>JAZGLO010005043.1:0-45000 GCA_036873155.1 Biomphalaria sudanica
ACAGACAGATAGATAGATAGATAGATAGATAGATGATAGATAGATGATATATATATATAGATAGATAGATAGATGATATATAGATGATATATAGATAGATAGATACATAGATAGATACATAGATAGATACATAGATAGATTGTATACACATGTCTGTTTGTCTAACTGCTACACATAATTTTTAAAGGTACAACAGAATACAAGGCTGTGGCCGACAATGGCGATCTTACATTCATTTTAAATGATGATGATGATGCCACGTGCATTAATATCAAAACAGAAGCACTTGTGTTACACCTACCATATAGTATTCCTATTCCTTGGATTCGAATGTTTACCCTGAAGCCAGGTAAGAAAAAAAAATATTTAAAATGTTTTTCATCTACAGAGTAAAGTATATTATGTACTGTCTACTGGTGTTGTTTTGTGAGTTAGGGAATTAGGATCGCACAGCTTGACATTCACAAGAGGTGACTAACGAAGTCAAAAAAAAATATTTATTTATATTTCTTTTAAATTAAAAAAATACATAAGTGACTGTATCTAGGTATCCAATTTATTTATTCATGTTTACTATATTAATCTATATAATGTTTGTTTTGGTACAATTGTATTAAATGTACTCGCTAGCAAAAAAAAGGGGGCGGGGCTAAAGGCATTTTTTAAAGACGAAAATCGATTGTGTTTGCCTGGTTCTTTCATATTTGAGTCTTTTGTTAATAAAGTATGTTATGAAATTATATTCTGTATCGGTTGTCGTTCTTATGTTTACATGTGCATGTAACTCGTCCGTAAGAATGTGTTCACGAGATGTGTGTTGTGTAGTCATTCAGTGAATTAAAGCCATTCTAAGCGGACATTTTTACAAATGTTTATGAAATTCAATAAAAGTAAGCTGTTTTATCGATTCTAAATGTTAATTGAAAGTATAATTTTTAAGGTATCTTCCCCGATAGCTGCAGGGAACAAGCAGATTACATATAATGCCTTTTTACTTTACGTTCATTTGACTTGATTAGCGCTTTTGATCGTCAGCAGAGATGACTTCCTTAAAATTGAGTACATAATAGGCTGCTTCCTTAAGCTGCTAAATTCAGTTAACTCCTTCCACCAAACTATGATATTTACGGTGCAATTTAGTTGGGCCTGCTCCGAAAGTTTGATTTAACAAAGATGTGGCATGGGAGACACTTTTCAAGACAAATACACCAAGCGTTTTACAAATTCTCTGAAGGCATCTTTCTTCATTCCAGATTTCATTGCAAACTTGTAAATGTTTCCTGACTGAGCACTAATGCGAAAATCAGAACCATACTAGTAAGAGATATGCTATTCGAGGATGATACAAACAGTAGTGACACACTCACAAAAGGAATTTCAGTCGCTAATGTCCAGCATCCTTCAGGCTTGTACGGAGAATGAGAGAACCAGTAGCAAGAAGAAAACAAACGCTATGAAGTCATCTGCTACAACATAACCTTTCATTCTCGTTGATGAAAAGAAGCTGGATGCCCTAAATGAACTTTGCTACCTTGGATTCACAATTCATGATGACCTTTGTCGAAGAGAAGATTAGTATACGCATAAGGAAGGCTACAGCAAACTTCGCTTTACGGAATAACAGATTGGGAAAATCGGAAGCTCATTACAGTGACTAATATGGAGGTCTACTAGACATGCGCTTTGAACATGCTACTGTGGGGAATTTAGTCATAGACTGGAGAAGAATCGCATGTCGAAAGTCATTTATTATGGGCAAGTCATGATTGGCTAAAAGAAAAAACTAATTGTCCTCACCTACGTTATGTGGATGAAATGAATAGGGGCCTTAAAGCAGTGAATATTGATACTGAATATTAGGAAAACATAGTCCTAGACTAGACCGCACTATGTGGAAAGAGATGGTGACCAAGAAAGCTAAGAACAGCAGCAAAAAAATAAAAAAATTACATGAGCCTTAGCTTAAGACAAAAAAAAAAACCCGAGCCAAATGTGAAATGACAGGTTCTTCTACCGCCAATTTACTGACCACAATAGGCTTAACCGGCGATATATGTAGATTATATGTTGATTAAAGTGTCTCCAAAATAAAACATTACAGACGCATGAAAATATGCTCTAGGAGACGAACCATAATAGGAAGAACTAAAGAAGGCCAACAAGATACTGGGTTTCTAATTTTAAATCATTTACATTTATTCCCATGGTGTAAACTACAAAGTGTTTACATGAATAAGGTTCTCACTACTTATTATGTGCGGCTGAAAATTGGTATTTTTAACAATCACTTAAAGTATTAAAAAAAAATGTTAAAGTCGTCGATACCTAACATTATCCTATATATTTCTACTCATATAAAACACCTTATTACTATCACAGAAGTATATGGCTGTAAGCTGAACACGTGCATTATCCAAAAATGTTAACTTATTTTTTTTAATTAGCTGAAATTATATACTTTTTTATATCAACAGAATTACTTTACAATTTGAAAATATCTCTATTGGACGAAAACATTGTACCTGTAGCAAACCAATCAAAGGACATAGTTTTACTGAAAGATAACTTTGTAGATATTCATTTTTCAGTGGCAAAAAAGTATATCAAACACTTTATATTAGAAGGTGAAGCTGTACGACAACTTTGCTCTCTTTGGATCATTTCAGGTGAGTTTTGGCATGTATAATAATATGGTAAAGTGGTAAAACGCTTTGATTACGAAGCGGTAGTCGAGGGTTCGAATCCTGGTGAAGACTCGTATTTTTAGTTTCGAAGAGAAAATAAAAAAAAAAGAAAGGATGTTGCTCGGTGGACGTTTAGAATACAATCCCAGTAAGGATGAGTTTAATTGAACTGTTATAAATAGATAGATTGTTAGTTATATTTAGAGATATTATTGACAGTAATATAACACGTGTTATTTTTATGTAACTAGGTCAGAACGTTGCGATAAAACAAAATGTCTACTATAGCAATGTCAATACGAATCAAATAGACACACAACTACAACAGTATCCTCAAGCTACAGATGGATTATATGATTGCAACATAAGCGACACAGGGATAGCTGGAACTAACTGGGTGCTTGTGTTAAATCCTTCCTTTTTCACCAAGACTTATTATTTTTTTGTCAATGACACGTTTGGTAGGTAAAAATTTACTAGCAAAATACACAGCAAAGTTAATTAAGCAATACAGCTACTAGAAAAATAGACATAAAACTCAGACCATGCGAAAATACGAAAATAATTAAAGCTCATAAGGGAAATAACTAATGAGTATCCCAGACCAAGATTTCATACTCATAAGGGAAATAACTAATGAGTATCCCAGACCAAGATTTCATACTCATAAGGGAAATAACTAATGAGTATCCCAGACCAAGATTTCATACTCATAAGGGAAATAACTAATGAGTATCCCAGACCAAGATTTCATACTCATAAGGGAAATAACTAATGAGTATCCCAGACTAAGATTTCATACTCATAAGGGAAATAACTAATGAGTATCCCAGACCAAGATTTCATACTCATAAGGGAAATAACTAATGATTTCATAGAGAATCGTAATAGTAAACGTTTTGTAAGAAGTTAAGAACCCTAACCAATCACTCAGCATGTCAAGTAAGCCTAAATTAAAAAATAGTCATAATAACTATTGCTCTTATATCTTATAACATTTAATTACATTGAACAAAACTAAAGAAACGTTGTATACATTAAAGAAGCCAGATTTAAGTAAACGGATGAAGACCATAAGTCATTACCTTATAGAAAAAAATCACTGCATGATAATCACATCGAAAAGCGTTGATTGAAAATTTAAAAAAAATATTTCAATTTTTTATATGAAACTTTAAATTCAAATAATCTAAATCATAATACTGTATATTCCTGTAATTGGAAAGACAAAAACTCCATCGCTGATGGCACAAATCCAGAGACGCTTTAAATTATATTTTACAAACCCAAATTTACATTTACAGTTATTTATTTTACTTTTGAGCATATTTATCTATACTTTTCAGAACACTTATTTCAACCCCCTCTTTTACAACTTTATTAACAAAGCGTATATTAACTCCCTCTTTCTGTTTGACTGTTACAAAAGGCGTACATATGTTATTTCTCCCACAGCCAATATCGGATAAAGCTAAAAGTTGCACATTTTTCTTTTACCTGACAAAACGAGAATTAAAAAAAAATGACCTACTACCTATTAAAAAAAAATAAAAAATATCGAAGATGTATACCACATTGACTATCACTTAGGTCCTTTTCTTTTCCAGGCGGCTACAGAAATACCACAATTAAAAGTTACAATAGCTCTGGACAAATGACTGATACATTTAATTTTGTTAATTTAACGTCTAGTACATCTTATGGCTTTGGTCATGAATCTCTTGAACCTACTACAGCGATTACATTTTCCATGACCAGCTCGACAACTAATAATATTGTCACATTCTTACTCTGTGAAGTGGAGACATTTACAGGTAAGTGACCAAACAAGTATATGTTTTGGCCCCCTTCAATCGCGAAGCGACTATTGGTCTTCTCATAGAAATAAGATAAAAGCCTGAGCATTAGCTAAAAGAGGAACAATGTCGACAGCAGATGCCCCCTCTCCAAGCAGCTGATCTATCGAAAGGAACGGTTAGTGCCGATATAGTTTAGGGTCTGCGTAGTCGAGGTCTATGCCAGGGTGTATCACTCATTGCTGTAAACTCGTTAGATCCTATTTTAAGGGTTATGTCCTATTTTAAGGGTTATGTCCAGGTTTCGCCCATTCCGAATCTGCGACTTAATAGATGTATATAAAAATGAACTTGCCTTTGGTTAGTGTGCATATAAGCTCTATATATCTTAATCCTACATCCTTCAATCCAATAATGCACATTTAATTTCTAAACACATCTCTTTGGATTATCAGTTTTATGCATAGATGTTTTTTTTTTAAAAAGACGAAAAAAAAAAACACTTTAAAAACGAGTTTGTGTTATCACACATACTAAGATGCGGCCCCCGTCGAATTCACACAAGGTCTTATTTTGATCGTTTATTGTAATGAACTTCCGAAATCATTTTGCAATTATTTTTTATTTAAATGCAAACAGGAGAAAATCCTTAAAAAAAACTAATAAAATTAATATTTTAGAATTAATATTTCATTTAAAGAGCTACTCTATGAATGAAAAATATGTTTTAAAATGAGCCATTTATACTTTGTCCTTTGTGACAACGCATGCAATTTTTTTGTTGTACCAATGCGTGGATCTATGAATGAAGCTTGGGTAATTTGTGAAGAAGTTTTGGACCTTTTTTTTAAAAAAACTTACCTCCCCTGGATTGTTTAATTTCAAAGTGGTGTATTTTTATGGAAAATCTACTTGTAAGTGAATTTAAAAAAAAAGATTCACTTTAGGAAAAGGAAAAAAAAATTGCCGTTGCAAAGTCTAAAAATTCACCCTAGAAAAAATACTATAGAAATTGAGAGCCCCCCCCCCCCCCCCCAACTTTAAAAAAAATCTTTTTTTTTTCTTGTTTTGGAACAAACACAACAAAAATGAGAAAAGGGAAACTACTCAAGGTTTATTTATAAGCATTTATGAGTATGTCCTAAGGAAAGATAACAAAACAATCGACTTTTTAAATTTCGTTGATTGGGTTGCAGTATGGAGTCAGATCAACGATGATATTGTCGATTTGTCAATATGAAATAGAAAAAATTACTTATTAAGTAATTAATGTTTATATAAATTCTTATTTTTTTCTATTATTACTTGGAAAACTTTAAGAAAAGAATATTTATAAGTTGGAAATTATTTTCACAAAATGACAAAATGGAAGTGAAATATAAAAAAAAACAAAAAACAGAGACACGAACTTGTATACTGCCCTGAATTTATGCGTACTGTCTTCTCCATATCAGTTGTACAACACTTATGGAAGAAGCTATGTCAACGCTTTTTTTTTCTTTCTTAAAATATCTGCACAGTACATATAGTCATTTTTATTTTTTAACAACAGTTGGTTAAACGTTAAATATTTTTGGGTGATTAATAAACAGTGGCGTAGGTTAGGTGGGGGGAGGAGGGGGGAGAATTTGAAGATCCCCCCGGGCCCCCATTGGAGGGGTCCCCAAATGAGTGTCCGAAATATGTTTTTAAATTAATTAAATATTACTTCACCGTCATGCAATCTTACTTTTCACGTTGTTATGTAAGTTAGTGATGCATGTATTTCACACAGATTAACTCTTTCCGTGCGGGGTTACTCTCAATTTCAAGGATTAGCGCTGACTAGTGCCGTGTTACTCTCAGGAAGTAACTTGGTATATAGGGTAGTTTATTTCATCATCCTTATCATTGAATAAGAAATCTGATAAGAGCACTGAAAACAAAGGAGACCATGAACGTGTCGAAGAAAAGTTTCACTATTCAGATGATTCATACAAAGATACAGCAGTCGAAGAAGTGAACATGTCTCTTAATGAGAGAAGTAGGCATAGTGCTGAATAGACTCCAGTGCATACCTTTTACCACAGTCAGAGAAAACATCTGAAGTAAGTGATGATGAGTCAAGTGTTGACCTTCCAAAATCACTTTCTCCACAAGAGGAAGAAGGAAGCTGTAATTAAATACAAGTACTTCCGATAGATATAGCCTGGAATTTTATCTGAGGAACTACGAGCAATGATTGTTTTAAAGAGTAGCTTATTTTTCCAAAACAAAGATGAACTGTATTTGTTTCCAGTAGAGTTTACCCAAAATAAATCACAAAGTTTGACATCATGGTTCACCAGAATGCTTCAAACAGCAGAAACCGACTACCAATCTTAGCTCCTCTTCTCTCCATACTTGAGATGTCTGTTTTGTTTTGCTTGTGAACTGTTTCCTGGTGTATTAGAAAAGATATTTAGTGCATTGTGCAAACCTGGTGTTGGTTTCACTGAATGGAAAAAACTAGCGAGACACCAAAAGAACATGAAGAAGGAGTCCCACCACAGGCACGCTTTTTTGAAGTGGATGTTAGAAGAAGAAAAGCTTAAGGCAAAACCTGATGAATTGACATGTATGTTTCATGTGCAAGTTTTGACAAATCTGAGTATTAAAGAGATATTTTGAAGCGTGCAGCAGCTGCTATTAAGTATTTTGCAAAAAAGAAACTCAAGCTTACATGGTCACAACCAAAAAATTAATTCACTCAATCCTGGGAACTTCCTAGCATCTTTGAAATTTCTTGCAGAATTTGATGAAGTTACGAAACACCACTTACAATTCAAAATGAATTCATAAACTTGATGGGCAATAAATTTAGGAAGTCAATTGTTGGGAAAGTCAGCAAGTTTATTACTTCACACTGATGCTTGATTCCACCCCATATGTTTCTGATCAAGAACAGGTATCCCTAATACTTCGTTACTTGGATGTTGATAATTTCGAAATAAAGAGTCATTCATTGGTTACTTGGAAATTTTGAAACATGATGAACAACATTATGAAGAACTTGTTCTGGAAACTCTTAAAGACATTGGACTGGACTTAGATCTGTGCAGAAGTCAAACCTATAATAACGCAGCCACAAAGAGTGGCCGTCTGTCTGGCCTGCAGAAACTTTTCTAAGACATAAATCCATAAGCAACATTTCTGAACTGTGATATCATTCTCTGAACCTGGCAGCTCTTCATGCTGCTGAGATAGATCCAGCAATTGTCACCTTTTGCTTTGGAACTGTACATAAATTGTTCAACATATTTTCCTATTCACCCCAGAGATGGGCCTAACTGAAAGAGACTGGAGCCGTAAGTTTAGAAAAGATGGGCACAGAATCATCTTCATGCAGTGGAAAATTATGAATTTTTCGCTTATTTGGAATTCAGGTAAAATCTCCTGTACCCAATTAATATAGTTCAGAAGAAACTACAAACGTCTGGACTGCACATACGTGAAGCTGCTGAAGAAGTTAAAACTCTTTCATGTTCTCTGCAAAATGATGAGAAACGGACGAAACTGATCGCCCGATCTATCGAAAAAGCAAAAGAAGATAGTGAATGCTATGGAGTTCCTGCAATTAAAATAACCAAAAGAAAGAAAATACTTGATAGAGTTAAGTTCTGATGTAGGAATGTCAATAGAACTGTAATTCGAACGTGATGTGACAGAAGTTCTGGACAGACTTCATATGATGATGAAGGGCATAATTCCAAAGGCTGGAAAACCATGTGAACCACTTTAGATTTCGCCTTGAACCAAGACACCTCTTGGAATCTAAGGATCATGACACGCTGATGAAAAACTGTGTTACTTTTTCCTGTTTAATGAAATACAAGAAAATTGTTTGTTCAATGATGTCAGTGATGCACGAGTATTTTTCATAAACGAAGGGGTGTCACAATTACTAATTTATATGGTAATGATGTTTGCTCAAACCTTGCAACCTCCTCCGAATACTGCTAACTCATGCCACTTCAATTGATTCATGTGAGAGATTATTCTCAAAGCTCAAGTTCATCAAAAACTCTCACTAGCACAATGACGCAAGAAAGGGTTAGCATGGCTTTAGTGTCAGTGGAGTCACAAATACTAGACAGTATCGATGTAGATAATATTATAGATTTCTTTGCTGCACAGATAGCACGACATGAAGCGACATAAATTGATATTTGTTACTTGTGCATTTCGCCAATAAAAAACGTTATTGTTCTTAATGGTTATTTCCTGTTAATTTTACTGATATACTATAACCAATTTGTACGTAGGCTTATGTAAGTATTAAGTACTTTATGTCATGTCAAAATGCTAGGGGCCCCCAAAGAGGTCAGTCCCCCCGGACCCTCAAATCCCTAGCTACGCCGCTGTCAATAGATGTTGTGTATGTGTGTGTGTCTTTTCTATTTTTTTGAAAATTCTTTTCTTTGTGTTGTAGAAATTAGTTAAAAAGGTATCTTTTTTAATGTAAATATTTGTTATTACTATTCATATATAGCGCTATTGAGATAATTTTCAGTGTTTTATTTATTTAAAAAGTGGTACAGATATTTAATTCAGTCTAATAGGTCAACATATTGGATAAACTTCATTTAATTTGTTATAATTAAGTCCTAGGTTGAAATTTAACGTTTTTTAAGTTTACTACTGCGCTTCCCTCCCTTAGCCGTTACGTATTATACGAAAGTTCACTAAAGACTTGACTGCGAGCTAATTGCATAGCTAACGAGCTAGATAGCATAGGTAGAAACAAAACGTATTTTTTTTTACATTTCTTTTTCTTCTTCTAGAATGCAGAGAAGGTACTTGGGGTGTACAATGTCAAAACAAATGCAATGAAAATTGCCCAGACTCGTGCCGCTTTGATGATGGACTGTGCAGTAACGGTTGCTTCGGATATAGTGACCCACCAGATTGTAAAAATGGTAAACTAAATATATGTAGCGATTAAACGACATAAGCTCTATAGATAGTTTACAGACTACAGGCAGAAAGTAGTGTCAGTGGTAGATAGCATTTGCCGTTTTCTATTTAAAAAATAGATCTCCGAAATGCAAAAAAGTTGTTAACCTCCTTTAGTCGTAACGATTATAGTTCATATTGTAAAGGGTAATGAAAGCCTGGGCCCTTCGCATATTTCATTATTGCAAGTAGCAATTTCGACCATTTTTTTAGTACCAATACATCAGGTATACTTTATATTTTCTACACTATTAAAAAATCCATAATACAGATATATCTTTTTGATTTTCTACGTAAACTTGTTTGCATTTCTTATTTATATAGAATGTGAGCCAGGAACCTGGGGTTTAAATTGTACCAAGAGATGCAACCATCAATGTTTTAATTCATCTTGTGACAAAATAACTGGAGTGTGTGACAAAGTGTGTTATGGATTTAGTAATCCACCGCATTGCACGACAGGTAAACCGATGGTAAAAAAAATGCATTCATATTGCTTTCATTTTAAGTTTAAGATATTTGTTACACTTTAAAATTAAATAAATCTAATATAACATAAGTACAGTTCTACGTTTTTGATTACTATAGATAATAGACAGCTGAATCGCATGGTACCATCCCTTCACTGATTTGTTTGAAACATTGTCCTGTGCCCGATTTTTAACATTCCTTAATGATATCAGAAATCTTGCAGCCAGTCTGCGGTTTCGTCTCTGGCGACCAATGTAGTAGTCCTCCTAATAGTCACACAAATTCCCTACATCTGGCCAAGCATCATTCAGTTCTTTGAAGGCAGTATTTACAGATAAGAAATGGGATCTAAAAGTTAGCTAATGTTTAAACGCCCTGATTTGATCAAAGAGAGATGTCGTAGAATGATCAATATTTTTTATTATACTATATAAAATATACCACTGGCGGATACCGGGAGGGGGGACGGTAGGGGCGATTGCCCCCTATCTCGGCCAACCCCTGCCTGAAGATATTGAGCTGTTGACCAGTTGGGTATCGTGAAGGAGGTTAACAAGTTCACAAGAATAGTAAAGAAGAAAAATGTATTTTGATTACGTTTAGTTTATTTTAAAATAGTCGAAGATGGAATGGGGAGCGCAACTTATTTTTTCTGCACGACTAGGTTCCTTTCTTTAAGAGAGACAGACATAGTTCTGTAAGTGCACGGTACCTTATGATGCCGTCCCAGCTGCGATGGGCATGACACATCTGCAGAATGGAAGACCACCGCATCCCTATTAGACTCTTGTATGGCCAATTAAGGGAAGGACAAAGAAAACGCTCCAGTGACACACTCAAAGCTTTTCTGAAAGCCTTCATCCTTGACCCAGCCACCTAGAAGATGGAAACACATGACAGAGCGTCAGGGCGTCACACAGTAAAAAATTGCTGAGGAAAAGAAAACAGCGCTGTAGAAGAAAAGAGTCAGAGAACAATAGCAAAACCAATGACATTTGCTTCAGCTGGAATGCCCAATGTGCAGCCAAACATTCCGGGCTTACATAGCTCTCACCAGCCAAATGATGAGGCACAAAACTCCAGTGAAAATTCCTTCAGACCCTGGATGACAAAGTGGTAATCGTTGAACCACGATGGACGAACTAGATATGGCCTAAGGCCACTGCAACCTATGTGACCGCAGTGGGCTTCGCACTTTCATAGGCACGCGCTAATTCTATGTGTGTTAATTATAAAGACAAAGCAATTCATAACAGATTATCCGCGGCCTCTTGCTTTATCAGGGTAATCTCCAGAAATTGCATAATATACGAAAAGTCCTGAAAATGTTCTGAATTAATTAAAATATTTTGATGTGTCTCTCAATATTCAATACGTCAATTTTATAGGTGATAAAAAAGGGCTAATTAACTACCCGTGACTGGATATGTCCTGAATTTGAAAAATATACGAAAAAAGTCTAGAAATCTGTGAAAATTATGAAATTCTTTTGAAAACTCGTACAAATCTCCTGAAATATATGAACAAAAATTGTCATTTTGGGATGTCATACAATATCGAAGACACCAATCGTACGCGCGATAAAAACGGCATTATGCATGTACTCGAAAAAATGGAATCTGGTGAAAGAAGCTTATCGCGCCTTAATCTAATGAATAATTACTTGAGGTCGACAAATCACGAAGATAGATTTAAACATTTGGTAATTTTTGCTATTAAGCGCGATGTAGGTTTTGTAGGAAACAGAATTTTGATGATATACTGTATGACTTTGCTACACGCAAGGCTCTTAAAGGAAAGTTAATTCGATCGTGATTTTCTACTTAGTAAAAAATGAATAAAATGCAATAACAAGTTTATTTTTGAATACAAAATCTTAATTTTCACTTATCATGCTTAATCCTTCCCAAACTAAGCCCTGCGCAAAGGGCGCCGCAATAATTAAGGCCGGCCCTATGTAATATATATAGACACACGGATTTATGAATAGATCAACATGAAATGGTACGATATTTGCAACCATTGTAGCACTGGACAGGAAGTCTGGAAGTTTCAAAAACTCCCAAACAGGTGGAACGAATGGTGGCAAACTAAAAGGATAAGGAAATTTTAGCACGCTTCCGTTCGGGCACTGGCTAATAGGAGCCTACTTCGCTAAGACCTTAGAGAATCACGATTCCTAGATGGCAACGATGTGGTTAACCAATTAACAAAAATTTTTGAAAATGCAAAACACTTCAAAGAGCGTTATAATATTTGCTTAAAGATAATTTATAATAACCAGAATGAAAATTATTGTCAAAATCATTATAATATATATATATATATATATTATATATATATATATATATATATATATATATATATATATATATATATATATATATATATATATATATATATATATATATATATATATATATATATATATATATATATATATATATATATATATATATATACATATATTTTTATTTATTTATTGATTTATTTATTTATATATATCTATATTATAAAGTAGAATGTGAGGTATATGTATGTATGTTACTTATAGACATCAAAACCGCTTGACCAATCTTGATAAAACTAGGCAGGAATGTTCCTTGGGTACTAACTTAGACCTCAGTGTATGTATTGTAGCCCTAAAACAAACTGAAGACCCTCAAAAAAAAAAGTTGTCCGACTCTATTAAAGCTATAGTATTTTATGGATCTAGGCCATGGTTAAAAATGTTGACATGAGAAAAGATCGAAAGGAATTAGACCTAGATCTAATTTTAAGAAATACACTTTGCGCACAGTTTATAAAATATAACTCCATTTGAAGTTAATTTAGTACTGCCTCAAAGCACCTGAATTTTTTGTTTGGTCCCAAAAATCGATATTATTTCCAGCTTAAAGATCAAATTGAAGACTGGTCAACTGTTACTTATTTTTTGCAAGTACAAAAAATATTTAACTTTAAAAAAAGTAAAGAGCTCCATTTTGATTTTACTGTCTACAAGTTTTTAATATTTGTCTTAATTTTCATTTATTTCTAGGAGGTATTGGCTATTGATTTATTAGAGACAATTTTTTTTAAATGGCTGTTACAAGATCTCAGACATATGTTCATCTGATTGGCGAACCAGTACAGTTATTGAATGGAAATATGCTACCAACTAGAGAAGTTTTACAAGTCTACTATCATCATCACAATAATAAAAAACTGTCTAAAACTGAATCAACCACAGTTACTGTTAGAGAGGTTTGCGAGATATGGGCCAGAGCAAGAGTACCATCAGATGAAGAAAGAAATAGTATCCACAAGCTAAAACTTCTTGTTGATAAACACAGAACTGTCTGTCGCAATAAGACCCGTGGTGGCACAGCTCAGATGGCAAGGGAGTCAAATTTTGAAGCTGATATGAATGGCCTGTTTGATATTGCTCATCATGATGCGATGAACCGAATAAAAATTGAAGAAGATAGGGTTTTTCTGGCTGATCAAAGAACAGAAAGGAAGTATGTCATGGGTAAAATAGACCAGCAGCTTACAGCAGTAGAAGGTCGACGAGCAGTAAGAATACAAAGAAAAGCTGAACTGAGGACCAAAGAAGACAGGAGGCTAAATGATTTAGCTCAGGCAAGTGCACCAGCATCGGCAAGTTGGAATAATGGTGACACCAGTGACATTAGTGATCTTGATGAAGAAAGTAGTGCAGAACTCAGTGACTACAATCCTGAATGCAAATCATCAGACAGTTCAGACACACAAGGTCAAACACAGCAAAAGCGTGCAAAAATATCTGCAAATGAAGCTGTAAGTCCACAGTTAGCTGCAGCACTAGATTGTACAAGTGTCAGCAATCGAGATGCTGCATATATTCTACATGCAGCAGCTACGACTTATGGACAAAATGCATCAGGTATGTCCTTGTCTGTCAGCAGCATTAGAAGAACAAGATCAAAGCGTCATATTCAAGCAGCTGGTGATGTGAAGTCTGCATTCAACAGAGATGGCCCACTAGTTATACATTTCGATGGCAAATTGCTTCCTTCAATAGTTGGCGGTCTAGGAAAAGAAGATCGCGTAGCAATCATTGTAACAGGTCGTACAACTGAAAAGCTTTTGGCTATTCCAAAAGTTGTACAAGGAACATGGGAGCAAATAGCCAAAGCTGCAGCAGAAACCATCACTGATTGGGAGCTGACTAATAGCATTGCAGGAATGTCATTTGATACAACTGCAGCAAACACCGACCATCTCAATGACACATGTGTGCTACTGGAGCAAAAACTAGGCAAAGAACTGCTATGGTTGGCTTGCCGACACCACATCCTTGAAGTCCTATGCAGCGACATTTTTAAAAAGGTGTTTGGCCCAACATCAGGGCCAAATGTGATATTATTTCGCAGATTTCAAGAATTTTGGCCAAATATTGACCAAGTGGCATACAAACCATGTGCAGACACCCTCCTAATGACTGAAAGTCTAGCAGTGCTAAAACAGGAAATATTGAAATTCTGTCAGGACATTTTGACTGGTAACAGGGGAGCAATTCCAAGAGAAGACTACAGGGAATTATTAGAGCTGACCATGATTTTTCTGGAACAGACACCACCACTGGCATTCGATTCCGTGCACCTGGGGCTTTCCATCATGCCAGATGGATGTCACAGTTGCTGTATGTTCTGAAGCTGAATTTGTTTCAGGAACAGTTTAAGCTCAGTCGACATGAGAGCACAATATGCTTAGAATTTGGACTGTTCACAACATTGGTGTGTGTCAAAGCGTGGATATCTTGTACATCACCTTGTGATGCTCCTATAAACGATATGTCTCTTATTCAAAGCCTCACCAACTATCGTACCACTTCCAAGATCATTGCAGACACAGGAATTGCGGCACTTGGACGCCATCTATGGTACTTGGGACAAGAACTCGTGACACTTGCTCTGTTTTATGACCTTTTTTCAGCCGAGGTCAAGACAAGAATGGCATCTTGTCTTATAACTGCCAGCGAACATGAAACATCTTCAGAAAGGTCAATCAAATACACTGGCAAAGAAGAAATCGGTGATAAGAAACCTGATTATTTTATTGGAAGCAGATCACACTTCTTCTTTCAGGTCTTGAATCTCGACAAATTGTTTCTGAACTAGCCTGTTGAGCAGTGGCTACAGCTGGAAGCGTACCTACACGCAAAGGTGGTTGCCCATTCACTAAAAGTTGTTAATGACTCAGCAGAGCGAGGCATTGCATTGGCAACCAACTTCAACAAGTCATTAACAAAAAAGGAAGATGAAAAGCAGTACTTGTATCAGGTTGTTGAGTCACACCGTAAACAGTACCCAGATGCAAAGAAGGCGACACTCAATCAATGAATGAACAATGAACAGTGTTGTAGTGTTTTATGTTACTTAACTGGTTTTGTGTGCAATGCATTTATATTTTAATTGTTGAAAGCAGTACATTTATAATTTCAATGTGGAAACCTCAACATTTTTCTGGCTTAATAATACAAAAACGAGAAAATCGGCAGTTATCACCATTTTTAATCCTCATGAGGCAGTAGTAAATGATGATAGAATGACTCAGTTTTTGTTGTTATTTCATTATCTCATGACATATAACAGAAAAATCAAAAAGCACTATTGTTACTAAAGTTACTAAAAAAAAAATTTTTTGAACCACCCTAATATACATATATATATTTATTTATTTAATTCTGTCTTCCTAACAGTAACAGACTGGACTGGGGTTGGAGTAGCCAACCAGCACTCACAACCAGACAATGCAACACTTGTATAGAGGGTGTTTATAACATTGTTAAATAATATTATTTCGTTCTACTTTTAAGGTTGCAGTTTTGGTAAATGGGGCTCCAACTGTAATAAAATATGCCCCAAAGAATGCTTCAATTTGTCTTGCGATGGAATTTCTGGAATGTGTACCCAAGGCTGTTTGGGCTACAGCGATCCACCTAAATGTATTTCAGGTATATAAAAACCCTTTTAAGGCATAACTATTTTTTTTCTGCTTTTAGTATCATGTTTTACTTCAATCAGGAAAGATTTTGTGTACATTTCCTGGGTTTAAATTTTTTTTTAACTTTGTGAGAAAGTGTCGATAGAAAGTCAAATTTGAATGATTATTATGAAATAAAATGCAAATTTGATTAAATGAACTAAGGTTATCCCACTTACAGAGGTAAAAAATATTTTTAAAAAATCATGTGGTGAGAAAAGACAGCTAAGTAGCAATTATACATGAAACATTGAACCATTGTCTTTCAATAAAAAAAAAAATTAAAAAAATCTACTAACAAAATACTCAGGCATAAATAAAGCCACACTTCTTGTTGTATATGTTTTGACTTATTTTTAAAATTCTTCTTCCCTATTGTTGTCAGAACATAGAGTGGGTTTGCTGAGTCAGACAGGAAAATCTATGTCTTGGCAAAGTTTAAGTCATTGATTGACGTAACGGGTGCATTGGAGAGTAGCTTCGGCATCGGCACCGACTTCTGCCAAATATTTCAGCATTTTTAACTATCGGTCATATTCGACTCCGGCCGATTATCACTGCTAGATAGTTTGCCGGATAGTAAAAAAGTACACCGTATTACTTATATTTCTATTACTATTGTTAGGCGCGTCTGTGCTGTGTCTTGTGCATATAAGTCAAACGGAGGTAACACTTGAATACCGAAACAACGCAGGCGAAAGTCCAACAATATAAAGGTAGTCGACGCCGATAAACGATGTCGAAGAAGAAGTTGAATACTTAATGAAGTGAACCGTCGAATGTCGTCAAACTAAATATCTACGTCAATAACACCTGCATCTCTCTAAAGCCGCACTAAATATTCTGTTCTTTTCTTCCGAAAATCCTAGTTTTTAATATTTATGTCTTATTCTCTAAGCGAAATTTTCCTTTTCTATAAAACAAATAAGTTTTCGCGCCAAATTCCTAATGTTGCCATAACAATATGCAATCGTCATCATCATCATCATCATTGGCCTCCTTTAGTCGTATAACGACTATGGTTCATCTCAGAGCGCACTTCCTCATGTGGCTATATGTTGACACTGTCTAGAGGTCACACCTTATAATTGATATGGTACCCCGCATACGTCTTGAAAGTTGTCGGAGTAATACATTAATTCCACACTATTTCATATACAACAAAGATTAGTTTGCGATAGACCGAAATGTGAATAAAAAAATAAATAAAAATTTACCAATTAGTAATAGAGTTTAAAACAATAAATAAGGTAAACAAAAGTAACAAAAAATTAACATGAATATAGGTATGTTTTTTTTAGAATATTTGCAAAATCTTCAGTAATAGATATATTTAAAAAGTTATATAAGTATACAGCTCCTGTCGAATATTATATTTTACTATCCGGTCTTATACGGTAGACTGACATAGGGGCACTCGTAGGGCATAATCATCTTTTTTTGAAATAACGTCTCTTTAAGATAAGAGTAGTAATATTAGCTCTCAGATAATGTGTAATAAATATATTGAAAAATATTGCGTTACTCAATTAAATCAATCGATCAATCAATCTCTCTCTCTGTCTTTCTTTTATAGCTTGTACAGCAGGACTCTATGGCATTAATTGTGCTTCAAAATGTTCCGACCAGTGTTTAAATCAGACTTGCGATGCAATAACTGGACATTGTACACATTGTAGAGAAGGATTTCAAGGTTTATTTTGTGAGCAAGGTAAAACATTCTGTTTATTACATTTACTAATTCCAAAGAATGAATTCTATTACAGCAAATAACGAAATATGTCTTCTTTTATGGATTTTTTTGGCTGCTGTTATAAAGAAATACACGGTTTAATTTACAACCATCCGTTATTTATACTAACTACTTTGAACCTCTGTGGTTGTTTTCTATAAACAAGTTAGTAAAGTTCCCTTTTCAGACCTTGTGATCTTATAGGGCAGATGATTTGGCCTACGGTTAACGAGGTTGGCATGTGGCCAGCAGAACAACTGTTTTAACTGTTCCCTAAGGCTAGGTACCCATTAGAGCTGTGTGGACTCAGAGGAAGCCCAAAGATCCTAAAATTAAATTCCCAGTCTTCACCATGATTCGAGCCCAAGATGACCGGTTCAGATGCCAAACGCTGTACCGCTCAGCTACCGCGCCTCCTCTGTAAACAATTTAATCCACTTTTTTTTGGCAAGGTCTATCAATAGATGATTTCCATTCTTTTCTGTCTTTTGCTATGTATGGAATTACTGACAATGACATGCACCTCCCTTCTTTTATTTTTTAACTTGCTCTCTCCATCATCCTCTTCTTCTTTTTTTCCTGTTACTGTTCCATGATGGAATGTCTCTGCGAGCTATTAGGACTTATTGAAATAATCATTTTAGTTTGTGTTTTTGACAGCCGCCAGCATGTTTTCCTAAGGCCGAATCACATCTCAATTCCATTGTTTGGATCCTTCATACTGGTACTGCCAATAGTGTCCAATATTCGCAAACGTATAAAAATGTAACTTTGATTTTGAAATAAACGCATCAGTGTTGAGGTCTATGCCTTTATCTTTCCATTTTGTTTTCATTTTTAGATTGTGAATCTCTTGCCTGCAGCTCATGTTTAGTTCATATATTTAAAATGACGGCTTTGAAGTATTTTCCTTTTATAAGTGATGTCATCTTTAAAGCCATGTTGGTTTTTTTTTTCATAATTTGATTTTTTATGCATTCGTTCTTTTCCTGTCGCTGTCAAAGTCTACGACTTGATTTTTCCAGATTGTTTTTAAATTTGGATGTGGTGTTTCGCGCCAATACTGATGTCCGTTTCGTTGGATATTTGTATTAATTTGTGTTTTGTTTCGGCATTTCCTTTTATCTTATCTTATTACAGACGATACTTCAAAAAAAAAAAAAAAAAGATGATTATGCCCTATGCGTTTACATCAATGACCTAAATGCTGACAAATCTCTGGTTATCCTGGCTGGCTCAGGTGACCCTTCCCATGCTCTAATAGCATTAAGGAAGAAGGAGCACTTGTACAAATTTGTCCCAACATGTGGAACGAGGAATGTATTTTTGCATACTATAAATTGTGAATGTCTTTTCTTATGTGCGCCACTGAGTCATCTGGGTCGTTTTCCGTAAAGCGAAATTTAATTATTCTTCATCTTCTAATGCTTAGAGTAACTTCCTAAACTTTATAATCCATTCAAGGAAGATATTGAAATATAGTTGTTGAAAGTTGGCAGCCTTGTGACACTCCAACTATAGTTTTAACATAAGCGAGTCACAATGTTATTGTTGAAGCACACTTAACTAATGGCCTGCATATAACGTTTCTCGACTACTTTTATTATATCTTTATTTATAGTGTAGTCTTTCAGCGTCGCTCAGTCTGTCGTATACCAGACTCTGTCGAAAGCTTTCTTGAAATAAACAAAAAACAAACACGCAAGAGATTAGTGTGAATATGACTTTTTTTTTTCTGCAGAATATCTTGAAATGTAGGATTTGTTCTGTTGTGCTGCGACCTTGTCTAAAACTCGTTGTTCTTTTGATAGAATTTAGTCTTTTATAGTTTGTGGACGGTTTAGTATAATTTTTTAGCAGGTCTTTGCTGGGATTACTCATGACCTTTTGACAGAGTTGCAATGTCTTTGGTAGGGAAATTTTTATTCGTATACAAACGCACATATTTAGGAACAAATGGTTGGTAAACAGTTCGCGGTAATTCATTTTATTTTTGCTGTAATCTGGTTTTACATTCGTATAACATAATACATTATATACTGCCATTAATCATAATTGTATGTAATGCATTTTTCAAAAGTATTTCTTTTTGAGTGCAAGAAAATGTCATTAATTGTATTACTATTACACAGTTATCAAGAAAAGTGATGGTTTCTCTGAACAGACCATTATATCCATTGCAGTCTCATTAGCATCAGCAGCTTCGATAGCTTTAGTGATCTTTCTAATAGCCTTAAAAGCCACAGGTAGGTCATGGAGATTTAGGTGCATTAAAACCTTAATTTAAGATTCATTCTATTACATTTTTTTTTTCATTTACTTCTATCAAAGGATTTTTTTCGAAGATATAAAATTCATAATAATAATAATAATAATAATAATAATAATAATAATAATGCTGATGTCAATGTCGGTTTGGACGACGTCGGGCATGAGATTCGCTAATGGGAAGAAAAAACACTCCACGGAAAATTTCCGGCTTCATTACATGGGGACAACATTGACAAGGCTGCTTCCTTAACATGGCTCAAAGCTGAAGGCTTTGTTACAGAAATACACGACAGAGTAATCAGGACAAAAAAAATACGAGAAGCATATCCTGAAACTCAATGTTGTCGACAAATGCCGAAAATGTGGAAATGTGGGCGAGTCGATTGAACACATTATGGCAGGATGTCCAGCCCTATCAGAATCAGCCTACCTAGGTCGCCATAACCAAGTTGCAAAGTTAATACAACAACACCTGGCTTTGACGTACAATTTGACACTCCTCCTTATTATAAATACTCTCCACAAGAGGTTCTCGAGTCTACTGAATATCTGCTGTACTGGGATGGCCCTATTCTGACCGACAAAACGGTAGATTTTAATCGCCCGGATCTACTGTTCGTTGATAAAAAAGAAAAAACCGCTACCATTATCGATATCACCGTACCACTGTCTCATAATTTAAGAAAAACTGAGATAGAAATACAAAGAAAATATGGGAACCTAGGCTTGGAGATTAAGCGTCTATGGAAATTGTCCAAAATTACAATATACCCCATTGTTATATCAACCGATGGGATAATAACAACTGACTTCACAGACACCTTCAAGGCCCTTGACATTCCTAGGAACATCATCGTTTCCTGTCAGAGGGCGGTACTGCTGCAGACCTGCCACATCACCTGAAAATTCCTCAGTGGAATCTGTTAAAGGGACTACGATGAATTTTGTTTCTCTTCAGCGAAAGTCGACCCTGGCAGCGCCAGAGAATGACTACTCGTTAATTTCTAACATAATAATAATAATAATAATAATAGATTTTATTCGATCTGATCTGCTGTTTATTGATCAAAAAGAAAAACCGCTACCATTACTGACAAATTATTGACATCGCCCAACCACTGTCCCATAAAAAAGGAAAAACTAATATGGAAAAAAAAAAAGAAAATATGAGAACCTATGCTTGGAGATTAAGCAGTTATGGAAGTTTTTTAAAATAACGATATGTCCTGTTGTTATATCAAGGTGGATAATGCCAACTGACCTCACCTTCAAGTCCATTAACATTCCTCAGATCCTCATGCCACATCACAAGAAGATTCTTCTGTGGACACTGTTAAAGGGATTGCAATAAATGTTGTTTCTCTCTAACGGCGGTCGAGCCTAGCAGTGCAGTGCCAGAGAATGAATATTAGTTCGTTTCTAACACAATAATAATAATTATTATTATTATTATAGCTTTATACTGTAATCTGTACGTTTAGATTGTAAACATAGTTAATAATGCTAATTTTGTCCATTGGATATTTCAAAATTGAAGTATTTGTGTTATTTTAATGATAAATTGAAATTTTAGCAAACCATTGATCTCTTTTAATAATAGTGTATTAGTAATATGTAATCATTAAATAAATGAAACTCTATTAGCGCTATGTCTATTTTAATTATTCTATATATTTACCCAACTTTCATGAATGAATTAAAAAAAATATATATACAATATAAAGGTTTTAATTAGTTTGGATCGTTATGTAATTTACGTTTTAATAGATATAGACCAAAATCAAACAATCTTTGGGATTAAAATTTTTTCTACCAATTGTATTTGTTTAGCGCTATTTGATGCTTTTAGCTTTCTCAATACTGTTTGATCCTATCACGTATTTGGGCTTGTTGGTAAAATGGACGAGGAAGAAAGGGATACATGTGTGAAATTTACTTGTAATAGCTTTTTTACATTTTTGTTTTAAAAAAGTAGGGGCGGGGAACGACCTGAATTCGAACTCATTGCTCAAGCCGACACACTAACCACTCTGTTAGTTAGATGTCCATGAAAATAGAAAATGTTATAGTTATCTATTATTTATGTAAAACTTATATTAAAGCGGCGACTTATAAAGGGAACTAATTCAACGTGTACCACCTCTTCTGTCAAGTGCAATTTATTTCCTTTGTTTGAGAATGCAAACAAAAATTTATTACCAATTGTTTTTTTTTAAATTTATTTTTGTTTGTAAGGTAAAGGAAATAATAGTGCGTAATTTCAGCTTGAAAGAGTGGGTGTCGGAGTCTTAATGTGTACAATCTTTTTACCAGACTGACAGAGTGAGTTGATAAAAACTTTGTACAAAAATATTTAAACTGTAATAGTATATATTTTTTTCCAGGAAAATTATGTTTTGAACGTAAGAAAAACATGTAAGTTTTATAGTTTTAACGTATTTCACTGAAAATCTCTCTCTCTCTCTCTCTCTCTCTGTATATATATATATATATATATATAAATAGTTATAACTCTGCCATGTTGTTCTACATGAATTTGTGATGTCCTGTAAATAAACATTGGTGTGCCTCGTTGGGTTGCCTCACTTAAGTGATTACAATATAAAAATTGCAAATGTAAAATCGATTATAAAGATTGTGTCACTTCTTCTAGCACCAAAACTGAGCAATTTTTTTTTAATGTAATAAAATATATTAAATATCTGTCAAAGAAACGTGTAAAGTAAACATTGTTGTCTATAGGGCAGATGATGTAAAGGTCCTCTGTTACTGTGGCCTACGGTTTACGAGGGTGTCATGTGGCCAGCACACCGCAATCCGCCTTTACTTACTTTTCACCAGCTAATGTCAGGTACCCCATCAGAGTATTATCAGAGGCCCCCAAAGATCTTGAAATTAAAATTCCCAGTCTTCGCCAGGATGCAAAAAGGTACCCCGGTTCGGAAACCAAGTGCTTTACCGCTCAGCCACCGCACCTCCAGAAACTTGTGGGGATTATTACCTTCCCTATTCCCAGAAATATGTGCATTGAAAAACATCAAAGAATAGATTTTCTGTTTTTCTGTGGGCGGGTAGCTAAATGTTGTTTTTTTTTTATTTTTTTTTAAATTGAAATTAGAATTCGTTTTGTAAAATGTCAAATGCTACGGAAAAATATAATTAAAATACTAACATTGTTTTTGTTAAAAGCAGTTTATATTTTTATCGTAAACTGTTTTCAAAAGAAAAAATAGTCATTGCAAAATTACTATATGTATAAAAAAAAAACAAATATATGAAACTAAAATACTTTGTTATTTAAGTTGGTCAATATTGTAATATGCTTCCTCTATTTTAAACGAATCATCTCAAGATAACATACAAAAACTAGTGCAAACGCTAAAAAAGCAATTGATAAATATCTTCATGTGGTTAAAATAGCACCGTTTTTAAAATCAATATATTTAGGAGACCCTTTAGACAAAAATTAATGAAGCATTAATTATAATTAATGATATATATATATCAACCCCCCCCCCCCTCAGAATTCAGTAATGAATTTTTTGCTTTGATTTTGTTTATTTTGGGTGACATTTTAATAGTATATCATCACTTGCCCCAGCGCAGCCAAGGGGTTTAGAGTTTAACTCACCCCCCTCTTAAGAAGGGTTTTGGAAGCTTAAAAATACTTCAATATAAAAAAAATGGAAATTACGCACTCAAAATGTTATAAGCGTAGGTAAATGGGTTTCAACTCAGTTTTGAGTTTAAACCCCTTTCAACGGGGTTTGAAGGTAAAAAATACCTATTTAATTTTAAAATCAAAGCAAATTATACACTCAATTTTCTATGAGTGTATTCAAAGGGGTTTTGGGTTTAAACTCCCCTCCAGTGGAGTTTGAAGCTAATAAAATAACTCTTCAACATTAAAAAAGCAAATTACGCACTCAAAATGCTATGAGAGTTGCCAAATATAAAAGATTAAAATTACACACTAAAATTATTTGAGCGTAGCCAAGCCAAATGGGGGTTTTGAGTTTAAACCCCTCTACTCCAGATGGTTTTGAGTTTAAAATCCCCCTACATAACGTTTTGAGGTGGAAACCTATCTTCAAAATTACTTCTAAAGCAAACTACAGTTACAAAATTCTGAATGGGGTTTTGAAAAAAAACTCCAGAGATTTTTTAGTTTAAAACCCACAACAGATGATTTTACGATTAAACTTCCCTATTCGATATAAATTCTAAAGCAAACTACAGTCACCTAATTCCAAGAACGTATTCAAGAGAGGTTACACATTTCTACCAGTGGCGGGTCTCTATTAATAAAGTGCATTGAATAGTCATCTGCCGAAATTGAAAAACACTAAATGTGGCTCAACAAAGATGGCTAAGACAGATTTTAGAAGTCAGTTATAGAGATCGGGTCTAAATCAAGGAAATCCTATGACGAATTGGGAGTCGACACCTTAGTAATGTTGTGACAGAGCGTCGCATGAGGTTTGCGGAATATGTTTTCCTACAAAATGAATTACGCATAATAAGGGTTGCGATGACATCCAAGTACAACTTGGCGCCAATAAGTCAGTAAGAATAGCATTTTAGGTTTTTGAAATAAAACTTTTTAATAGCAGGAAAATTTACTGTAGATACCTCAGTATATTCATTTTCTTGGCTTTCAATACCAGAAATGGTACTTGGCGGCGGGGCTTCTCCCCGCGCTTGGGGAGCTCCAAGCATTCCCCTAGACCCCCTTGTTGGCAATGGCAGGGAGTCTACAATTTTTCCTCTAATATTCTAGGGCATAATAAACGTCTTCCGAAAGAATGAAGGGTCAGAATGTAATAAAGATAATGTACACACATACACACATTCATACCTTTTTAAAAAATTTCGCGGGGGGGGGGGGCGGGGGGAAATCCCCCACTAAACCTCCCCCCCCTCGTAAAAAAATCATGTCTACGCCCATGATATATATATATTTATTTATTTATTTAAATTTATATTTTTTAATTTATTTACTTACAGGCACAGTTTACCTGAACCTTCAGTGATTCCAGAATGTAAGAGAATCGGGTTATTATATGTTCTCTAATCTGCAATCTAATTTTGATAAATGTGTTTTTATTTACCTTATATTTTGTGTATACAATTTAGGTGAAGTTCCGTATGATTATATAGAGAAACCTGATGATGAAATATATAATAAGATTGATGAAATTGAAATTCAAATCTATTCTAACGGTAAGATAAATTAAACTAACATTTTTATCTGGCTGTTTATGGGAATAAAAGCATGTTCGTTATATTGTTAAAGCACTAGTATCGCCCAGCCAAACTGGAAAAGATTGAAGAAGGCACACGGTCAACCTCATTATTTATGCTTTTTATTTAAATAAGTAGTTCCCTTTTCACACCTTTCGATCTATAGGAGACGATATGTTTCTTTGGCCAACGGTTAACGAACAGGTCATTATGAGTCTAGCGCAACGACCAACCACCTTTCTTTTCCCAAACTAAAGGCGGTTACTCATTGTAGTTGGGTAGATGAAACAAAACTAACCCATTTTTTATGTTCAGTTCTTAAATAATAAATGAAATATTAATAATTTTTAAACTACATTTTACAATGTATTTTATAATTTTACTATCTAAAGCTGTTATTATTTTACATTATAATAATAATAAAAATAATAATAATCTTTATTATCCGTGACGAAATGTGTTTTATAATTGTGCATTACAAATAGCAATAATTATGCAAGAATGAAGTCTGTTCTTTTGCCAATTACAATCATCATCCTATCAAACCAATATTGTGCCACGCCTGTGGTGCTGAGTGGTTTCAATAACAAAGAAACATAGCTCGAGGGGAGATTGGCAGAGCCGAAGTGTGAGAAAGAGTGGGGGGGGGGGGGGAGGAAAAGGGGAAATAACAAATATGACAAATAAAAACGAAAGAGAAAGATATGTAAAGAAATGGAAAGTAAAAAAAAAAAAAATACCAAGAAAGAAAAAAATGAATAAGAAAGAATAAAAAAGAGAAAGAAATATAGACATAGGGAAATAGCCACAGAAAAAGAGAGACAAAAAAAAGAGAGAGAGAAAGAAGATGGTACGAAAGAAACCAAGGAAGAAACGACTGTAGAACAAAGTTATAGGAGATTGAAATATGAGACATAGAGTTTGTACGTTTATTACATTTATATAATTAGTAACTTTTAATATTTTTTCGATTACCTTTTTTTTTCTAAGCATATGCCTTGCCTGTAATGTATTCACAAGACGGACTCGACAACTATTTAAATACCAACGAAAACAGAAACGGTATTTATTTTGTTTTCTATGTATTATACATTTCTCTGATTGCATTGATTACCTTATTAATATAATAACAATACAACAACAAGAAAAACATTTTTAAAAATAGTTTTGAAAAGAAAAGCTAATGCGTAGTGTAATTGTATCAAAATTTAAAAGTTTGGATTACTTAAATTTGTATTAGTTCTAAAACCGCACTCCAGAAATATTTGTACCAATTCTTCTAGTTTAGCGCCTTTTCATGCTTCGAAAAATCAGGGGGTTGGGGGAGAACAGAATTTGATCTCAAGCCTCTTCCAGTCGACTAACCAACCACTCTGCTAGCGTGGTGCCTATAAAAATAGCAAATTGAATCTATTGTTACAAATTTACAGGTGATAAAACCCTTTATGGCAGATGAATATAATTTGTTGAAAAAAATATATCATTACAACAACAACAACAACAACCAAAATTCCCCACCCCTAAAATTGCTCACCTTTTTTTTATATATACTTCAAGCCAGTCTAATTCTGTTTCAGAAGCCCAATATGAGAAACCGATCTCCCCATTTTGATTACACGTTCGAGACTCAAGGGGGCTACAACTCTACGTCAAAGCTGAAAGAACAAATGCCTACACTTTTGCTTTATTATCCTTTTTTTCTAGACAAATATGCATATAGATGTGAACCTAAAAGTTAATAAATCTTATATTAATATTAAACTGTTAATTGGACATTTTTTTTAAATCCATGTTTTCAATATTTTTATATCCATTTTAAAACAAAAAGCTAATGATTGCCGCTGTTGACATTTCAATTGATAATATTCTACTATCTATTTTTACTTAAACACTTAATCATAAGATAAGAACATACAAGATAGGATAAATCAAATGGAAATTCAGACTATATTTGACCTCAGCGCAACTACTGTAACAATAACAATAAAGATGCAAATACGAACACAATTCACACACTGAAGACATGCACACTTACAACCAGCTAATAATCTTCTAATGATAGATATAGTAATAGTAATAGAGAAACATAAAAAGAGAGTGAATAACTGGAAGAAAGATAAAGAAAAAGAGGGTAATAAAGAGAGAAAATGACCAAAGAGAAAGAGAAAGTTAGAGAGAGAAAGAGAACAAGAAGGAGAAAAGGAAAGAATTTTTAAAAGAAATAAAAGTGTCTTGACAATAAAAATGAAAGTAGATCAATTTTAAGTAGTGTTCCTATACTAGATATTTCAATAGTGAGCCATGTTTGTGTACGTATTAAGTTATGTTCTTTCTACTATTACAGTAAGACGTGTATACACATCTTTTACTCGTTGGGATGTTGTTGTTTTTTGGTGTTTTTTTTTTTTTTAGTTTGAGCTAATTTACTTCCTTGTCAAAACTTACCTCAGGACGAGGGGGATGGTAAAAAAAAGGGGGGGGGGAGGAGAAAAGAACCCGGAAAAAATTAAAACTACCGAATGTCAGTCTGACCCGCATTCCGACCATGAAACCTTTATTCAACATTATTTGCACTAACCTTTAAAGAAGGTTAACGATAACTGACTTAGGAAATAGACGTTTTGAAATGTCAGTCATTTTGAAGTCCACAAATGTATTTCAATAGAAAATTATTCCCCTGCAAGAGTTTTATTCTTATTATAGTGTGCGACCAGAAGAAAGGTACGTAAGTACTTGACAGTAAAGAAAAGATAATGACGCCTGGGTCTACAGATGCTATCAACCTAATTAAAGTAAATTTCCTCTACCAGACCTTTGCGTTCTTTACGGCAGATGATGTTTAGGTCATCTGCTTCTGTGGCCCTCGGTTAACGAGCAGGGTGTTATGCGGCCAGCACAACGACGAACCGCTTTTACTTTTTCCAACTTAAGTCTGGTACCCGTTAGAGATAGTTGGACCTAGGGGCGCCCTAAAATTCCCAAAATTTAAAATCTCAGTCTTCAACAAGATTCGAAGAACAGAAGCCAAGCGCTTAACCACTCGGCCAATTTGCTCCTCATTTATTAGAACTAGACGTAAAAGCGGCTTTTCCCTATTTTCTTAGAGGCAGCCAGGCATAAAAGGCATGAATATATAGGCACATCTATGTCAGCCAATACGACCTAGCCACGTTTTAAAATATTTCTTTCTAATTTATTTCTAAACATCGTACTGTATCATAATCATATCTAAATATGTATACTTGTTTCTTTGTATGCATAGTAGGTAAGTTATTGATATTAAACGATGTCGTACGTTTAAAACATAATTTACTGCCAATACATATATATTTCTTTCGATAATTGAGATTTCTTTATTTCAATATTTTACTTCAAATATTCAAACAGACTTTTTAAAAAATCAAACTATGCCTGGTATAATCTTCTAGAAACTAACAACAATAATCACATTAAACTTATAATTATTTTTTTACGGTACAAACACATTTGATATTTAAATTTTTCTGACAGATATGTTTTTGTCTGAAAATTAAGCGTGTAATAATTAAAGTTGTAAAGCTAATTACTGTGCTTTTTTACAAGAATAAATCTTTCTGTCCGTAATTATTTAACATGATCCGACAAAATTATTCATTTCGTTCATTTGTAGTTCATTTAAATGTTACGATTAAACTTCTAGAACTAGTTATCAGAAATGGTTTTATTTATTATAAAATTGAGGAAGAAATGCATGCTCATTTTATGACACAAATTAATGTTTATAAGAAAAGACTAAAATTAATATAATGAGGTTAGATCAACGAAGGCATCGTCAAATAGGAGAGAAAGAGTTAATTTTCTCAAACACTATTCCGTGTACACATAATTCTCTACGGTGTGAAACCTGTTAATTAAAAGACTTAAAAAATCTTATATCATGAACTATATGCCCTCATATAATTTAAAAAGTCACTAGTTACGCTTGAACTTGGCTTGGCTACCTATGAAGGTGGCTCGAGGTTTGACGCCCGCCTCTAGCAGAGTTGTGTTAACTGAGCGCCTAAAGGCAGCACTGAAAAATCTTCGCCTAGACACTCCCTCCTCCACTGGTCGACCAATGAGATAGAACCACATCGCTTTGAGCATGTTATAAGCATAAAACTAGCGCTATATAGAAGCTATTATTATTATTATTTTATGAAGACATTGCGAAATGACTATCGAGTTTTGTGTAGCTTTTTAAAATACTAATTAGCAGGTCAACACGGGGTCTAAACGCTGTATGATTTTTTTTTATTTAAAATTTCTAATGCGGTCTTTCTGTAGCACCCCAACTGAGTGAATAGGATCCTCCTTTAGAGCAGCCAGTGCCCAAGATTCGCAAACATATAAAATATTGCCATGACAATGAAGCGTTGTCGGATTTTAATTTGAGGGCTATGCCAAATGTTTTTCAAGATAGTTTTTCGTTTTGCTAGTGCTTCAGTTATTCTACTTCTACGTATGTGCAAGTCTATATTTAATTATAAAATTAGTGTTCTTAATAGCGATTAATTGAACTGTTACCACTGATTTAACACAATTTTTTTTTGTTGTTGTTGGGTGTGAGTAGGGGCAACGTAATGACACTGAACTATAAAGAACAAGGTTACAAAAGACAGTTTGTGTGGAAACACAGTCAAAATCGGCCCCCGAAGTGGTCCACCAAAGCAGGCTTCAATATTTTCAGAAAGAACATCCGAATGAAATTATATCAAAGACAAATGAGAGATAAGAATGGAGAAAGGAGGTTAACAGATCTTGTGTAGTGCCCCAACGGTCCCGCAGATCAAAGGATAGGTGAAAGTGAATGTAAAATTAGATGTGAACCTGGCCTAACTAGTTCCCCTTTCAGACCTTGTGGTCTATAGGGCAGATGATGTAAAAATAATCTGTTTTTGTGGCCTACGGTCAACGAGGGTGTCATGTAGCCAGCACAACGACCAACCGCCTTTACTTTTCCAGAACTAATGTCAGGTACCCAATAGAGCTGAGTGGACCCAGAGGCGCCCCCAAAGTTGAAAATCCCAGTCTTCGAACCCGGGACCCCCGGATCGGATGCCAAGCGCTTTACCGCTCAGCCACCGCGCTTCCCCTGGCCTAACTGATGTCTTATAATTGATCTAATTGTTTTTAAAAGGCTCAATCTCTTATTCGAATTTCCATCAATGGGGTGCTTACAATTGAGAAATTAGGAAAATGAAGTTTACAAGATTACTATTCGTTTTAAATTAGTTCTAACTTATAATGCATACTAATTAGCTTTTTCTCTTTAAAAAACTGCTTGCATAACTGATTTTAAAAATTAGATTTTTCGCTTTCAGAAAAAAAAGTAGCCGTTGCATCAGAACTTTGAATGGTCTAAAATATTGTGATGTCGGATTTTCAATATCTTTTCTAGTTTACGAGATCTAAACGGGACGGACGGACAGACGGACAGACATTTCGCACAAAACTAATAGCGTCTTTTCCCCTTTCTGGGGCCGCTAAAAAAAAGATCTCAACTCTGCCAATGTTAATGTTATTAGGACATTTAATCCATCTATGCTCAAATCATTCCCATTTTTAACAAGGAAGTGTAGATGTGTATTTCTAGGAATAAAAGAAAGGCTTCTAGGACAGGTGAGGTTTTGTGATGTTCTAATCGCGCTTACTCAATTGAGAAGGTCTGGCATACGTTGCTGCTTTGTATCTATTGGAGCAAGACACATTACGTTTCTTTTTAAGCTCAACCCATATTCATTTGTCCTGAAACCAGTATAGAAAGTATAAACAAAAGGGACAGATATATCTTCGGGAAATGTCCATGTCTGTATAAGTTAGGTGACCCAATAATAATAAAAGCCAGTATCAATTTTGTATTGTCTGTCTGTTTTTCCGTCTGTACTTTTTTTTAGTCACTTGTTGAGAGACACGAATAAAAAATGCGATTTACTTCATGATATTTTGTGGAGTGCTAAGTTAAATTTTTTTTTAATTAAAGAAACACAATACCCAAATAAATGCAGAGTCGTAAGCTGGGATGTAGCATTTCATTGAGGCTTTCGGAAAATGCATTTTCTCTCTCTTGGTCTGAAAGGTGCTGAATATTTGAGAAATTGAAAGATGCTCAAAAAGTTAAATGTTGCCATTGTATTAAACAAATGGCCTAACAGTGTCTAAGTGGTTATCTCGGTGTGTGTGTGTGTGTGTGTAAGTGTGTGTGTCACTGTGTTTGTAGGTCATGGTCGAAATATAATATAGGTTAAAAAATTAAATGCGTGTTTTTAAAATACTAAGAAAAGAGAGAAGAGGAAAGAGAAAGAGAGAGCGCATTTCAATTGTATTGTAACAGATACATTTAGTCACGTGGTAAAATGTATGTTAGATCGTTAAAATGTAGCCTCTTTTTTGAAATTTATTTAAAAAGAAAGAAAGGAAAAGAACAATATGGGTTTTTCCGGCCATAATAAACAACATAAAGCCTAGAAACCAATCAACGGGAGTATACTATGGATACCACCAGTGTCACTACTCAGTAAGTGACATTTGTAAGAGTGTCTACTGTAAAGTAATTAGAAATTCCTTCCTTCACTTAAACTGTTGCACTACTTGTTGTCGCGTATGTCTACTCTAAAAAGTACAGCACAACAAATATTAACATTAAACGAGCAAGGCCATGACAGAATGAAAACATGAAGTACATAGTAAACTGGCAATTTCAGCCATCAATAAATCACATATAATACTTCATAGATTCAATAATATCCAATTGAAAAACATCAACTCAAGCACCTAGCTAGTCATGCTTTGTACACAATAAATAATGTACGTCTGCCTTCTTATATATCCATGGCGTCGACTGATTTCTGACCATGTGGTCGATTATCAGATAAAGACTTTTTACCCACAATTCTAGTCAAGTCCGTTGTTTTTCACGTGAAACATATTAAATACTGTAATCAGTGTTCTCCGTGCTTCCAGACTAGTCCAAGTCTTTAAAGCTACTAAATATTGATGTGGCAGCCACTATCTTTTATAGATTCAGAACCACTATTTTATATATTTATCTTCTCTTTTGAAGTTAAGTCTTTGATATAAGATACGATTTTTTAAAACAATCCAATGTAAAGTGCGTACCGATTTCTAAATCCTAATCTAAAAATCAAGGGTGGAGATAACTCTAAATAAGCAGTTTTAACTTATAAACCTTAGAAGGTTAAGACACTGGACTATATTTCTGTAAGACGATTTCAAAAAGTTAGTTATTCTTGTCCAGAATTATTTTCGTTGTTTTACTTGATAATTCTTATGAGATGTTCATATGCGGATTCGGAGCGGATTTTTTACAAGTATGTTAAAGTTTTATTCCAATTGGCTTCAAGAGCAGAAAACGACTACACATATTTAGCGAAGTTTAGAGCTACCAGTCAACGACCAATGACTCGCAAATAATGACTGCTAAATGTCCTTTTCCTTTAAAATTAAAAAAACAACTTTTTCAGACTAAACTGTTTTACAAATGTCTTCTTTTTGTCTTCATACAGCTGCTTCCGCTGTATTTGATTCATACCAACAAGCAGGTGAGAGTGTATGTCTTGACGTGTTTACCAAAGCTTTAATATATACTAGTCGACCGGCGGTGTAGCATACGCCGCTATTTTGCAGGGCCGGCCTTAGGTGACCTCAGTGGGTTCCGCACTTAAGCGACCGCAGTGTGCCACGCACTTTCTTAGGACCCGCGCTAATTCTAGGTGTATAAATTATTAAATTAAACTATTGTATAACTTATAACTGATTTCCCGCGGCCTCCTGTCGATGTACCAATAGCTCCTGGAAATATCCGGAAAATATTAAAATCTTGAGAAAACTCATACGAATCTCGTAAAATATATAGACAAACATTATCATTTTGGGGTGTCATTCAATAAGAAAAATGCCAATTCTACGCGGGACAACAAAAAAAAAGGCATTATCCCGTAATTTTGGAATCTGGTGAAAGAAGCTTCTCGCTCCAAACTAATAAAGAATTACTTTAGTTCAACAATTCTCATAGATAGATTGAAACATTAGTATACATTTGCTATTGAGCGTTATCTATGTAGGAAATACAATTTTCATGATATACTGTATGACTTCGCTACACGCAAGGCTCGTAAAGTTCGTGGGATAACTCTATCCGCAGAAAAAAAAGAGTGATGTTTCCTTTACTTCTTCTTATCGTCCAAACTCTTTGAGCGAAGAAGTATAGCTATAGATGTGTGTCTTTTTCTTTCCATTACGACAATTTCTGGTATGGTTTCCTGCTCCTTAAATTGCTCCAGAATCGGCTTTGACTAAACAAAATGAAAGCAGCTAATTTTAGCCACAGTTTGCGCATGACATTTTTTATTCTTTTATTATCTTATATATTTATTTTTAATTTTAAATAGAACAGAAAATGAAAGAACTACAAATGGGTATGTAGTCATTCATTTAATGAAAACAGTCAAGTGCACTTCATAATAAAGACAATAGCCATAGCAATAACATTTTAGCCTGCAATTAATAAACATTTATTAGGTAGCTTTAATATTTTTCAATTTAATAAATATATTTTAAAAAATAGGTTTTATGTGAACTCAAGTAGTGGACTTATCTTGAAATGAAACTATTTTTACTGAAATATTTAAGCTTATAACATTCATTAACATCTTCACAAGTAATAGATTAATATCTTTATTAATCTTTATATACAAGCTGTCGTCCTTATTTGATACAGAAAGTACTTCTTGTTCTTGTTGTCTGTCTAATCTTAGTACTGTAATGTTGCTTATGAAGTAGGAAAAGACAAGATGTTTCAGATATCAGAGAGCTAAAATGCTTGACGATTCTAACCTTTTTTAAACCACACAAATGAAACCTATATTTTGTAACTGGCAGATAGTATTGCAAAATCGCAAACACGCGACACAAACGTGGACACAGAAATTAACCTGACAACACAGCCCTTTTAAAGATTGAGGGTGTTACCACAAAATCAGAGACTTTTACCTTGGGAAATGATGTGCTTATGTATACAACCGCATGTCCTGGTCATGAGAAGCCAAGTTGCTTGAGGGTTATTTGGAGTAAACGCAGTGTTTGAACCTGGAACCATCGATAAATCCAAATGACTGTTCAGCGCGCAAACCGCACTACCAGGCAGCCATGATTTAGACTAGATCAAGATCTATAATGTCACTTTCTAGACTTAAAGGGTAGATTTTTATTTACATCTGTGCTGGGACATCGAGCAGACGATGGAAAGTACAGACTAGATGCCTTGTACTTTTTTTTGTTCAATTACAAATCAATACCAAAAGATTATCTTAAATCGCTTTTCTGATATATTGTACCTATCCGGTAGTTGTCTTGCCGTAATGTGTAATATATCTCTTTATCAATAATAGGCTATCAGATTGTTATTAAGTTAACAGCAATGCCTGGTCGTGCGGTTAGCGCACAGAACTGATTATCTCGACGGTCCCGGTTTCATATCCTGCTCGATGCCATCTCCCGTCGTCAGGCGGGAGATTTGGATAAGGAAGTAAATTATCTTTAACTTTGAAGAAACATCCAAAACATGTAAAACATATTACAGAAAAAAAAACATAACCCTATTGGCGGCGCAAGAGGGTTAACTGTAGGTTCAGTTGAAAAAAGTGAACTCAGGCCAATCACTCAGATCATTGGCTGTCGATGGACAAGGAACAGTACTGCTATTACACACAAAAATGACCGTGTTATGGTCATGTGATCATAAGCCTGCGTGGACCAAAGACAGAGTTTGTAAGGCAGTGCAGTTCAAGACAGGACAGCGAGTAGACCGGTATTGTTAGTCTGCCATGAAGTCGGTCCTGGTGGAGTCCTGAAGTGAATGTACGAGTCCAGGAAGAGATAGAGACAGTAGAGTTTATTAGTTTAGTACGGTGATGTACAGTATGGCATTTTTAGTGTTGATATATTGCCAATTGTGTCATATTGGCTGTTTTAATTGACCATTATTAAAGCACCAGATTATTTGGACCCTTGTCGTCAAGTTTTTAATGTGTTGTGTGTTTAGCAGTGTGTGCAGAACGCATAGCTAGGAGAGACCGTAACAATATATATAACCCCAATTACAACGGTTCGGCTCTTGGCCTCTGAGACCTATGCAGACACATAGGGGGGAAGTGCCACGAGAAGCAACGATTACCTGACAGTCATTCAAGCAGAAACATTAATTCGTTTCCTTGTAATGAAACAAAACTGCCAGCCTTAGCGCACTATCAAATGATAGGACTTAATCTGCACCGAGCTATTGTTGTCGAAATGGTCAACGATGCTAGGAACGCAGCAGGAAATTAACAGATTGGCATACACATATCAAGATGCATCTCTTGAACAGTATAATAGGTAAATTTAGTCAGTGTAATTTGAATAAAGTGTTTTTTCTTCTTCTTTTATTCTTAAGTACACTTGTAAGTGTAGAAACGTTTGTTAGTCAAATGAAACCCACTCTGGACTATCTTCATATGGTGCTAGCTGTAAACCCTGTTCTGTTGTCGTGCAGGAATTTTTCGCTAGGATGTAATAGTATGAATTTCTGAAGTAACACAGTGAAAATTAAAAGCTAAGAAAATGTTACTTTATACACAATTGTTAATGCAATAGGAAATTAAAAACATGAAATTATACTACGTAACGCTTGACACACATAATAGTAAGTCTTTTTTGTACAAATCTTTTTCATTGGTCTAAGTAAAATAAAACAATCCATCGCTTGTTCTTTATTAATATATTCTCTAAATTGTTTACCAATTAATGGGTCCAGTAACATATTTTATTAATTATTAGACACAAAGTAATTATTTAAAAAGATGTAACTAGCCATAATACAACATTCTTTAAAAAGTACGAAATAGTAATTGTCTATATTTTTTATAGTCAGTGGTCAATTTTTTTCTTTTCAAGTGTTTAAGGGACTAGATGTCAGGATGGATGGTTTGGTTACAAGTGTCAATATCGTAAGTGCTAGAAAAACATTATTGGTAGAAAAGGTAACATAAAATAAAAACACAATTTAACGATCTATATATGGAATAAAATAGACCAGTGATGCCCAAACTACGTTCCGCGGGCCAGATCCGGCCCGCGCTGTGGCTTTATCCGGCCCGCCTTAACATGTTTACAAGCACTTCATTGAGTAGACAAACATTTCACTAATAAAACAAATGAAACTGATCTTACATAATAGCCATACGTGTGTACGTTGGCCTAATAGTGCTACGGGTTTATAATAAAACTATTTATAATGGTTTATTCTCTATTTCTTTTATATATATATATATATATATATATATATATATATATATATTCGATAATGTGGCCCGCGACACGAGTGTCGGAAATTAAACTAGCCTGCCGGTCGAAAATAGTTGGGCATCACTGAAATAGACCAATACAGAATAGTCGTTGGAACAGAAAATATTGCTTACAAATAGATCAGAAAAAAAAGGAAAAGTGACTCTTTTAGACCTTGCGAGCTATAGGCCAGATGATGAAATGATCATATTTTTCAATGGCCGAACGTTAACGAGGGTGTCATGTGGCCAGCACAACATCCAACCGCATTCACATTTCCCCAACTGGTATCAGGTACCCATCAGAGTTATGGAGTCCTCAAAGTCTCAAAATTTAAATCTCATTCTTCACCGAGATTTGAACCCGAAACCCCTCGTTTCAGAATACAAACGTTTTACCACTCAGAGCCAACATGCCACATATGCAGATCTCAAGAGAGTTAAATAAAATACTTTTTTTAAAATATAAATTAACAGCGAAAACAATTTTTTTTTTATTCAATATATGATTGTAGTGTAAGGTAACAACTTTGACTCGCTTTATCAGTCTTTTTTCTATGGCACTCTCTCTCTGTTTCTCTGTTTCTCTCTCTCTCTTTCTATGTCCCTATCAAACTCTTTTTCTTTGTCTCTCTCTCTATCTCTTCCTCTTTCTCTCACTATTTCTCTCTTTCCCTTTATCACTTTCTATGTCTTTCTATTTTTATTTCTTTTCTTTCCTTTCTTTCTCTCATTGTTTTCTCTCTGTTTCTCCACCTCAATTTCTCTCTTTTTTTTCTTTCTTTCTTTCTCTCTTACTATCTTACTCTCTCTCTCTCTCTCTCTCTCTTTCCTTCACTCTTTCCTTCTTTATTTTATTCACACTATTTGTGTGTATCCCTTTTCCTATCTCGTTTTCATTCTTTTTCTCTCTCTTTCTTCCTCTCTTTCTCATTTCTTTCTTTCTCTCCCTCACACTTTTAATATTTATAGCTATTTTTATATTATTTTTTTAGGTCTTGTTCAATACGAAGCAAAAACCTTTTATTCCGAAGATGATCTTACAACTGTATTAAATGATAATGATGAGACAACGTGCATTCAAATCGAGGCTGAAACGATTTTTATAAATTTAAGCACAATATACTATAACCCATGGATTCGATTGTTTACACTGCAACCAGGTAAATAATTTTTAAAGAAGTGTCAAAAGGTTTTAGTTTACAAGATATCTCTTGAAGTATATATAGATCTTAACCTATTGTGTCTTTAATAATGGCTTTCCTTTGGGTGTTCCGCAACATTAGTGAGAGCTCTCCCACTGTCTCTTTCAGAGGCCATCTGCTGTCAGCTAATTTCCTCTTTGTCATTGACTGCGAAATGGCACTTCAGTTTATCTTTATAGGGATAACGGAAGAGGTGTGGCACCTCTGTGACGCCATTCTTCTTTTAACTCGCCCGAGAAGATCCACTTTGGCATGCGGTCGTCTGCCATGCAGGATAAGTATTGGATCCAGCGCAGCTGTCGAATGGTTATTATTGCTTCTATACTGTCCAAACCGCCTCCATCAGAACAAAGTTATTAGTAATGCAATCTTGCCAGCGTGCGCCCATTATGAAGCGAAGGCACCTTTGATAGAAGAGTTCGAGGAGCCTTAAATGCCTTCCATAGAGCATCCAGATCTCAGAGCAATGCACAAGTTTAACGTCCTTAAACATCTATTAAGGATGTTTCCCGATATCATTATTTAGAACTTTTCTGATCTTATAAAGTACAGAAGATAATTTACATCCTACTACTTTTTGATGTGTCAATTTAGTCCTGCATGTTATTTACAGACTTACTGTCTTCTAAGTCATTGGTTGTCATGGCTTATTCTGGAAGTCCGTTTGAATTAATTCATTGCATTGCCAGGCGTTTTCAAGAAACCTATTCCATGTACCATCTTTGATTTTTCCTTCTAATTCAGAAAACCCATTCTATGCTCAAATGGTTCTTGTGAAAATGAAACATATATAATTTTTTTCTTAACTTACGGAATGGTTTAAATCCATGTGTCTTGTTGAGTATTTTCTTATGGTCGTATTTTTATATTTGTAAACTATGGTTTATTTTTTTTTATGTATTTTCCCTCTTTGCGTTCTAGTTGTTTTTCCTAAAGTGACTCTAATTGTAGTGATTTTACTTATAGGTAACTGTGGATAATTATGTGAGTCTTTAAATATTCTATTTTAATTTTATTATAATTATCATTAATATATATTTTTTCCATGTTTGAAATTGTTGTTTATCTTTATATAATCACATAATAATTCTTTGCAAATGTAACAAAAAGTATAATATGCAATAATATTAATTGAATTTAAGTTAGATTTATTAAATAAAACACAAAAATCTAGAACCTAAACCTAATTTAGATTTAAGTTGGTTTCGATTAGCATAAAAATTTTATTCCTAGCTTGGCATATTCTGATTCGTACACCTGGATATAAAACTTAAAAAGAGCAAGATACTACTGTTAAATATACAAATCATTTCTAAAGAGTTTAGTTTTTTTTTCTAAAGAAAATTACATAAATATGTAAATATTTAAATTTTCCAAACTCGTTTGGCTTTTAAAATTTATTTTTAAAATGTAAATGTTAAGAACGTTATAATAATGCAAGAGCATCAAAGGAAGTTATTTACAGAATGCATAAGTCTGTACTTTTGTGAACCGATAGAGGTTGTGGGAGAAGATATATGCAAATCACAGAAATATATCATATCTAGCCTGGACTTGGAAATCTCTAGCACTACACAAAAATGCCGTGAAAAAAATTGAAAAAAAAAAGTTGAAACAAGACGTTGTTTTATAATGTAATTATTAGAAGTGTTATTTTTTCAACACTAACCTAAATCTAGATCTAGTTAATAAGACCACTCTTGTCTAATAATTATTATTTTGCAATTTTTAGATACATAATCTAGAAAATCTAGGTTATCAATATTTAAAAATATAGTCCTACATAACATGATTAAAATCAACAGACGTGAATTATTTCGATCTAGAATTTTCGAAAAATTATGTCAATGGAAATTAACAGGAAAGTGGGAAGCGTGGTCGAGAAGATAAGTACGATTAAACTTGGCTTGGTTTGGCTACCTATGAAGGAAGCTTGAGGTTCGGGCAGAGTTGTGTTTACTGAGCGCCTAAAGGCAGGACGGAAAACGTTCTCCCAGATACCTCCTTCCCCCCCCCCCCAACTGGTCCACAAATGAAATTGGACTTAGCGCTCTGAGCATGTTATAAGCATGAAAGTAGCGCTATATAAAGGCTACAATTAAATGGCTTTATTTCAAATATATATATATATATGATCTCATCATCTCTGCCTGTGGTCCTTTCTGGGGCATAGGCCACCAACCAGCTTCCTCCAGTCAGCTCAGTTCTGGGCGAGTCTCTCCAACTGTCCCCACGTCCTGTCCATCTGCTTGACACCTGTTTCCAAATTTCGGCGCCATGTATTACTCTTCCTCTTTCCTTGGGGGTTCCAGGTTATATATATATATATATATATATATATATATATATATATATATATGTATGTAGGTGTGTGTGTGTGTGTGTGTGTGTGTGTGTGTAAGTGTATTGTAACAATATTTTTAATGTTATTGTTTTATTGTTAAAGATAACAATTATGTATCTATTTTTAGATTTTAAGAAATCTCTTTTAATAAATACCTTTAGTTGATTAGAAAGTCCTATTGAAATATGTAATTATAAAATATTGATTGTCTTTACATAAAATTGTATTCATTCATATTTTTACAGATTTATTATACACATTAGAAATATCTTTTCAAGATAATAACTCCCAATATATAAATGCAACATCAAAGGAGAGATTGTTAGTTCAAGATAATGTTGTAGATATTCACATTTCAGTTAATTATGATTTTATACACTACATTATATTACAAGGTGAAGCGATACAACGAATTTGTTCACTTTGGATACTTTCTGGTAAGTTTTTATACATCTGACATCATTCTCAAAACGTATTAGAAAATGTGAAGTGTAAAAATATGTTAAATAAAAATACAAGGTTACTAGTTTAATAGACAATAGAAGTAGCTGCAGCTATCAATGTGTATTACACAATAATAGGCTTATTGGGTTATTAGTGCTGAACATGTTGTTTTTCTTCTAAGCTCGTATGAAAATGAAACTCATGTTTCTACTAACACATGCACCACACATGTATCAAAATCCCTTGTCACAAACATTATGTAGGATGGTTGTGCTTATCATGTGCCTTACATCATCACAAACCATTTTTCATTGTGAACTACTAGTAAGATTGGCCTCAGCCCTGGCTTGGATAGTTGAATCCAGGCTTGACGTAAACAACAGTTGTGATTAAATTATAATCCTGTCTACGGGGACGTACGGACTAAAGAATCTGGGAAGGGCCATCTCTTACTGCAGGGAAAAATCCTTCCCCCTTTAGGGTACCTGCTCGAACCTATATGAGTTGACACTCACAGGAAGGGGGCTCGAACCTATATGAGTTGACACTCACAGGAAGGGGGCACATCTACCACGGCGACCATCTTTAAGCTTAATTTTAGAATTGTGTCGTTTCTCAAACGGGAAACGTGCTGTGCCAAGCATATGCGATTTCTGCATTAAATTGGATCGCCCCCCCCCCCCCTCAACTTGAAAGTTAAAGGCTGGGGGGCGGAATTGATGCTATTGTCCCACCCCACCAAATAATTCAAAAATATATTAAAATTTAAATAATGTGTCAACATAATTAACAAAAGTATAGAATTCGTATATAAATTGTGTAATTTCTCTACTAAAACTCTTCCTTCCCCCCCCCCCCCTGGATCCGCCAGTGCAAAGAACTGTTTTACTTGATATCGGACTTGTGCTCGGCTCCCAGGTAGTGCATTAAAATTGAAATATAGCCTGTATAATATTCTTGATAGATAAGCACACATAGTCAAACATGTGTTTAATTTTTTTTATTTTAGAAAAGAAAAAAAAAAGGAAATTTAAATTTGTATTTCTATATAGGCCTTTTCTATAGTTCTAGTGTCTGTAAACTCGATTTTATCCTAGAGAATAATTAAAAACAATAAACATTAATCTTAAAAGAACTATGGCGTTCGGAAAATTTCCGAATGTAAGACATTATTGACTCAAAAGTTTAAGAAATTAATGTTCAGGAAAAATGTGCACATCGTCTTCTAAGTGTAGATCATTTGAATTGTGTTAAGTCTAGTACATCTATACATTCGCTTAACCAGGTTTCTTTATTGGAGGGGGGGAAGGGAATGGGGCGGGGTAAAAAATGTTCCATTGTTTTGCTAATCTAGCAAACTAAGAGTTCTTTAAGTTCTATAAAGGATGTATTTTGAATGTCTCCTTGTTTTCAAAATGAGAGAGTAAGTAAAGACTTAATCATTCAGTTAGTGCGGTAGTCATTTTACTATCTTTTGTTAATGCTAGTTTTTTTTATTTTTTATAAACTTTTATATCATGCATTCATTTCAATTTTTAAAAAAATGAAAAAATAATCCACTTTTTATGTTATTAGGTCAGAATGTGGCGACAAAACAGAATGTCTTCCATAGTAATTTAGATATAAGTGAAATTGACACAGACCTACCACAGTATCCTCAAGCTTCAGATGGAGTTTATACATGTAACACATATGACTCTGAAAATGCTGGGATTTACTGGGAGATTGTAATGAGCTCTTCATTTGTTATCAATGAATATAGTTTTTACTTTAACGATGTTCTTGGTAAGAATATTTTCTTAAATTGTTTTTATTTGAATAAAACAGACAAATTAAATGTAGATCTAGTAAAACACATTTTACAAAGTTATTTAACATTTTTGGGGTAAATATATTCGTCAAAACATATGGATTAATGAACTGCTTATTGTCACAAAACGAAAATTATCGACTAAATTCTTCTTCTCCTTCATAATAATAATAATAATAATAATAATAATAATAATAATAATAATGATAATAAGCCTATTTCTATCGAAATAACGGTTGATTTAAATCGCCCAGATCTGCTGTTCATTGATATAAAAAAACAACAAAAAAACTACCATTATTGACATCGCCGTACCACTGAATCATAATTTAAGAAAAACTGAAATGGAAAAACTAAGAAAATATGCTACTCTAGACTTGGAGATTAAGAGATTATGGAAGTTATCGAAAATAACATCCATTCATACGGACAATCTCGTTGCCTGTCATCGGGCGGTAATGCGGCATAGCTGGAAACTGATAGAGAGATTACAATGAATTTTGTTTCTCAATTCAAACCTGGCAGTGCCAGAGAAGGAATACTCGTTCTTTTGTAACATAACAATAATAATAATAATAATAATAATAATAATAATAATAATAATAATAATAATAATTAAAAAAAAAAAATAATAATAATAATAATAATAATAAAAAAAAAAAAATAATAATAATAATAATAATGAAAAAAAACTATATACTTATATTTTTTTTTTTAGAAAGTGTTTAAAATTGTGCATTGCATATCACAATACATTTAATGAGAAAATACAAAAAAAATTGATAGCACGCAATGCATACGGTTTTACCATTTTCATTTCAACATTACATTTAAAGTTTTTCTTTGGAAGTAGGATTGTGTTCATTTACCTTCACTTTTACCTATCTCTTAGTCTGTTGGACCGTAGGGTCTCCACACAAGATTAGTCGACCGTTTTTCTCAATTCCAATCTTTATTTTGTCTTGGATAGAGCCTATTTCAACGCATGCCCGTCCATTCTTTTTTTTTTTTTTGTTTTCCCATCGCTTTCTTTGTCTGCCTCTTCTTTTTCCTGGTATTGTTTCCTGAAGGAAAGTCTTTGCGAAACATTGTGATATGGCCATAGGGTTGTAGTTTCGATGGTTAGCATGTCATCGTTGAGTCCAGTCGCTTTAGTAACCCTGTCTCCAATCTCTTCGTTTGTGATGCGGTCTTTTAATGTGATACCTTCTTAAGAATCTCAATTCCATTGCTAGGAGCCTCCTCTCTAGATCTGCAGTCAGTTTCCAAGGCTCGCAAGCATATAAGAATGTGGCCATGACCAGAATCAAATATAATTATATTAGTTAGAACAATCAAACTATTGAATACGATGGGGACCGCCTCTGAGTTAGTGTGATAACACAAACAACAAACTCGTAAGACCATTTGTGACTTCAGTTTAACTTTTCTAAATTAAGCTTTGACTCTTATGTCACCATTCTGATCCGTGTCTACTAGACTTTTGTAATATTAATAAGCAATGCTGATTTTTGCATTTTGTCCGAGTAGTTTTAAAGACTTTGCATGCTAGATTAATTGTTCTCAGATGCTAAGATAAGTTTATTTCGACTATATTCTGTTTCCATATTTTTTCAGAATCGCTAAGCTTATATCAACTAACTCTGTCTGTCTTTCTGGTAAAAAGTTTGTACACGTTATTTCTCCCACACCCAATCTCGGATCAAGCTGATGTTTTCAATAATTATTTCTTTTACATAAAACAAATGAATCAGTAAAAAGAAAACAATTAACTACTGTAATTAATTATTTTCTTTGGTATCCAACAAGGGAAAGAAATTAAACTTGACTGAGCTTGTGGTATAATTAAACTATATAGAAAGAAATAGGTTGACGCAAATATATTATCTGAACGGTAAAGTTTATAGTAAAAAACATTTTTACAAGTCTTATATCAACTCTGTGTGTCTGTCGATCTGTCTGTCTGTCCGGGAAAATGTTTGAACATGAGTTTTCTCCCACTTTCAATTCTCGGATCAAGCTGAAACTTTGCACAATTATTTGTTGTACCTAATACAATTTTAATCACTTAAAGCAAACACATCAATTAGTTCATTAACTATCCAAAAAAAAAAATTATTTTGCTTCATATCAAAATTAGTGGATAATGAGATGTGAGATTCATATGTGGATTTATTCCCTTGTTATGTTTTGTCACGTTATTTTTCCCACTTCTCATTCTCAGATCAAGTTAAAAATTACTCAAAAGAGTAAAGTTTCCCCTTTCATACCTTGCGATCTATGGGGCAGATTATGTAAAACTCATTTGTTTTTGTGGTCCACGGTTAACGAGGTTGTCATGTGGCCAGCACAACAACCAACCGCCTTTACTTTTCCCCAACTAATGTCGACAAGAACCCGACAAGACATGAATCATCCACAAAAAAAAAAAAATATCACGATTAGTTAATTATTTTTTTGTGATTAATTATTTTGATTGATTTCGAATAACGGAAAAATAAATGCTACTTGGTTGGAGATGCGGATAGATATGGATTTAATCTCCTTATTAAGATTTGACTTTATTCCACTTACCATAGGATCAAGTGTAAATTGTTCATAATTATTCATAGTCGATAACAATACACGAACAAATCCAAAAATTACCAGTTATTTA
>JAZGLO010005047.1:0-17993 GCA_036873155.1 Biomphalaria sudanica
TGTACTCTAGAGATCTCTAGATCTACTATCTATAAGTCTAGTAATAAAATTTAGTAATACTTATAATTATATACTAGATCTAGATTCTAGATCAAGTTATACTACTAAATAATTATTACTATATATTATATTTATAAGGGTATTAGTTTACGTAACCATGGATAATAAGTACTCTACTCTAGACATTGTCATTATGATACTAGACCTATCACTATGTAACTAACCCTGGCCTAATAATACTAATACTCTTAGAATTAGAAGTCTAACAAGTCTAACAGAGTCTAAGTCTCTAATAATAATAATCTAATCGTAGTACTTATAATTCTAGTCTAATACTAATTAATTACTACCCTAAAACTTAAATAATAAATAAACTTAAGTCAAGTGAAACATTGACTAATTGAGTGTAATTGACTAGAGTTTAGAATATATATTAATTATATTAATATAATATAATTAGCCTTTATTCAAGTTTATTGTCTTTATTTTTTATAGACCTCTATATTTTATCTTATCTTATATAATACAGACGTTACTTCAGAAAAGAAGATGATTACGTCCTACGCGTCATGCATTTAGTCATGCATATTAACCAATGACTTAAATTCTGCCAAGTCACTGGTTTTCCTGGCTAGCTCAGGCAACCCATTCCATGCTCTAATAGCACTAGGGAAGAAGGAGTATTTGTACAAATTTGTCCTAGCATATGGGATGAGGAATGTGCCTTTATCTATGTGTCTTTCACAGTATTTTATTAAATTTTGTTTTTGTATTTGAAGATTATGGTTCAGTGTTTTATGTATAATTGCTATTTTAATTTTGAGTCTTCTGTCCTGAAGGCTTTCTAAATTTAGTGATTTTACTATAGGTGTTACTCTAGTCAAATGTGAATATTCATTTGTTATGAATCTCACTGCTCTATTTTGCGTCTGTTCCAATTTCTTAATGTTTTCTTGAGTTGAGGGGTCCCAAATGGAGGATGCATATTCTATTATTGGCCTAACCAAGGTTAAATAACATTTTAGTTTTATGTTCTTATTTGATTTATAGAAATTTCTTTTAATAAATCCTAATGCTTTGTTTGATTTTTTTTTATAGTTTCATCAATATGTGGATTCCATGACAGTTTTTCATTTATTATAACACCTAGGTATTTTGCATTTTTAGTCTGTGTTACTGGTTTGCCATGAATAAGATAAGTGGAATTAATTTGTTTTAGTTTTTTTGTTACTCTTAACAACTGACATTTTTCTGGGTGGAAAGACATGCTCCAATTTGATTCCCATTTCTGTAATTCATCTAATTCTCTTTGTAAAATATCTGTGTCTTGTGTTGTTTTTATTGTTCTATATATTATGCAATCGTCTGCAAATAATCTGACTTTTGTTCCTGAACTAATGCAATTTGGTAAATCATTTATGTAAATTAAAAATAGTAGTGGACCCAAGACTGTTCCTTGAGGTACACCTGAGTTTACTGTTATCGGTGTTGATTTAGAGCCATTTATTATTACAGTTTGTTCTCTCCCTATCAGAAAATCTTTAATCCACTGATGCAGTGGACCATTAATGCTAAAATATTTTAATTTTTTAAGCAAACTATGGTGGTGAACTTGGTCAAAAGCCTTAGAAAAATCTAGTAAGATAGCATCTATTTGTTCACTATTATCTAAACCTTTGTTGTATTTGTGTGTATTTTTCTGTTGTGTTGTCTTTATTTGAGAAAAGAGTCCTTGTAATCACAACAAATTTCCGTAAGGATCAATAAAGCAGTCTTAGTCTTAGAAAAATCATCAATTAGTCCTATTAGTTGTGTTTCACATGATCTATATTTCCTAAAGCCATGCTTGTATGGTGTGAGGACATTTTGTTTGTCTAAGTGGTTTATGATGTTGCTACATATTATGTGTTCTAGGATTTTACATGTGATGCTGGTAAGTGATACTGGTCTGTAGTTTAGATATATTATATTTATATTATACTAGTCTATTCTATATAGTATATTTACTATGACTATAGTATAATAATAATAATAATAAATAATATACTATACAGACAGTATCAGTATGATATATGACTATAGATTATAATAGATCTAGTCAAAGTCACACACAGTGTTGAGTGTAATAATTTAAATAAATACTAGATCTAGATCTAATAGTTAAAGTTATATACTTTATATAGAATAGAATAAATAGATTTTTTAGATCTAGACTAGAGTCTAGACTCTACTTGATTCTATATCTTAGTTATCTAGATATCTACTATCTGAATTAGTGAATAATATTATTATATTATTATCTATTATCTAGATTCTATATCTAGACTAGATTTAGATCTGATACATACATATATTAAACATAAATGAATAACAGCACCAGGGACCAAGTTTTTTTTTAGAGAAAGTAGTGAATTAAAATGCTACGAAAATAAGGGCATGCGCCGACCGAGGCTCGAACCTGTGACTCCGGATTCGACACCACCGCCTAGCGATAACGCACCAAGCGAAACTAACCTCTAGACCATCGGAATGTCCAAAAAAACATTCTTCTGATCCAGAGTCATTTCGCCCGTATGCAAATTACCACCCCAGTGGTCAAAGGTCACAAGCCCCAGTTAGCCCTCCCCCACCCTCGCAGCATCCGTTCACTAACAATTTCGATAGAGCCTACACAGACAGCCGTTAGGCATGTATTAGACAAACGATGGCTCTATCTAATTGTATATCTCTCACAAAGACAAGTGGACAACATAAACACATTACATATAGAAGCTTCAGTGGGTACGAGCAATAATGCTGTAAATGTAAACATAGAGTTGAAGCTAGGTGCTGAAACAAATGATACATACATATATTAAACATAAATGAATAACAGCACCAGTGAACGGATGCTGCGAGGGTGGGGGAGGGCTAACTGGGGCTTGTGACCTTTGACCACTGGGGTGGTAATTTGCATACGGGCGAAATGACTCTGGATCAGAAGAATGTTTTTTTGGACATTCCGATGGTCTAGAGGTTAGTTTCGCTTGGTGCGTTATCGCTAGGCGGTGGTGTCGAATCCGGAGTCACAGGTTCGAGCCTCGGTCGGCGCATGCCCTTATTTTCGTAGCATTTTAATTCACTACTTTCTCTAAAAAAAAAACTTGGTCCCTGGTGCTGTTATTCATTTATGTTTAATATATGTATGTATCATTTGTTTCAGCACCTAGCTTCAACTCTATGTTTACATTTATAGATTTAGATCTATATCATAATCTGTTCCATATAATAGTATATAGTACTATATCGACTTAAATATAGAATAGATCTAGATTTAGTCATACTCATATAGATCTATTTGTAGATCTAGATCTTAGCTTGATCTAGACATAGTAATGTTCGAGTCTTGTGTAGGATTTGATTAGATGAAACTCGGAAATAGTTTCATCTTTTACAAAAGTTTATATTCACTGATTTGACTGATACAAAGAACAATCACATCAAAAAGTTTTCAGCTATCTTCTTAAATAACGCGAAAATTTTAATCTAGATAAATAGACTCTATTTAAGGTCTAGAATCTATATGTTTAGAAACAAAATATCAGTAAGCAAATTTAGATTTTTTGTTCATTAGTGTAAACCTTTAAAAAAAAAAAAAAGATCTAGTCTAGTCTATATAATAGATCTTTCAAATCTATGTCAGTGTAGATTTAGATGAAACTTTTTAATTTTCTTTTGTGTACATGCGCAACAACTTGTGTACGAAATGTTTGGAAGGAATGTCTGATTGCAAAGACCTAACAACACAGGTTTGCTCTTCAGTATTTAGATCTAGATCTAGAGATCTAACGAATTTAAAAGAATGTTGGATGGTTATCTCGAAATTTGAACAAAATGGATCGTGAGTACATTTTGCGTGGCTTGCATTTCAAAATGCTAAGCCTAAAGTGCTAAAGCTTTCTCCAGGTTTATAATTTATTAATTATTATTTTTATGGTTTACACTATTTACAGTGTTTACTCTATCGGCATATCGGAGTGAGTGGACGAGAATGTAACGAATGTTTCAATGACAATAAATGTAATGAATGTATTCATTATAAGACATTATCAATCATTATGAAAAAAATTAAATATGATTGATTAGGATTATTATTCATTTTTATCATTTATTGAGATGAAAGATGTTAATTGTTATGTAGACTATAGACAGTATAGATTAGTATAGATCTAGATAAGTAGATTCTAGAGTCTAGATTTAGATCTAATCTACATTCTACATGAGTCACTGGGTGTCAGTGTCACTCATCATTTAGGATTTGATCTAGACTATCTAGACTAGTTTTAATCTAGTAGTATTAGATCTAGATCTATAGCTATCATAATAATCTGAGATTGGTATAACAATGAATAAAAACTATAATACTAATAATCACTAAAATTGTGCAGAAGTAGATCTTGAATGTAAAGTAAGAAATCTAAGGTCCACAGGCTGCGGTTATATACTACCAAAATATATTCATGTATGGAAAAGTACAGTATTAATAAGAACATAATTAAAATCATCCAGAACCTTTACGAGCAGACCACTTGTGCAGCGTTCTTAAAAAATAATATTGGGGGTTGGTTTAAAACCACAGTTGGAGAAGATAAGGCTGCCTACTTTCACTAACACTTTTAAATATCTTCCTTGAAAGGATAATGGAAGATGCTCTTACAAAGGCACTGTAAGCGTTGGCCAAAAAGAAAAAGAGCTAGTTGACTTGGTGACTTGACATAGACAAGTCTTATGGAAATCTATTAAAACACACATTGTGACCTATACCCAACAAGGCTTTAAAATGGACATCAGTATTGGAGGCGAAAAGCTGACAAGTGTCAATAGCTTTAAATACCTTAAAACTATCGTTTCAGACATAGGAACCAAACATGAACAATTGGTTAGAATTGCACAGTCCAGAGCACTTTCAAAGCTCAGTATCATTTAGAAGAATAAAGATAAAGCCCTTGACATTAAAATCAGACTGATGCACTTCTTGGTCATGGCCACATTCTTGTATGCTTGCAAATCTTGGATGCTAACTGTAGAACTAGAGAAGAGAATCCTAGCAATGGATTTGAGAAACTATAAAAAGATCCTATGTATCACATACAAAGACTGCATTATAAATGAAGTGATTCTTAATAGGATGACCTGTCAAAAAACTAAAACTCACAAAGTCCTCTGGGTTTGCAAAGACCTTCCTTCAGGGAACAGTACCAGGAAAAAGATGTCACTGTAAGAGATTCTACTTAAAGCAAAAGACAGAGAGAAATGGGGTAAGATGGTTGACAGATCATGTGTGGTGCCCTAATGGATAGGTGAAGGTAAAGATTTATAAACAGAATAAGCTGATACAGTGAAAAAAAAAGTCTTTTGAGTTGGTTATTTATTAACTAGTCCTGAATTCTAAAAAAAAAAAAGTTTGTCTAATTTTTTTTTATAGAAATATAAATACTCAACTCACTGTTCTACTGTTACACTTTCCTTTTGTTTTCAGACTCCAAAGGTAGAAGAAAGTGGACCAATGGTGATCAAGATTTCCAAATGCCTCTAAGTGTAAACCCATATCCTTTATTGTTGAGTAGTCTTTTGAAAGTGCCAAGTTATAACAACTGTTTTTGTGAAATAATAATTGAGTTTGATCACATTTTTACCAAGCTTATATCAACTCACTCTGTCTGGTAAAGAGTTGGTAAATGTTATGTCTCCCACACCCAATCTCAGATCAATTTGAAATTTGGCACAATTATTTCTTGTACCTGACAAAACAAGAATCAATAAAAAAAAAAAAATTAAGAAAATTTTAAAAAGCCAATTAGTTAATTAACTATTGGTAATTAATTATTTTGTTTGGTTTTAAACAAGGGAAATAAATTGTACTTGACAGATGAGGTGGTATAAGTTGTATTAGTCCCCTTGAGGAGGCTTGAGCTATGAGTGAGCAAGTTTTTTTTTTGTTTTTTTTTATGTGTTTAAAAAAGGGATCGCAGCAGCATTCACTCAGATATCCCTTTCTTTTTCATTTCCTTTCCCAACTAAATGAGTCCAGACAAGTGATCATATTGTATTGAGAAAGTTAAAAGCATGACATTGCTTTTAACAAAAAACAATTCTAATTGCACACTTATATTATCATTAGTCTAGATCTATTATAAATTTAATCACTTGACTGATCAAAACGTATTGATCAAAAAGTAAGCAGACAGCTGCAGAGTGAATACATAAACAATATAATATCTAAGGATAACAACAAAAACGTATGGTCATACATTAAGTCTAAGAAAATGGAAACAACAGGCAGAGTTCCATTAAAAGGAGAAGATAACATCCTAAATAAATACTTTGCATCAGCATTCTCAGCCCCAGGAGACAAAGACATATTACTTAATTTGAACCAAGTAGACAACATAGGAGATATAGAAGTACAAGAAAAGGGAATCCAAAAACTATTAGGAAACATTAGACAGAATAAAGCATCTGGACCTGATGGAATTCCAGCTAGATTACTCAAAGAACTAAGCAATGAGCTAGCACCAGTGTTCAAAATACTTTTTCTGGCACCTCTTAATCAGGACAGAGTACCAAAGGACTGGAAAGAAGCTAATGTCACCCCCTATTTAAAAAAAGGAGAAAAATCTTACCTATAGACCATTATCACTAACCAGCATCTCAAGTAAAATACTAGAACACATAATATGTAGCAACATCATAAACCACTTAGACAAACAAAATGTCCTTACTCCATACCAACATGGCTTTAGGAAATATAGATTACGTGAAACACAGCTAATAGGACTAATTGATGATTTTTTCAAAAGGTTTAGATAACAGTGAGAAAATGGATGCTATCTTATTAGATTTTTCATAAGCTTTTGACAAAGTTCACCATAGTTTGCTTAAAAAAATTACAATATTTTGGCATTAATTGTCCATTGCATCAGTGGATTAAGGATTTTCTGATAGGGAGAGATAAACTGTAGTAATAAATGACTCTAAGTCTACACCAATAACAGTAAACTCAGGTGTACCTCAAGGAATAGTCTTAGGTCCACTACTATTTTTAATTTACATACATGATTTACCATATTGCATTAGTTCAGGAATAAAAGTCAGATTATTAGCAGATGATTGCATAATATATATAGAACAATAAAAACAACATAAGATACAGAAATTTTACTAAGAGAATTAGATGAATTACAGAAATGGGAATCTAATTGGAGCATGTCTTTCCACCCAGAAAAATGTCAGTTATTAAGAGTAACACAGAAACTAAAACAAATAAATTCCACTTATCTTATTCATGGTAAACCAGTAACACAGACTAAAAACGCAAAATACAAAATAAAAAACTGTCATGGAATCCCCATATTGATGAAACTATCAAAAAATCAAACAAAGCATTACTATAATCAAATAAGAACATAAAACTAAAATGTTATTTAACGTTGGTTAGGCCAATAAAATAATAGAATCCTCTGTATAAGACCCCTCAACTCAAGAAAACATTAAGAAACTGGAACAGACACAAAATAGAGCAGTGAGATTCATAACAAACGAATATTCACTTTTGACTAGACTAACACCTTTAGTGAAATCACTAAATTTAGAAAGCCTTCAGGATAGAAGACTCAAAAGTAAAGTAGCAATTATACATAAAACAATGAACCATAATCTTCAAATACAAAAACAAAATGTAATAAAATACTTACAACGACACAAAGATAAAGGCACATTCCTTGTTCCATATGCTAGGACAAATTTGTACAAATGCTCCTTCTTCCCTAGTGCTATTTGAGCATGGAATGAGTTGCCTGAGCTAGCCAGGAAAACCAGTGACTTAGCGGAATTTAAGTAATTGGTTAATATGCATGACGCATAGCACATAATCATCTTGTTTTTTGAAGTAACGTCTGTATTATATAAGATAAGATATTGATACAAATACACTTAATATAAGCTTTGTTTTTTTTTTTAAAGTATTTTTTATGTTTTTCTTGTTGTTTAATTAGTACAATACTTCACCACACTGTTAGTTTGTATTACTCTATTAAATACAAGCATAAACAATATTTTGATATACTAAACAGATACCAGTTGCAAAAGAAGAGGTTCCACCCCAGTATGAACACTATTTGCATTTATTACAAGAAAGAAACAGGTGCTCTTTAAGTATAGGTTAATGTAGTTTTAATATTATTTCACTAAAAAAAATTGTTCAGGAAGGCTAAGCTATATAAACATGCTTTTTAAACAATAACAACTCTCATTTTTCTTTTATAAAACATTGTATTAAAAAAAGAGGATTAGAAAAAAAAAAGTTGTAATGTTTTTAAAACATGCTTTTGTGAAATCCCTAGGCTGTTTAAAAAGTTGCGCCAGAAAGATAGGAAAGAAATAGAACTGGAAAAGAAAGAGAAAGGCTTCACAGTTTACTTAAACTCTTCTTTCTCTGCTGGAAAAGATACGAGGGACAAATTTGATGCCAACAGACAACTACAGAGAAGGAAAACTTCTAATGCAGCTGGTTAGTTTGCTTAAATCAAAATTCTAATTTGACCCCATGTTGTTTTTTTAAATATATATGTGAGTGTAAAAATATGAGACCAGTAGATGAAAAAAAAAGCTACATTAAACACATTTTAAACAGCGACACACTGAACTATTTATCGATGACCATGATTCATCAACTTCAGTGCAATCCTAAAATGTCAATTAAGTTGTTGCAAGAATTGTTTAGTAAACAGGGTTTTTTTTTGGATAACATGATCACATTTTTTAATTGTTTTAGGAATTTCATTTTCTAGCCTTAAAAATGCTTTCAAGAGAAATAATGTGTGTCATGGGAAATCTACTAACATTTTTCTTTTTTGCCACATATTCGTAGGGGTTGTTTTTGTTATTCATTAAACTAATCTAATTATGATGTCAACATTTAGTTTTGCTTAACCAATTATTTCTATTTAACCATATAGGTTAACACTACAAGCACAAAAATGTCACTGGCCGTCTAACTGCTGATTTATGTAGATCTCAACTGTCCTATGGAAATGCATGAAATTTCGTACCTCTTAGGTGCTCACTAAGACTTGATTTTGGCAGATTTACAGCTTGAACACCACAATTTGTGAAAAAACCACAAGCTTTCTATTAAACTTATGTATTTTTATTTTCAGTATTTACCTTAAAGGTCTCATTCTATATATATGAACATTAATAGAAATAGCCCCAAAAATAGGGCATTCATATTGAGGCCTTTAGAAAATGCTTTTTTTCCATTTAGGCCTGAAACTGATTGAAGGATATTTTTAAAAAAGGTATAACCAACCAAAGACGCTTGATCAGAAAAATGTGTGTGGAGGGGTAGATCGATTGGAGGATGCTTAAGAAAACTTAGGCAGAGTCATTATAATTTAAAGTGCTGAAAAATCTGGAAAAAAAAGGGGGAGTTTCCATCAAAATACTATTGTAAGTATAATCAAAGTGTAGTTTTGAATTTTAAATATTTATACTTATATATATTTATATATTCTCATAGATCAGGTAACTAGATCCAAACAAACTGATTCTGCTGGACAAGTTCATGAGAGACGTCGTCATTGGAATATCTCTTCAGTTGAATTTACTTCAGCTGATGGCCAGAGACACAAAATCAAGCCGCCAGGTCAGTTAGTTATATTTTCTATACATTTTGTCTACTTATTTAAGTTATCTTGTGTGAAAATCTGTGGCAGCCATCTTTGCTAATGAAAATTTCACAGCACATTTAGTGCTCCTATAAATGCATTATTTGTGTTACTTACAAAGTTTTCTATTTATTCCATTGCTTAGAGATTCTCACTGGACATTACCAAGAGGACTTTGAAGATGATGAGGTTTGATCACACTTATTGCTATTCATAAATAACCAATAACCCTTTCTGTGTCAGTACAAAATAATTAAATATATTAAGTTTTTAAATACCTTATTATTATCATTTATAATTATACCTGTCATAAATATACATATTCATAGCTCTGAAGATAACTGTTAGTATAAAATAAGTTTCATCCTCCTTGTAATAATCCATAACAGTTTGAAAGCAAAATGTCATCGCTAGACTTGGATGATGATGACAGCGGTGTAAACAATTCCTCATCATTGACAACACCCAGGAAACAGAAAACCAGTTTCTTGAAGAGAGTGGTGGCGGCTAAGAAAGAAGAGAGTGAAACTGAAAACACTGTAGTTATCAAGATGGAGGACGTTAAGGTTTACAGTTTGTTTTTGTTGTTTTTATTTTTAAACAATATTTTTGACGATGTAAAGAAAAATCATCTTGATAAAGCGTGTAACAAAAACGGTTGTTTTTCTTCTTTATAGAAGTTGCGAGAAAGTTTGCAGAAAAATCAGACAATAAGACAAAGTATCGCCATGGATTCAGACTCTGTAAGTGTTTCTATATTTAAGTAGATTTTTATTGTGTTTAGAGTTAATGAACATAAGAATGTAGAAAAAAAAAATGTTATTTATATTATAAATGGACTTAAATGAGTAACATCTTTTTATTCTCTAGTTTCAATTATTGGATTTTAAAAACAGAAAGAACTATAACTAACAGTGAATGTATTGTCAGGGAATGAGAACAGAGTTAGTTGCAGAGATAATTACTTCATCACATAATTTTTTTCATTATATTTTAATAATATCCTTTAGGATGATGAGCCAGTGGAGAAATGTTTTAAGGTTAGGGCATGATGTTAAATTTCTTTGTTGTATTTACCTCAGTTCTATAGTTACACTTGGGTACCCACAACAATTCTCACCATCTTTAAATGTCAACAGTATGTCATTCTTACCATCTTTAAATGCCAACTGCATGTCATTCTTACCATCTTTAAATGCCAACTGCATGTCATTCTTACCATCTTTGAATGTCAACTGCATGTCATTCTCACCATCTTAAAATATCTTCTCATATTTGTAACATGCTTTTAGTTTGGTCCTGTGCTTTTACTTGTTAGTAATTAGTTAATGATAATTTCTTAAATCTAATTATTACATTTATTGAATTGTTTTTAATGCCTGCTTGTTACATCTTTCAGTTTTTTTTAAATTTTAAAACTACATTCAATTACACAAACATTCTTGTGTCCCAGCTTGTCAAGAAATTATTACATCTGGAACAAAAATCATACATTCATTTATGCAGGTTGTGACAACAGAGAGATGTAGAATAAATATTTAGACCTATTGCCTGTTTTTTTTTTTCCAGAGTTTCTCAAAGCATGACCCTTTGCATTAGAATGAATTTTTTTTTAAATATGACTAAACATGCTACATATGCATGGTTCTTAAAAAGCAATGATTGCACTAAGACAGTGCTTCCCAAACTATTTCCTTAACAAAATACTTGACACATTCTGAGTATTTAATTTAGCAGAACACTTTGCTTATTTTTAAGTGAGATTAATTCATGTTGTGGCTGACTATACTAATTTATTATTCCAGTAGTTTATGGAACACCAATTCAGGCCTTGTAGACCACTAGGGTTTTGCAGAACACAGTTTGGGAAACACTGCACTAATAGATATTTAAATTATTTATGGCTTCAAAATTTTTTGTGAACAAAGATTCCCATTCAGTCTTTTATCTCTTGCTAACTTTGTGCTGTACTTTACTGTGGCTTCTGGTACTAAGTGTAAACTTAGATTGCACAAGTGATAACATAATTACTTTCTAAATCTGAAATTAATAATATCATTGTTATCTTTCAAATATTTCTAATGTCTTTTAGCTTTTTGAGGATGTTACTTCTGCTTTATTGTTAATTTGTATAAGTGCTGAAGATCTAATCGGGGGGGGGGGGGGGGTATTTCTACCCAATATTGTTATCATTATTAAATTTAATTGTTGGTAAATCAAATATCCAGAAACAAAACAAAAAAGGTTTTACAGAGAATTTACAATAATAAAACTTTACAGAATTGGTGATTTATTTTATGTGCACATATGTATTGTGTTTCTAAATTCATATTATTTGATTCATTAAATATTTTTTGTTTTCAGAATGATTCTGATGGTGAAAGAATCTCACCAATAGATGAAGAGATTGAAGAACTGATCTACAGTGATGATGATAACTATGACAACAGAAAAGTCAATTATGGGGTTATGAAGCCTTCAAAACTCTTTAAACCTGGAGATACTTTAGTCTTAGAGTTTCAGCCCATACAAAATAAAAGTAACTCTCTTTTTACAATTCAGTTGAAGCATTGTTCTTTCTTTCAAATGCCATAAAATCTCAATGCCAATATATGAAAATGGCCCACTAAACAGTTAGATGTTAAGCTGGAACTAATTAATTGAAAAGGACTTCTAGCTGTTTTTTTTATTATTGCATTTCAATATTGAATATGCCAAATCATTTCTGGAATGTTTAAAATAAACTGTTTGTAAACAAAAACTAGAAATAGATTAAATAAATCATCATCATCAATCTCCATTTGAGTGAGGGCTTGAGAGGCTTAAATCCTCTCTTGCAAAAGCCCTGTCATACAGAATATGAAGCACGGCTTCCTCTTCTTCCCAGCAGGGGGGGGCACAGTGAATTGAAATTTGGCCATAGCCATGAGAAATATGAGCCAACAGGACAGTGGACTATCCTGCTCTGTGCTATAATAGCTTGCTCAGGCCTGGACAGCCTCCACCACAGGGAAGTGCGGTCAGGGTGCCTCATGCGCTCCCAGACTCCACAGGCTTTTTGGGACTTGTCCCAGCACTCAAACCACTTTTCCATTTCTGTTTTTTTGAATTATAGCCAAGGCATGATGAAAATTACAGCCTGTTCAGTTGGTGGAATGTGCCCTCTCTGGTGGGCCAAGGAGTCTGCAATAGTATTGCCAGTCACACCTATGTGACTCGGTACCCACTGCATTATTACAGGGGTGCCATAGCGCTGCATTATGTTGTGTGAGGCCATAAAATAAATAATCTCCAGTTGCATAAATGTTTACCTGATTTGATTTTAAATTTGTTTTTAACAATTAATTATTATTGAAGTTCAACTAGAAAACACCAAATATTTAAGACCACTTTTCTGACACTATTAGTATCATCTTGCATGCCAATAGATATCTTAGAGCACTTTTAGAAAGTAATGTTCAAATTTTCATTTTTTGAGAAGAAATTTTGTTGTGTATTATTTGGCTAGGAAGCAAGTAGAGTATTTGTTTTCTTTCAGTTATTTGTATCTTATTGCAGGCAAAACTTCAACAAATTTAACTGCAGCCAGGAAAAAGGCAGAGTCCGACATCTCTCCTTCAGTTTCATTTCCAAAGTCATCACAGTTGTCTTCATTTACATCTGGGCAAAATTCTTTGACACCTAGAGAACTATCAATAAAATCAGGTAACTGATGTCTTCATTGCATCTTTTGGTGCATTGATATCAAATTATTTATATATGCACTAAACAATGCATTATTTAATGAGAAAAAAAATGGGTTTAACACATATCTTAAATTATTTAGATGCAAGTAAATCCAACCGTCCATTGTCTGCCAGTCGTAAGAGTACAGAGACAAAAATAGATCCACATGATGAAGCAGCTGCTGTGGTGAGAGCACTTCAGGAGGAAAACAAAATGGTGGAGAAATCCAAAAGCAGACCACTCCCGCAGCCCAAGGTGAGCAGCTTGATTCATAATGGGTACATTCCTTAAGATTAAATGTTGATTGTTATTGTTTTGATTGAACTAAACAGAAACATCCACAGAAGTCATCCAGCATCTCTGCGCTACCCACTACCTGTTCATCTCTTGATAAAGATAAGTTGTCCATTCAAAACCAAAGTGCCTCTAGTTCTGATAAATCAGAACCAAATATTGATTGTGTTATTAAGAAAGTTCTACAGATGAATCCAAAGTAAGTTATCAATTTTTGTCATATCAAATAGAATCTCTACACAATATTACACATTCAATTCAATTAATTTCCATTTTCTCTGAGTGTTTAGCAGTCATATCTGTCTAGTGCCTGACAAATAAACAATGAAATATCAATACTTAAAACATCAAACACATTTTAGTGGTGGTCTTTAATGAAATCAAGGCTTCACTATAAATGATTGTCTCTCTGTGAGTCACAACTTAATGCTAAATCTTTCTTTAGACTTTATGCTCATAATCCTAATTGTCAAATGCAATCAAATGAGCTTCAAACATACCAATGAAAAGTTTCAAATACTTTTTGATGTAGGCGTTAGTTCCATTTCTGTACAATTTGTATACTAGAATAGAAGTAGAATGATTGTATTTTCATATGTGGAAGCTCTTATTGACTTCCTAACAGATATTCACACAGATTAGTCTGAGTCATCTATTTAAAAAAAAGATATTCAAATGTTTATCCAAAAATTTGAATAAAGATAAATTTGGATTCAAATATTGATCTGCTATAAATTAAACAATTAGCCATTGAAGTCTCTGAGTTAAGATTGTATACATTTTACAAAAGTTAGAAAAACTTTAATCTCAACATAATATACTTAAATATGCTAATGTTTCCTGTTGCATCTTGTCCTCAGACAACAACGCCATCTCTTACATACTCTAAGTCACATAGATACTGAAGATCACTTAGTCAACTCACACTGTATTACTTCTTCATGGGTAGGCAATTTGTTCTTTTACATTGAATCAAACAAACCCGTGCTCTTTTTTTTTTAGCACAAATTTCTTTAAAAAGGCATATTTCATAGCACAAAATTCTATTCAAAGGATTCATAATTTCCAAGCTAGAAAATGTATATTTTGCATTCATCGTGGTTTGTGACTTTGAAGTTTTCCCAGAGTAAACAAAAGAGGATCAGTATTTATAAACAATTGACTTGTGGTTCACACCTAACTATAAAGTAAACCATGAAGGATTTAAACCTACAACACAGTGGCGTAGCTAGAAATTTGCCATCATTTGGAAGCCTGGGGGGCTTGACATCTGCTACAACAGTATCATTAATACAATACATAGCCTTTGATTCAGAAAATTATACATTTTAGAACATAATGGTTACCTAAAGTCAAGTGACTCAAGCTGTTAAAACTTTGACATGCCTGATTTAGTGCATGAACATTTTAAAGGGTCATCTCTGAGTAGGACACTGTATTATCTTAAAATTAGAAAAATTTCAAATCTGAGCCTCTATATTTAATATTTTATGTATTTTTTAATTCTTGATTTGATTTAGTCTTCTAAAGGTCCTGTTACAGAACGCATGGAAGTAACTGTAGAAATCTTGTCCAACTGGGGTCATTCTTCACTGGTGGGTCTTACAGAGTTGCAGTTTTTTGATGAGTCTAAATGTCTGATTCCCATCAAGCCCTCTGATGTCTCTGTTCATGGAGTGAAAGATAATTACAATAAAATTGAGGTCCTGTTCAATGGAAAATCCAAGGTGATTATATTACTCAAAGCTCAAAACATCTAGATCTAAGACCAAATTTTTTTGAATTTTAAAAAATAAAATCTTTTATTTTTACATTTTAAAAAATTTTTCAAATCCGCATATCAAATACCAAATATACTTTTTTTTTAAAAATTAATTTGCCTACAGTTCTTAAAGCTTCAATTTTGTATATTTGCAGAAACTTAATTGAGAAAATACAATTGGTTGAAATTCTATTAGGGGTGCACCGGATAGTCGCTCCGACTACTGGCGAATATCCAGCATTTTTTACTATCCGGTGCTATCCGGCTCCGGTCGGATATCACTACCGGATAGTAAACCGGATAGTAAAAAATACACCTATTTAATATGCATAAAGTGGACCTCGTTCCATTACTGTCTGTTATAGAATGTATTAATGTTTATATGAAAACAAAATAATGTGCTTAAAAATAGAGCCATTATAAATATGCACCAAACATCGTTTATTATAAAGACAAGGCATGTTAATAATTTAATATAAATAGAGATGAAACTTTACATCATAAATGCGCTTTACATACAGAGATGCAATGGCTGGCACTTTTTTCAATTTGTCTTGACCTTTGAGTAAGTTAGTTAACATGTTAAAATGTTACATTCCTTGACTACGTCATGCTGACCAGACGTCTCTCTAGCTGTGCGGGTATATCTCCAGAGGTAGAGATGAACAACTCCCACCCCCATTTATTTGTTTAGTCCATCACATTGAGTTTTTTATAGGTAGGTAACCAAAAGCTAAATACGATGGACGTAGGTTTAATGTCAGGGTATAGACACTCTCTAGTGGTCACACCTTTCGAGGGAACTGAGTTTGTTTACTTAGTAGTTAATCTTTGTTTGGGGGGGGGGGCTGGACTACAAGAGCCACACCTCTAAGGTAACCAGGTATATTTCTAGATGAACAACTCCCTCCCCCTTTTATTTGTTTAGCCCATCAAATTGAGTTAATTGATTGACAGGTGACCCCAAGTCAGATACGATGGACGTAAGCACTCTCTAGAGGTCACACGAGGGAACTAGGTTTGTTATGGGGGGGGGGGGGGGACTAGACTTTACATTATACATTCGTATTACATACGTAGCAGCGATGTCTGGCACATTGGCTTGTCTTGACCTTTGAGTGGTCTAGTAAACATGTCATATTCCTTAACTACGTCACGCTGATAATCTTTCTAGATGTGCGGGTATATCTCCAGAGGTAGAGATGAGCTACCCCCACCTCCTTTTGTTTGTTTAGTCCATAACATTGAGTTCACAGATAGGCAGCTGACCACATTAAGCCAGATGTCAACCTGTTGACACTGTCTAGAGGTCACATCTTATGAGGGAACTGAGTTTGTTTACTTGGAGTATAATTTTTATTAGGGGCGGGACTACAAGCCAAATCTCTATAAGGTTAATTTGGTATGAGTTAGTTTATTATGAGATAGGTTGTCAATCAAGGGTCTGGACCACAAACCACACCTTTTATACTATTGGACGGGTAATAACTTTGTTTACTTTGAGTTAAGTCTCAATTATGAGTCAAACAAGCCAAACAGATGATTGCAACTGACATGGAACCTAACCAAGTAGTTGAGAAACCTGGATTTATTGGACTTTTAAAAGTACTGGATTAAAAGATACACTGTGCCTAGTCGCAAATATTTTACAGATCGCGTTATTCCAGATATCTACGACAATATTTCCTCAAAGCTTCGTGAAATGCTGTCTGAAGCTAAAAGCATCGCTTTCTCAATGGACACTTGGACAGCTGATAATACCACCGAATCATATTTTGGTTTAACTACCCATTGGTTGAATGAGTCATTTGACCGAAGCAGCTATGTTTTGCATTGTACATCTTACTCTTGTGTTATGTGTGTGTCTTGATTGAATCACAATATTCTAAATAAAATTTAAGAGTGTCAAGTAACTCCTCGTTATTACTGGAATTACTTAAGATATTTACTAAGCCACTATCTGTATAAGGTACAAACCAGAAGCCTTTTGTGGCCTTTAAAACACGAGCCTAATGACAAGTTGATGGTGTAAAATACATGAACACAAACATCTACCCACTATACAACTTAGATTGTACTTAAGAGAGATTTACGCTATAAAACCAAGATTGAACTTTACCTTTGAAAGATTTGCATTAGTTACATATAAGTTTATATATTCTGCATGAGTTATCCCACATTCTACTTTACAATTAGCAGCCTCATACATACGCACACACCATCTCATGTTACAAAGATAAGTTTATGATAAGCATATCTGTAAAAAAAATGCTGTTGATTTTAATTTATCAATCAGTGATAGAGTTTAAAGTAAGAAAGTAATAACAAAATAATATGAATATAGGTATGTTATATAGAAGATTTGCAAAAACTTCAGTAAAACGAGCTGTTTGAGTCATGAAGGTATTCGGCTCCGGCCGAATATCTAATTTTACTATCCGGTTATATCCGGCTCCGGCCAATATAAAAAAGTACTATCCGGTGCACCCCTAAATTCTATGCAG
>JAZGLO010005048.1:0-15284 GCA_036873155.1 Biomphalaria sudanica
TGTAAGCTTCGGGCAGAAGGGGCTCGTTAGCCTTGGTTGGCTACCCATCTAGGAGAAGGAAAACTCTGAATCCAAACCTCCGCTGCCCTGCGGCTATACCCAAACATGGGAAAGGCTTCGGGAGACAACCCTGAGGAAAAATCAGGAGCTGGTGACCCTTAGGCAGACTGTGGCACACCGTTCTACAGCCTGGCAGATCCTGCGGCGCTACTGATCCCAAACTGTACCGGATACTCCGTTCCTTTGGTCACATCAGCTGCGCGGAGAGGGGGGAACTGCTGTGTGGGCGACATCGTTCCGACCATAAACAATGCCCAGGCTTTCATCTCACTTATTCAAAGCCCTAGCCTAAAAAACTGGAGAGGACACTCCAGCTTCGCCTTAGGCGTCGGCCAAACACGGGAAGTGGCAGTCACCGGTTATAAGCTCGAATGCTCAATTGACGTAGAGCAGGGCGCCAGGGGCCACTTTCGTCGGTGGGAGGGATCCTAGGATTCCAATGGACAGCTACCGCCCGCCTCAAGCTGGGCAGCCCCCAGCCAATAAGGTGCTGTCCCGTCATGCCTGTCTTCCTCGTTTGGGTACACGAGGATAGGACAAAATCTGAAAAGCAGGCACAAAGCCAATGTACCAGTCGACATGAAGAAAAAAAAGAGGAGCTCCACTCTTAAACTGGGCACATGGAACGTGCGTACTCTACAAACTGGACTTAATGAAAACCTACCAGACATAGAAGATGTCAGAAAATCTGCAATAATAAACGATGAACTGTCCAGGCTCAAAGTAGACATTGCCGCCCTTCAGGAGACTCGTTTAGCTGACTCTGGATCAATCAAAGAAAAAGACTACTCCTTCTTCTGGCAAGGCAAAGCCGAAAGTGAAGTAAGGGAACATGGCGTTGGTTTTGCAGTTAAGAACACACTGCTGAACACAGTAGAGCTGAAGTGCAACGGTTCAGAAAGACTCCTATCACTACGCCTTAACACATCTATTGGACATGTGACTTTGATATGTGCCTACGCTCCTACTCTGAGTTCCACACCAGAGGCCAAAGATATGTTTTATGACAACCTTTCGTCTGCTCTTAGCGAGATCCCAACCACGGAACAGGTTATCATCCTCGGCGACCTCAATGCACGCGTTGGATCTGACAACTCTGCATGGGACAGTTGTATTGGGCGTTTTGGTGTCGGAAAAGTAAATGAAAACGGACAAAGGCTCCTCGAGGTTTGCTCACTACACTCCCTCTGCGTCACTAATACCTATTTCAAGACTAAACCGCAGCACAGAGTATCTTGGCGGCACCCTCGCTCCAAACACTGGCACCAACTAGACCTAATCATGGTAAGACAAAAGTGCTTAAAATTTGTCAAGCTTACCAGGTCCTACCACAGTGCAGACTGCGACACAGATCACTCCTTGGTATGCTGTAAGATCAATCTCCTCCCCCAAAAAATCCACCATACCAAGCAGATTGGAAGACCCCAATCGGATGTAAGCAAGATGTGTCAACCTGATCTCCAGATACAGTTTGCGGAATCTTTTGAACGCGAGTATAAAAATATCTCTGAGAATACAGCAACTGAAAAATGGGAACACCTCAAGTCCACCATACAAAAGACTTCCCTGGAAATCTTTGGAAGAAAAATTACAAAACAAAATGATTGGTTCGACTCTAAAGCAGTTATTTTAGCACCTGTCATCAGAGCAAAGAGAGATGCACTCGCTACTTACAAGGCAAAACCTACCCAACACAACCTGCTAAACCTGAAAGAAGCTAGAGCCAATGCACAGAGGACAGCAAGGATCTGTGCCAATGAATACTGGGTAGAGCTCAGTGAGAGTATTCAGCTCGCAGCCCAAGTGGGCAACATAAGAGGGATGTACGAAGGAATCAACAAGGCTCTCGGACCCTCCCAAAACAAGACAGCACCTCTGAAATCAACCACTGGGGAAATTATAACAGACAAGTGCCAACAAATGCACAGATGGGTGGAACATTACTCCGAGCTCTACGCCACAACAAGCTCAGTCTCTGACTCAGCCCTTAAAGCCATCATACAACTACCCACAATGAACGAGCTAGATGAAACACCCACCCTTTCAGAGCTCAACAAAGCCATAGACAACATTGCTGCCCGCAAAGCACCCGGATGCGATGGTATCCCCCCAGATCTTCTAAAACAATGCAAAACTACTCTAATCCAACCTCTACACGAACTGCTTTGTAAATGTTGGCAAGAAGGTGCTGTGCCACAAGACCTGCGGGATGCTAAAATCATTACACTGTATAAGAACAAAGGTGACAGAAGCGACTGCAACAATTACAGGGGAATCTCCCTCTTAAGTATTGTAGGCAAAGTCTTTGCTCGAGTGATACTTCCCAGGCTACAAAAACTCGCTGATCGGGTCTACCCAGAATCACAATGCGGCTTCCGCTCAGGGAGATCCACGATTGACATGATTTTCTCCATCCGCCAACTCCAGGAAAAGTGCAGAGAACAAAGGATGCCTTTATACATTGCGTTTATTGACCTGACAAAGGCCTTCGATCTAGTTAGCAGAGATGGCCTCTTTAAAATTTTACAGTTAATAGGCTGCCCACCCAAGCTACTAAATGTAATCATATCTTTCCACCAAAATATGATGGGCACAGTGCAATTCAACGGTGCCAGCTCTGAAAGTTTCAGTATAAACAGCGGAGTTAAACAAGGATGTGTCCTGGCCCCAACCCTCTTTGGAATACTATTTTCACTGCTAATCCACAACGCGTTTGACAAATCCACTGAAGGCATCTATCTCCATTCCAGATTTGATGGCAAACTCCTAAATATTGCCAGACTGAGGGCCAAAACTAAAATCAGAGCCACCCTCGTAAGAGATATGCTATTCGCGGATGACGCAGCGGTAGTGGCACACACACAAGAGGAACTTCAGTCACTAATGTCCCGCTTCTCTCAGGCCTGTAAAGAATATGGCTTGACTATTAGCACGAAGAAAACAAATGTTATGGGACCACCTACTACAGCACCACCCTCCATCCTCATTGACGATAACAAGCTGGACGCCGTAAACGAATTCTGCTATCTGGGATCCACAATTACAGATGACCTGTCCCTAGAAGAGGAGATGAAAAAACGCATAGGGAAGGCTGCCTCGACATTCGCTAGACTCAAACTAAGAGTTTGGGATAACCATAAGCTAACCACGGTGACCAAAATGGAAGTCTACAAGGCATTCGTTATGAGCACACTGCTATATGGCAGTGAATCATGGACCACCTACGCAAAGCAAGAGAGAAAACTAAACTCATTCCATTTGAGATGTCTCCGTAGGATCTTGAATGTCACATGGAAAGAAAAAGTGTGCAATACTGAGATCCTTGCGCGATCAGGTATTCCCAGCATTTTTACAGCCCTCAGACAACGCCGTTTGCGCTGGCTTGGACATGTTCGCCGGATGGAGGACAAGCGCATCCCGAAAGTCATCCTCTATGGTCAACTCGCGACTGGCACAAGAAAAACTGGTCGCCCCCATCTCCGTTACATAGATGTAATAAAACGCGACCTCAAATCAGTGAACATCAATACTGACAATTGGGAAGACATAGCTCTGGACCGCAACAGGTGGAGAGAGACAGTGACAAAGAAAGCTATGGACAGTGAAGGTACTTGGGTCTCAGCCCAGGAAGAAAAACGCACAAACCGAAAAACGGCCAGCTCCTCTACCACCGAAGCAAAAGCCAAGGGGACCCTAACTTGCGCTATCTGTGGCCGGGAGTGTCTCTCCAAAATAGGGCTCCACAGCCACATGAGGAAGTGTGCTCTGAGATGAACCATAGTCGTCCTACGACTGAAGGAGGCCAATGATGAGTTCTACCAGTTGTAAAACACATAAATATCAGATAAATAATAAGAAAAATGTGAATAATTTATTCTCCTGGAGTTGTTTAGAAACTATTAAAAATAACAACTATAACAAAACACATATGTATGTACCATTATAGGCCTATTTCTCTTTTAAATATTGGCTCATTGGCCACATAGAAAAACTTTGATTTGATCATAATAATTTGACGCAATTATTTAATCATTTAAAAATTAAATTTGACGCAATTATTTAATCATTTAAAAATTAAATTTGACTTATGTTCTTTTCAATAACTTATACCTTCACGAAACCTGGAATCCTCTGGGTTGGAAATCTTGGAAACGGAATCTCGAAAAACGGCTCTAACGATAAAAATTCGATAGTTGTTGAATATCGTTTGTGAAAAAATTACAAGCTCGTTGGTCACACTGGGAAAATAATAGTTTGGCGGTTATTATTTTTCAATGTAAAACAAAAAAAAGGAAAATTTAAATTTGGCTACAAAACCCTAACCCTAATGTTTTTTTTAATTGAACATCCATTTGTGGTTAAGTTCTATATAATCGCTCTCAAAGTTGTATAAAGTAAAAAGTTTTTATTAGCTTTTTTTTGTTATAAATGAAAATGTTTCGAAATTTGCCAAAAAAAAAAAAAATATTACTCGTAGACCGAGCATAAGGATTTCGGCTCTGGACCGGACACAACAGAATGTGACACATATGCGCCGGAAGCTCAAAATCGGAACCAGTGAAATCTGCCCATGTGGAGTGTCACCAGAGAATGCCGACCATGTTCTCCTAAATTGCCCTCTTTATTAAGAGGCCCGTACACTGGCCCCAAAACACCGCAATAGAAAGAAAACTACATGGAGAACTCCCTGATTTCGAAACCACTTATCTTATCTTATATGATACAGACGTTTCTTCAAAAAAGAAGATGATTACGTCCTACGCGTCATGCATATTAACCAATGACCTAAACTCCAGTGTTTTGTGTATAATTGCTACTTTACTTTTGAGTCACCTATCCTGAAGGCTTTCTAAATTTAGTGATTTTACTAAAGGTGTTACTCTAGTCAAATGTGAATATTCGTTTGTTATGAATCTCACTGCTCTATTTTGTGTCTGTTCCAGTTTTTTAATGTTTTCTTGAGTTAAAGGGTCTCCAATATTCTATAATTGGCCTAATCAAGGTTAAATAACATTTTAGTTTTATGTTCTTATTTGATTTATAGAAATTTTTTCCACAACAGTTTTTCAATTATTATATTACCTAGGTATTTTGCGTAATTAGTCTGTGTTACTGGTTTATAATCAATAAGATAAGTGGAATGAATTTGTTTTAGTTTTTTTGTTACTCTTAATAACTGACATTTTTTCTGGATGGAAAGAATTGCTCCTATTTCTGTAATTCATCTAATTCTCTTTGTAAAATTTCTTTGTCTTGTGTTGTTTTTATTGTTCTATATATTATGCAATCGTCTGCAAATAATCTGTCTGTTGTTCCTGAACTAATGCAATTTGGTAAATCATTTATGTAAATTAAAAATAGTAGTGGACCCAAGACTGTTCCTTGAGGTACACCTGAGTTTACTGTTATTGGTGTTGATTTAGAGCCATTGATTATTACAGTTTGTTCTCTCCCTATCAGAAAATCTTTAATCCACTGATGCAATGGACCATTGCGCAGTTCATCTCATGTGTTGCTCTAGTCATCTGAACGCTCCAACATAAAAATGAGAACGAAAAAGAAGAAGGATTACGAAATGTTTATTTATCAGAGGATATTGATATTTGATATTTTGTGTTTTTTGGCTAATCGGCACAATTAAGAGTTCGGCCATATCGAGCCCACTTTAACAGTGGAAATGACAAAACTGGACTCAATGGTGAGTTCAATAAATGCACGTGCATCAACATGCGGCAGACCGTCTAGTTGAAAGTGTAAGAAACAATCATTTTTAGCGACCCTGGAAAGGGGAATAGACGCTATTAATTTTGTGTGGTCTGTCTGTCCGTCCCGTTTAAATCTCGTAAACTAGAAAAGATATTGAAAATCCGACATCATGATATTTTAGACAATTCAAAGTTCTGATGTATCGGCTACTTTTTTTCTTTTCTTAAAAATAAAAATTTTAATTTTTTAAATCAACTATGCAAGCAGTTTTTTTCATAAAATTACACCATTTTTACAACTATTCACTATTAATAGTAACAAACAAATGAGGCTATTTAGTACTGAACTTTACTAATCAGCTATTTATTACACATTTATGCAAACTGTTTTAGATTTTTTGTCACATTTTTTTTAAAATTGTATTACAAAGTTAAGTACGTTCTGTCCAACTAGCTACTACATTTACACAAAAATGTTGTTTTTTTTAATTTTTTTAAAGGGAAAATCGATTTTGTATGCATATAAGTGGAACATAATTTAAAACAACAATAAATAAGTATTTTTTTTATATTACCCCGTAAACTGCAACGCCTAACGTGCATACTGATATAATATAACTATAGGAAGGGGATCATTCTTTTGTTACGGAAATGTCATACTCTGAGGCTTTGAATAAGAGATTGACCCTTACAGAACAATTAGATCAATTAGATAATTATTATATGAGATCGGTTAGACCAGGCTCACATCGCACTTCTTCACTTTCACCTATCCCCTGGTCTGCTGGACCGTTGGGGCACCAGACAAGTCCTGTCAACCCTCTTTCTCCATTCTTCTCAGTCATTTGATAGAATTTCATTCTGATATTCTTTCTGAAAATATTGAAACCTGCCCTTTTACCTGCCTGGGTGGACCACTTCGGGGTTTTGAAGTTTTGTGTTCCCACACAAACTGTCTCCGTAACCTTGTTTAAAATATACAAATGTAAAATACTAGACTAGATCTAGATTATAGACGCATGATTGCGCGTTTACGAAGCAGTAGATGAATCGATTAGAAAGACAAAGCAAAGAACCTCACCCGCTTCATACAGTAGAAATGCATTATTTTGTTTCTTTTTTTCCCTTCCATATTAGATCTACTTGTTTTTAATCTAGACCGAGGGTTTAAGAGTTCAAATCTCTATGAAGACTAGGATATTGAGCTTCGGGATTTTTTAAGGACGTCCCTGAGTCTATTCGATTCCTTTCTCTAATAAGACAAGCGCTGTGGAAAAGGGCGGTTGGTCGTCGTTGCTGGTCACAAGACACCCTAGATAACGTGGACCATATATGAGCTTAATATCGTCTGCAACATAGATCTAGACACAAAGGTCTGAAAGGCAAAATTTACATTTTACAAAAGAAAAGAAACATGATACTTTGGTTTTCTAAAGGCGATAAATAAGAATAAAATCGTATATTGTGTCTTATCATTCTTAAAAATAAATACCTTAAGAGACTTTGTCTTCTAGACTGTGTGTCCCGGTACGGGAACACAACTTTTCAATTTGGAAACACAATGAAGACAATACAGTCTAATAGTGTACGAATATTTTCACATAAAATTCGATCACTAACCTAGATTAGCTTCTCATGCCGAGTAGGTCATGTCGTCTGCAGAAAGACGCTGGATCATAATCTCAAACAGGAAAGTGCGCGCATGAATTTGTTTACATATTTCATGAATTTAGCTACATCTATTACTAACATTAACTACACTGTCTACACACCAGAGGCAAAAGTACACCAAGGATACACACATAGATCTAACTCGGCGTGAGAATAGCCAAGAATGTGTAAACCGAGCGTGCCCGCCAATAGCCAGTTTCGGTTTCATTCATAAATTTTAAAAAGGGGCACAACTGACTTTCCGTTTCGTATGGGATCATCCACTTATTACGTCCACACGATACGCGTTAGTTTTTTTTCTCATGCTTGCTGTCGTCTGTGTGGATAGATCCGTAAGTTTACTTAATAGTAGAGATGGCATTGTGTACAGTTTTATAGGTAAACCTTAACTTTTTTTTTTCTATTAGACAAGGGGTGGAAACATAATGACTCTCGATCGATGTCAGATTAACCAAGAACCTCCTTATAAGCTTTTCATCGATTGAAGAATATAAATTCTTTACGAGCTATTGAATAGACATTTTAAAGTCTCAGTGTGGTTATGATTTTTTTTAAAGAGAGTAACACTTTAAATAAACATATAAAAAAAAACTTAAAGTGAAATCATCAACAAAGGTTTTTGTACTAAGATGAAGTCCGATAAGGCTTGGATGTTTCTAGCACTAGGTGCTGTGAAATGATATGTCTTCAGAGAACGAGTTTTCCAAGAGGTCAGATCTGAAGAAGTAAATGTTGGGTCCCTGTTTCTGTCTCACGAATCCTTGATGGTCGAGAGAATTGTGTAAATTTTTATTTTTGTACTTGAAAAAGATAGCAAATACTAAGCACTGACCTAGACTCCACTTTAAACGCTTAGATTTATATCTACACAAAGCTGCGATCGAGAGAAAAAGAAAAGAACTGTATCACTGACAATAGGAGCAGAAATAAATCAACTACTATATTTTGTGTTTGTTTTTTGAGCAATCGATTTTTTTTTAAAGAGAGAGAAAGAGAGAGAGAGAGAGAGAGAGAGAGAGAGAGAGAGACTGTAGCTGTTAACAGGAAGGGGAGAGAACAGAAAGCATAAAGCCGCTTTATTCAATTTATTTTTAAATAAAGAGTGTATCTTAGAGAGAAAAAGAGAGAGATAAAATAAAGAGAGAGGGAGATAAAATAAAGAGAGAGAGAGAGAGAGAAAGAGAGAGAAATAAAGAGAGAGATAAAATAAAGAGAGAGAGAGAGAGAGAAAGAGAGAGAAATAAAGAGAGAGATAAAATAAAGAGAGAGAGAGAGAGAGAAAGAGAGAGAAATAAAGAGAGAGATAAAATAAAGAGAGAGAGAGAGAGAGAGAAAGAGAGAGAAATAAAGATAGAGATAAAATAAAGAGAGAGAGAGAGAGAAAGAGAGAGAAATAAAGAGAGAGAAATAAAGAGAGAGATAAAATAAAGAGAGAGAGAGAAAAAAACTGTAGCTGTTCACGGGAAAGGGAGAGAACAGAAAGCATAAAGCCGAACTTAGACAAACGGGGAAGGGAGGGTGGTAAGGGGACTGCAAGGAGGAAATCAACAGAAATCGCGTAGACGTCATAAATGGATGAGCCATAACCGGTATTTTGATATTTCAGTTTTTCTCGGGTGTCTGGTCTACTTTTTTTTCAATGTTGAAAAAAAAAACCATAGTAAGATAGTGCGTGCATGGGCTGGGGGTGGGGTGGGGAGGCGAAGAAATGAGGATGAGGATTCTTATTACATTTCGTTAAAGGTGGCATGGATAGAATTGGGGGCGGGGGTGGTGGTGGTGGTGCTACACTTTAAATCCATTAACAACTGCTTGATGAATGGGCGCAACAAAGTTCTAAACTGGATTTTGACAGTTTGGTCAGTATTGAAAAGAGCTCTTGCATCACTATGTCGAAGATCATGACTCTGGTGATGTGGTTTTCAAGGGATACTGCCACAGCTCTGTTTGACTCTTATATGTTTTACTTGTTAATTTCGACCGTGCCAAAATGTTTGCTTGTAAAATGTTTTTAATGTTTCGAATGTTTCTTACAAGAGTTGAAGACATTCTACATCCTAACTCAACTTTCCAGCAGTACGACGGGGGGATGGGGGCGCGCAGCAGGCAGGGTATGAACCCGGGTCCACTAAGACGACGGAACGACAGTTCATCAGTCCCTTGACTTGACTTGAGGTGACCTGACGGGTTGGAGCAGCCGAATTCTCCCCCTCCTCATCAGCAGCCGGAGCAGAATACTGTAAGAGAGGGGGGGGGGCCTAGTTCTGTCATTCGCATTGTCCAGCCGCTTTTCTCTTGACGACTAGGGTTACCAATCGTCTAGCAAAGAAGTGGACATGTCCTTCTGGCTAAAGGAGGACATGTCCTCTTTTTTTAGGGGTCTTGGCAGGTATTAGACTATTGTACGTCTGGCATGTTCTCTGTTGTTTGTTGCTATTGCACTTCATTCATCAATCCAGGGCCGAATTTAAGGGAGTGCAGGCGGGGGGGGGGGTACAGCCCAGGGTAATCCACACAAAAAAACAGCACCGAAAGAAATAGAGAGAAACAAGGTTACAAAGAAAGTTTCTGTGGAAACACAAACTCCAAATCGGCCGCTCAGGTAGATAAAAAGAAAGAATATCAGAAACTAGGAACTACAAACTATCAATAACTACAACCCTAACTCCATCGATACCAAAAGAAGAGACGTGCTGTTGTAGTGTTTGTTCGACTAACAACTTGATACCACAGGATACGGAGATTTATTCATGTTATTATTATTACATTGTTAATGTTCACATGTATTCGATGAACTGATAGTTATAAAAATATAGTTCAATCCTAGGTGTCACTTACAAAGACCGCATCACGAATGAAGAGATTAGAAACAGGGTTTAATTAAGCAATTGGACCCCCACGATGACCTGCTAACAATTGTCAAAAAAGAACACTCAAACTCTATGGCCACATCACAAGATCCTATCACGGTACCAGGAAGAAGATGAAGAGGAAGACAGAGAAAGCGAATGAAATTTTATCAAAGGCAAAGAACAGAGAGAAAAGGACAAAGACAGTAGACAGATCTTGTGTGGTACCCCCAATGATCAGACTAAGGGATAGGTGCAGATGAAGCTAAATGTGAACCTGGCCTAACTGATGTTATATATGTAATTGTTTTGTAAAGGTGAATCTCTAAATCAAAACCCCAACAAATTAAACTTTTCCCTAGTGTATTGTTGTGTGGAACTACCTGTTGCATGCAGTGTTGCCAGGTATATACCTATTAATTGTTGTTTTAAATTACATTCCACTTGTATGCATTATAAATAGATTTTTTTTCTTTAAAATTAAAGTGAACATTTTATTTTTTGTAAATATTGGTAGCTAGTAGGACTTAGATTACATAACTTCGTAACACAATTTGTAAAAAAATATATTTTTTTGACAGAAAATCTAAAACCATTTCCATAAATGTGTAAAAAATATATGGTAAATAGTCATCTCCCTTACTAAATAGTCTCCCGTGTTTGTTACTATTATTAGTGAATACTTGTAAAAATGGTGTATTTGTATTAAATAAAAAAGCTGCTTGCATAGTTGATTTAAAAAATTAAACTTTTTGCTTTCAGAAAAGAAAAAAAGTAGCCGTTGCATCAGAACTTTTAAAGGTCTAAATTATAATGATGTCAAATTTTCAATATCTTTTCTAAACGGGACGGGGGCCGCTAAAATCGATATTTTGACAAGTCAGCAACTTTACCGGTTTTTCAAAAAACGTTCTTGTTCGTTTGTTTATAGCTTATAGTTGGCAACACTGTCGTGGTTGTAAAGTGTCCGCTTATTGAGTGCTTGTATTCTCCAAATATACTCCGGATTTATTACACTGCGTAAACACAAAAAATTTACATTTATTGTTACTAAAATATGCAGATTGAATTTTTTTTTTTTTTTTAAAGAAAAATTCTGCCTCGGGGGCCTCCAGTTACTAAAAAATCCGGCCCTGTATCAATCGCATTAAAGTTTTCGTAACTTCTGCATTAAACAAGCAGACGTGCTTATAAATAGCAAGCGGAAAGAGGACAATTTTTTTGAACAAAGCGACATGTGTGTTTGTTAAGTCCTATCTTATATAATACAGACGTTACTTCAAAAAAGAAGATGATTACGTCCTACGCGTCATGCATTTAGTCATGCATATTAACCAATGACTTAAATTCTGCCAAGTCACTGGTTTTCCTGGCTAGCTCAGGCAACCCATTCCATGCTCTAATAGCACTAGGGAAGAAGGAGCTTTACGAAGACAGAACAAAGAAAAAAAAACTTGGCTCAGAACTCCACATGAACTGTTACTTTTTAATGTGTCCAGGTGCATAATGGTAACGTTGAAAGAATGGCTGATCAAAGCAAGGTAGGCATAAGGGGGGGGGGGAAGACTGTTCAAGGACTCGCTAAAAAGCAGAAGTGTATAAATTTGTCTTTTCTTTCTATTGTCCTCCTTTGTCAGCCTTTGTCCCTTTTTTTTTGTCCTCCTCTTGGTGAGCCCTTTTTTCGTGGTCCCTCCACTGTACCGCCCTCGGATGATCTATTTGAACTATAAGCCGCTTACAGCACGGTAGAGTTCTTCCATTTTGCCAGCCAAAGTGCTGACTAGTAAAAGTGAAAACTCACGTCCATGTATGTAGCGTGCAATAATTAGAAAAAAACAACAACAAAATAACTACGATAGACTTGAAAAGTTATTATTTTATGACTGAGGCATGACTAATGATTGATCAAAAAGCTACTGAGAACTTTGAACTGGAATGCGGTTCTAAAAATTGAACAGTATCAAAGTTTTAAAAACGCTCTTAATATTTCCAAAATGATTGTAGTATCAACAGATTCAATAATGGTTGTAGTATCAGCACATTCAATAATGATTGAATTATTTATTCAAGCTATAGATGAATTTCCAGCTCTTCTAAACAACGAGGGATAACCGTCATATATATATAAAATGAGTAATCTCTGATAGCAAGTTGTCCAACATCTGTATCCAACTTTTTTAAATGAAAGAATCCTGTCAGTTCTAAAAGGATGGGAATCAGACTTGATAGGACCGTACAGTATGACGTGTGGAGCCAATAACAAGAGCTAGACCATTCGTTATACAAGCCGTTTTGCCACGTCACAGGCCAGTACGACGAAGCAACAAGCTATTGGTCTCCACAGCCCACGGGTTACGACGACGCAGGTCAGTGGTGAGGCCTTCTGTAGCGAATGGTCTCGCCAAGAGCAAGTACAGACTATATGTACATTGTATATGTACATATGTGCGCTTATAGTGGATTAGAGAGGCGCGGTGGCCAGGAGGTAAAGTGCTTGGCTTCCGAACAGGGCTCCCGGTTCAAACCCTGGTGAATACTGGGATTTTTAATTTCGGGATCTTTGGGCGCTTTTAAGCCCACCCATGAGTACCTGACATTAGTTGGGGAAAGTACATCAGCACTATTAATCGCGGATTAGAAACAGGATTACAGGGACGTTTGGGTCCCACGATGACCCCCTAAAAAATACTGTCAAAAAACGCAAAGTAAAACTTTATGGTCATATCACGAGGTCCTCGGGTACGCAAGAATCCTCCTTCAGGGAACAGTACCAGAAAAAAAAAAGATGAGGCAGACAGAGAAAGCGATGGGAAGACAACATGGACGGGCAGGCCATTGAAAGAGATTCTATCAAGGCAAAAGACAGAGAGGAATGGAGAAAGACGGTCAACAGATCATGTGTGGTGCACAAAATGGTTCAACAGATTAAAGAATAGGTGAAGGTGATAAGGGATTGCAAACGAAGGAGCATTTCGGCTCTCGTTGGTTTGTCTTTAAAATGATTTTTTTTATTTTTTGTAATTTCAAATGCGAAAGTTTTTGAAAAAAAAAACGTATAGACATAAAGAGACATAAAGAGACTTATAGACATATAGAGACATAAAGAGACATATATAGACGACATATAGAGACATAAAGAGACTTATATAGACGACACATAGAGACGTAAAGAGGCATATAGAGACGACATATAGAGACATGTAGACACGACACATAGAGACATAACGAGACATATATAGACGACATAAAGAGACATAAAGAGACGACATTAAGAGACATATAGAGATAAAGAGACATATATAGACGACATAAAGAGACATATAGAGACGACATAAAGAGAGTTATAGACATATAGAGACGACATATAGATACATAAAGAGACATATATAGACGACATATAGAGACATAGAGAGACTTATATAGATGACAGAGACATAAAAAGGCATATAGAGACGACATATAGAGACATAAAGAGACATGTAGACACAACATATAGAGACATAAAGAGACATATAGAGACGACATAAAGAGACGACATAAAAAGACGACATAAAGAGACGACATAAAGAGACGACAGAAAGAGACATGTAGACACGACATATAGAGACGACTTATAGAGACATATATAGACGACATATACAGACATAGAGACATATATAGACGACATATAGAGACATAAAGAAACGACATATAGAGACATTTAGAGACGACATATAGAGACATAAAGAGACGACAGAGACGACATATAGAGACAAATAGAGACGACATAAAGAGAGTTATAGACATATAGAGACGACATATAGATACATAAAGAGACATTTAGAGACGACATAAAGAGACATATAGAGATAAAGAGACATATATAGACGACATAAAGAGACATATAGAGACGACATAAAGAGAGTTAAAGACATATAGAGACGACATATAGATACATAAAGAGACATATATAGACGACATATAGAGACATAGAGAGACTTACATAGATGACAGAGACATAAAGAGGCATATAGAGACGACATATAGAGACATAAAGAGACATGTAGACACAACATATAGAGACATAAAGAGACATATAGAGACGACATAAAGAGACGACATAAAGAGACGACATAAAGAGACGACATAAAAAGACGACATAAAGAGACGACATAAAGAGACATGTAGACACGACATATAGAGACATATAAAGACGACATATAGAGACATATATAGACGACATATACAGACATAGAGACACATATATACGACATATAGAGACATAAAGAGACGACATATAGAGACATTTAGAGACGACATATGGAGACATAAAGAGACGACAGAGACGACATATAGAGACAAATAGAGACGACATAGAGACATATAGAGAGATATAGAGAGATATAGAGACATATAGAGACATATACATATATGTAACAATAGTTTGTTGAAATAATGGTTCAATATGTCATCAGTTTATTAATAACAAGCAAAATATAAAAAATACTTTAAAAAAATAAACAAAAAAGACCGTTTAATTTCTGCCATATTTCTCAATATTGCAAAGCTTATCTCCCCATTTTTCTATATAAAACAATTTAATTACCACTTGTTGGTTAACTAATTGGTTAATTTTTTAAATTGATTCATGTGTTGTCTTCGGCTGGGATTTTTCATCGCGGAACCTTTTGGCGCCCCTGAATCCACCCAGCTCAAATGGGTACCTTACATTAGTTGGTAAAAATAAAGGCGGTTGGTCCTTGTGCTGACCACATGACACCCTCGTCAACTGCTGGCCACAGAAACTGATGACCTTTACACCATCAGCACTATAGACCACAAGGTCTGAAAGGGGAACTTTACTTTTTAGTAGATTCTGTAAATTCGCTCCTTACACAATCATGGTCTCCAGTTATTTAAGTTTAAAAAATTAAACAATCTATGATTGTTATAATTTCCATGCAGGGACGTCAAAAATATATATGCAAGCGTTAAGTTAAAGAGTATTTGAGTTTTATAT
>JAZGLO010005049.1:0-36165 GCA_036873155.1 Biomphalaria sudanica
TGACACCCTTGTCAACAGTCGGTCATAGAAACCTATGAGCTTTACATCATCTGCCCTAATAGAGCTAGGTCTAATGAGCGGTACGTTGTACTACAGAGCTAATGAAACAAACAGAACTGAATGACTAAATACTCTCAAACAAAACTGAATGACTAAATACTCTCAAACAGAACTGAATGACTAAATACTCTCAAACAGAACTGAATGACTAAATACTCTCAAACAGAACTGAATGACTAAATACTCTCAAACAGAACTGAATGACTAAATACTCTCAAACAGAACTGAATGACTAAATACTCTCAGATGCACCCTTGACCTTTTCTAGACACGTTTGCTTCTAAATATGGCTGCCTGGTCGTGCGGTTTGCGCGCTGGACTGTCGTTCGGATTTATCGAGGGTCGAGGGTTCAAACCCTGCCCGCTCCCATCCCCAGTCGTCCTGCGGGAGATTTGGACTAAGAAGTAAACTATCTTCAACTCTGAAGGAACATCCGAAACTTGTAAAACATTTCACAAATATAGTCTCCTTGATCTATTTCTTTGCCCATTTCTGGCCAATACTGTTATTAGATCTGATTACACGTTTACCTCTGATCAAACAATGATCTGTGTATTTTAATACGTGAGCATATTAACAATTGTAACAGATTTAAATTAAATGAGACATCACTTTAAGAAAAAAAAAAAGAGTACAGGGCCAGGATTTGAGAACCTTTTGTTTAACTGGCATCTCAGGGAGAAGAACGTCTCTCTCTAATCCAATTTCCCAAGCAAATGTTCTAATGACTTGAATCCTCCAACCACCACACACACAGAATCTCTCACACAGATACAAGGAACTAAAGCTCTCCCTACCAAAAAAAAAATAGAATCGATTCTTTAATTGTTGTAAGCCATTCGGTGGATGCCAAAATAAAAGATTTGAGATGAGGAAGTACAACAGCAAGCGCCACCTACACAGAAGTGGAAAAGGTCTGCGTTATCTTAAGTCAAAGTGACGCGAGTCTAAATGCCAGGCCGCAAAGAAGCTGTCAGGCCTATAAATATATGAAAATGGATTAAATATATTTATATATTTAAAAGCGAGTTTCGAAAGCAAACGTCATGCATATATTCAGAATAAGCATTTGGTTGGCGGCGGTGTCAACATGACATGGTCACATTTTGAACGTTTTAAATCTCTGCCTGAATTCTGGAAACATTTTAGACAACACGAAAATGAGCATCCAATTAAAAAAACAAACAAAAAGGTTTATTTATTCGTTCGTTCTGTTAGTTCTAACTATCCATGTACAATGCAAGTGGAATAGACAGTGCCGGCCCCAGCAATTGCGAGGCCCTATGCGAAACGGAGTGCGCGGGACCCAGTCTGGGTAGGGATAAGCATAATGAAAGCTCACAATGCTGTATTTATTTATTGGCACCACAAAAATGACAATTTTGTCCATTTTTCATGATTTTAATTATTTCAGGAGATTTCCAGGACTTTTTCGTATATTTTGCCTTTTCAGAAGATTTCCTGGAGGTCCTTGAAAATCAGGAGGCTGCGGAAACTCTGTTATATATAAGTTATAATGGTTTCATTTAATGATTTACACTTAGAATCAGTGCAGTGCATATGAGAGCACGGGGCCCACTGCGACCGCATAGCTTGCACTGGCCTAAGGCCGGCCCTGGGAAAAGAAAACCCTTGAAGCCCCCCCCCCCCCTACAGTTTAGAAAAAATGTTCATCACGTCGAGTCGTTTTCATTCGCAGCTTTTGTGTCAAACAATTGGCCTATTATTGGCTTGGAATAAAGTCTTTTGCAGTGTAACTTCTCAAATGGTTACGTTCAGACATTTAATACAACTGAATTGCATGAAACCTAGGAACATTTAGGCATAACTTTTGTTATGCTCCGTATTCTTTATTGCTTTTATGCGAAACTTCTAAACTTATTTAATACCAAATGATGCTAAATCTCCAAGTTACAGGGTAAATCAAGGATCTTGTAACAGAGTAAAGTGCCGCACTTTATCCTGATTATTCCTGATAGACTTGAAATCATTGCCTTAGTGTTCTAAAGAAGTTTTCTTCAAATTCATTTTCGGACATAAAAGACAGTAAAAGTCGAAATATAAATGTCAATTGTTTATTGAACCTCAGTGATTTCATTAGTATATTGGTAGAAGAGAATTTTCTAATCCAAGTATGGTCTGACGTATGTTTTAATAGTGTGATGAAACTGCAGGGTGTTAGAAAGAAATGGCTAAGAGGGAGGGGGGGTGAAGGGTGTTAAAATAAATGTAAAAACATGTAAAACATTGACAACTTTAATGTGTACAAAATCAATCTCTTTGCTTAATGCATAAAGTTGCTATGTTTGGACACTGCCTCCACCTGGACATTGTACAAGTTTTCAGTGGTACTACGTACACAGTTCTACACTCGAACACACGGGAAAGCTTGTCAGAATGTGCGCAGAGCAGCTTGGTCACTCAACTCAAAATGTTCACAACCAAAAAATATGACGTAACCACCTTCTTGCACCTTCCATTTTTCAAAGTAAAGAAATGCATTTAAATTTGGCTATTGAAGTAGGCCTAGGTCTAAATGTAACATTGGTTTAAAGAGGACTATCGCATTCTTGAAAGGACTATCGCTTTCGGGCGTTTCCGAATGTAAGGCTTTAATTGTGTCATGATTTTAAGATATAAATTTTCAGGAAAATTATGCGCATCGTCTTTGAAATCAAGATTTATCATGGAATAATTACAGATAACTGAGTTGTTTACTAAACTTAAAGCTGCATTAAGAAAAACCAGTGACTTGGCAGAATTTAAGTCATTGGTTAATATGCATGACTAAATGCATGACGCGTAGGACGTAATCATCTTCTTTTTTGAAGTAACGTCTGTATTATATAAGATAAGATAAGATAGACTAAATCTTAAGAGTACTAAATCAGAAGTCTAGATCTAGATTTCCATATCATGAAAGTACTAATAAATATCTGCACAATTTTGCATTGGCCTAATTGGTAGCAGGGTACAAGAAGCTGACTGTAACAAAATCCCGGGCTCGATAACGGCTTTGAGCCAACATATTATAATTATTTTTTTAATACTTTACTTTATTTGAAGTTGTATAAATGGAGTATTGTCTTTTAAACTTTTAAAATGTTTTTTTATTGTTACGAAGCTGAAATTATTTCACTTAAAAAATATAGGGTTCATGATTGATTCAAAATAACCATAGACTGTATATATATAGTCTATGAAAATAACAATATCACTCAAAACAAGCTTCGTTTTAAAGTATTTTTATAATTCGTCTATGCAGCTTGCAAATTCTTCTTCGGGTCAGAAATGAAAAAATAAAAAACCGAGGCGGACACGGTTCTCGAAAACGGCTCTAACAATTTTTCTAGAAATTTGACAGTTAATTTAGAATTACTAGCTAATTGGATACATTTAGATAACTTTTTCAAAGTAAAATAAAAAAATATTTTAATTAGGCTTGAGGTTTAGACAATCGATATTTATATCACACATACGTCAGTGGGTATTCCCGCATGTATTCATTTCATATGAGATTTCAATAAATAAAAACATTTTGAGCACTGTCTTCTAGATCTCTGTAGGTTTATCATTGAATTTTTTAAACTCTTAGTAACCAAGTTTTTCTTTGAGGGGGTCGGGGGTAGTTAGATTTTGGCGGAGTAAAAAATGCTCTTTCTTTTGTCCACCACTCCGAGTTGAATTTCATGCCATTTCATAAGTTATCAAAGGCACAGGACTCGCTCTTCTAAAGCGTCATCAGCTTCATTAAGTAAGAATTGCACTTGAAGAAATACGAGGATAATCTTACCACAATCTAACGGAGAGCAGTCGTCCCAGTAGGTCTGAAGGTAACGCTGATGAGTAAGGCCTGCGACGTGGCCACGAGCTACTGGTCTCCACTGACCACAGGTTGTTTTGAAAATGTTTTGTAAAATGTTTTAGATGTTTCGGATTTTCCTATTGAGTTGAAGGTCATTCACTTAAATTGCTATGAAGATTCTGCTAGATTGTTGCTAGATAGTTGCTAGATTGTTGCTAGATAGTTGCTAGATAGTTGCTAGATTGTTGCTAGATAGTTGCTAGATTGTTGCTAGATTGTTGACAAGTAACCAAATAATAAGATTGCACCTATAGGTCCAGGTGTCAAGCTTCACTTACTTGATTTCAGTTCACACAAGAATTTAAAAAAAAAAAATAGATACACAGGTTGAACATAAAGAATTGAAAAACAAAAGACTAGATACACAAGTTAAATTTCTCTCTCTCTCTCTCTTTCGCTACACATATTAATCTTTGTTTCTCTCTTTAACATTCTCTCCCCCCCCTTTACCATGTATCCCTCTCTCTCACTCTCTCTGGCTTATACGTTCTTTCTCTCTTTCATTAATTCACACTCTTTTTGTCTCACTTTCTCTATCGCTATTTGTTTCTTTCTTACAACACTTCTTTCACATTCTCTTCTAATCTTTGCCTCTTCCTTACTCTCTATCTCTCTGTCTCTCTCTGTCTCTCTCTGTCTCTCTCTCTGTGTCTCTCTCGTCTCTCTCTCTGTCTCTCTCTGTTTCTCTCTGTGTGTCTCTTTCTCTCTGTCTCTCTGTCTCTCTCTCTGTGTCTCTTTCTCTCTGTCTCTCTCTCTGTGTCTCTGTCTCTCTGTGTCTCTTTCTCTCTCTCTCTGTGTCTCTTTCTCTCTCTGTGTCTCTCTCTGACTCTGTGTCTCTGTCTGTCTCTGTCTCTCTCTGCCTCTCTCTCTGTCTCTCTCTGTGTCTCTTTCTCTCTGTCTCTCTTTGTCTCTCTCTCTGTGTCTCTCTCTGTCTCTCTCTCTGTCTCTCTCTGTCTCTCTCTGTTTCTCTCTGTTTCTCTCTCTGTGTCTCTTTCTCTCTGTCTCTCTCTGTCTCTCTCTCTGTGTCTCTTTCTCTCTGTCTCTCTCTCTGTGTCTCTGTCTCTCTCCGTCTCTTTCTCTCTCTGTCTCTCTCTCTGTGTCTCTGTCTCTCTCTGTCTCTCTTTCTCTCTCTGTCTCTCTCTCTGTCTCTGTGTCTCTGTCTCTCTCTGCCTCTCTCTCTGTGTCTCTTTCTCTGTGTCTCTCTCTCTCTCTCTCTCTCTCTGTGTCTCTTTCTCTCTCTCTGTCTCTCTCTCTCTGTCTCTTTCTCTCTCTTTCTCTCTCTGTCTCTTTCTCTCTCTTTCTCTCTCTGTCTCTCTTTCTGTGTCTCTTTCTCTCTGTGTCTCTCTCTCTGTGTCTCTCTCTGTCTCTGTGTCTCTGTCTGTTTCTGTCTCTGTCTGTCTGTCTCTGTCTCTGTCTGTCTGTCTCTGTCTCTGTCTGTCTATCTCTGTCTGTCTCTGTCTGTCTGTCTCTGTCTGTCTGTCTCTGTCTGTCTGTCTCTGTCTGTCTGTCTCTGTCTGTCTGTCTCTGTCTGTCTGTCTCTGTCTGTCTGTCTCTGTCTGTCTCTGTCTGTCTCTGTCTATCTCTGTCTGTCTGTCTCTGTCTGTCTCTGTCTGTCTGTCTCTGTCTGTCACTCTTTGTTTCTGTCTCTGTCTCTCTCTGTCTTTGTTTCTGTCTCTGTCTCTCTCTGTCTTTGTCTCTCTCTGTCTCTCTCTCTGTCTGTCTCATTCTCTCTCTGTCTGTCTGCCTCTGTCTGTCTGTCTCTCTCTATCTTTCTGTCTCTGTCTGTCTGCCTGCCTCTGTCTGTCTGTCTCTCTCTATCTGTCTGTCTCTGTCTGTCTATCTCTCTGTCTCTCTTGCTCTTTCACTTTTCTCACTCATTTATTTCTTATTTTCTCTCGTTCTTTTTCTCTTATCTACACTCTGAATCTTTCTCTGTGTCTCTGTTTCTCATGCATAACTCACTACCTCTAGATGTCTCTCAACTTCCAGTTATCTCACATTTCGACTGTCTCTGACACCGTCCGTAGTATTTCGACACTATGTCTTATAAATATATGTGCTGTACGTTCCACTGTTTCACTTTGTCCCTATTATGTCGCATCGATCAATGCCCATATATTCTCATCGTATAAGCAAACTGAAATGATTGATCTCCCTTTTCCTGTTCATTCCTGACGTCACAATAAGTTACTCTTGGGTTTTCCATTCAACTCCATTTCGTCATTAACCCCTCATTCAAAGGGGGGGGGGGGTTCGCCTCCGCCCACCCCTGCCCAACAGTCAACCACACAATGTTTCGTCACGGTGTGTTACGTTGACCACAAACAATAGCGTCGTCGGAATATGGATATTTGATGGATTGGCTCCCTTTGTTCTCTCAAGTTACACCTACTCCTGTGTACAGAGCAACCACAAATGTTCTCATGTATGTACTTGGGTTGTTTCCCCTTACAATCAAGGCAAAAGACGAGAAGTTACCTCGCTTGACAGCTCGAGACCCACACGGTTACCAATGTAAACATTAGAGATAAAAGTTGCGAAAGCTCGAGATGTGTGACTGAAAGTTGACATCAATGCAACTGATATCTGTAAACATTGAGTCAGCCAATCTAGGGTCTAGGGTTAATGAAATTTCTCGCCGGAACTAGTGGAGTGGTACATTTGAATAGGGTCGAATCTGCGACTGTGTCGCCGCCACTGTAAAATGTAAGAAAATTATGGAAATGAGATTTAATTTAGTAAAGTAAGTAAAGTTCCCCTTTCAGACCATGCGGTCTATAAGGCAGATGATGTAAAGGTCAAATGTTTCTGTGGCCCACAATTTACGAGGGTGTCATGTGGCCAGCAAATCGACCAACCGCCTTTACTTTTCTTCGTTACAGCTAGGTGAACTCAGAGGCGCCCTAAAAGATCCCGAAATTAACAATCCCAGTATTCACCAGGATTTGAACCCAGGATTTGACAATTTAATAATTGTCAACCACTTTATTTTTTTCTACACAAATGTAGCATGCTATCAGATGTATTAATATTAATGAGTGCATCAATGTTGAAGCTTAAAGAGGGTATAGGTCACTGCACACATCCTGTCCACGGCGTCATTTTAATAAATATCTGGTTCATAGTTTAAATATTTCAAAGGATTATATATGCGTTTAAAAATGTTTGTAAATGTTTGACATGTTTCAGATGTTCCTTCAGAGTTGAAGATAATCTACTTCCTAGTTCAGAAGATAATCTACTTCCTAGTTCAGAAGATAATCTACTTCCTAGTTCGAATCTTCCGAGGAACGACAGGGGATGGCAGAGGGCAGGGTTTGAACCCGAGACCATCCAGAAGTCCGAACGACATTCCATACTGCACGACCAGGCAACCAAAAGTTTAATACATTCTTTCTCTCTCTTCCTCTCTCTCTCTCTCTGTTTGCCTTTCTATATGCCTAAGAGATAGATTAATATTAATAGCAGCTAGTACTTAGAGAAAATAATGAATCAATATATTTATACATATAAACTTACATAAATGGGTCCTCCCAGGAGCGAGTATCCTTGTGTGAGTTCCACATGTTTTGTATTGTCTTGTGTCTGTCAATCACTTAATTAGGTCATACTGCCCTACTGCACTAAGACCACCAGTAGTTAGAACAAAACGTACATTCCAAGTATTTACTTTTACAAAACTCAAATCCTCAGAACGCGAGCCTTGTTCCGAGGTGTTTTATCCCTCATTGCAATGAAACGGCATCGAGCGGGTTGGTATGGGTATGGGGCGAGGCGGGGCGGGGCGGGGGTGATATACATATTGACTGGCTGCCCGAACGTTCGATTGGCAGGTGTTTAGATGTGAGACGACAAGAGAGCCTGGACTCCAGCGCTGTCAGCGTGACAAACTGAGACTCCAGCGGCGAGACAAGATAGAGGCCGGACAAATAAGAGCAGTCTACGAGTGTCTGACATCACATTGAAGTCAACACTTCATCCATCAACCCGAGAGAAATTGTTTTCTAATCTACTTAGAATTAGGCTGGAAGTTTTCCAAGTACTGAAAGATCAAGAGGCAGAGGCGGTGCACTGGGGGGGGGGGCGAGTTATGTGTTGCTGTTTTGTCTCTTTTCTTGTTTCTTTGTTCCTCCTTCTTTAGTCTTCACTAGGGGCAGGTCTTTAGTCTTCACTAGGGGCAAGTCTTTAGTCTTCACTAGGGGCAAGTCTTTAGTCTTCACTAGGGGCAAGTCTTTAGTCTTCACTAGGGGCAGGTCTTTAGTCTTCACTAGGGGCAAGTCTTTAGTCTTCACTAGGGGCAGGTCTTTAGTCTTCACTAGGGGCAAGTCTTTAGTCTTCACTAGGGGCAAGTCTTTAGTCTTCACTAGGGGCAGGTCTTTAGTCTTCACTAGGGGCAAGTCTTTAGTCTTCACTAGGGGCAGGTCTTTAGTCTTCACTAGGGGCAAGTCTTTAGTCTTCACTAGGGGCAGGTCTTTAGTCTTCACTAGGGGCAAGTCTTTAGTCTTCACTAGGGGCAAGTCTTTAGTCTTCACTAGGGGCAAGTCTTTAGTCTTCACTAGGGGCAGGTCTTTAGTCTTCACTAGGGGCAAGTCTTTAGTCTTCACTAGGGGCAAGTCTTTAGTCTTCACTATGCGCAAGTCTTTAGTCTTCACTAGGGGCAAGTCTTTAGTCTTCACTAGGGGCAAGTCTTTAGTCTTCACTAGGGGCAGGTCTTTAGTCTTCACTAGGGGCAAGTCTTTAGTCTTCACTAGGGGCAAGTCTTTAGTCTTCACTAGGGGCAAGTCTTTAGTCTTCACTAGGGGCAGGTCTTTAGTCTTCACTAGGGGCAAGTCTTTAGTCTTCACTAGGGGCAGGTCTTTAGTCTTCACTAGGGGCAGGTCTTTAGTCTTCACTAGGGGCAAGTCTTTAGTCTTCACTAGGGGCAGGTCTTTAGTCTTCACTAGGGGCAAGTCTTTAGTCTTCACTAGGGGCAAGTCTTTAGTCTTCACTAGGGGCAAGTCTTTAGTCTTCACTAGGGGCAAGTCTTTAGTCTTCACTAGGGGCAGGTCTTTAGTCTTCACTAGGGGCAAGTCTTTAGTCTTCACTAGGGGCAGGTCTTTAGTCTTCACTAGGGGCAAGTCTTTAGTCTTCACTAGGGGCAAGTCTTTAGTCTTCACTAGGGGCAGGTCTTTAGTCTTCACTAGGGGCAAGTCTTTAGTCTTCACTAGGGGCAAGTCTTTAGTCTTCACTATGCGCAAGTCTTTAGTCTTCACTAGGGGCAAGTCTTTAGTCTTCACTAGGGGCAAGTCTTTAGTCTTCACTAGGGGCAGGTCTTTAGTCTTCACTAGGGGCAAGTCTTTAGTCTTCACTAGGGGCAAGTCTTTAGTCTTCACTAGGGGCAAGTCTTTAGTCTTCACTAGGGGCAGGTCTTTAGTCTTCACTAGGGGCAATTCTTTAGTCTTCACTAGGGGCAGGTCTTTAGTCTTCACTAGGGGCAGGTCTTTAGTCTTCACTAGGGGCAGGTCTTTAGTCTTCACTATGCGCAAGTCTTTAGTCTTCACTAGGGGCAAGTCTTTAGTCTTCACTAGGGGCAAGTCTTTAGTCTTCACTAGGGACAAGTCTTTAGTCTTCACTAGGGGCAAGTCTTTAGTCTTCACTAGGGGCAAGTCTTTAGTCTTCACTAGGGGCAAGTCTTTAGTCTTCACTATGCGCAGATCTTTAGTCTTCACTAGGGGCAAGTCTTTAGTCTTCACTAGGGGCAAGTCTTTAGTCTTCACTAGGGGCAAATCTTTAGTCTTCACTAGGGGCAAATCTTTAGTCTTCACTAGGGGCAAATCTTTAGTCTTCACTAGGGGCAAATCTTTAGTATTAACTAGGGGCAAGTCTTTAGTCTTCACTAGGGGCAAATCTTTAGTCTTCACTAGGGGCAAGTCTTTAGCTTTCACTAGAGGCAAGTCTTTAGTTCTCACTATGGACAAGTCTTTAAACCTCACTACAGGCAAGTCTTAAGTCCTTACTACAAATTTAAATTATGTTAAAATCGCTATATTTGAAACTTTTTTTTTTTTTATTATTTTTAAATATTCGTTATCCCCCCTTCCCCATGGTATACATTTTGTACAGCTACAGGCAGTGGTTGTGAATTTTTTTTTTTTTTTTAAATTGGCCATTAGAATTTGCGTTTGAAATTTCTGTCATTTAAATAAACTTGCAAATAGTCTAATTAATAAAATTCTAAGAAAAGAATTATTTCTGGAATCTGAGTGTATCTTTTGATATGAGCGTAAATCATTATTAACTAAAAATCATTGCCCATCTTTACATTATGATTTACATTTTAAAAAAAAGTTTACAAAACTTTTCCAGAAATGATAATTATTACATCTTGGGGCCCAATTCTCTTTCGGGACGTCAGAATGACGGTGAGCAGGGTTCAAGCTGGAGACTATCATGAACATAATCACATTGCCTACCATAGCATCCACCCCAACCAAGAACCTACATCTCATAACAACCCATAGCCAAACATTTCATGGGCTTTAAAAGTGGTAGCATAACAGTAGTTTAGAGTACGATTGTTCCATTCATTACGTGTAATAAGAATGTTACTAGCCCAAAGCTCTTTCAACTTGACTGATTAATCAATTAATACCTGACCAATACCTCAAGTTACATTTTATTGTCAAAATGCTACTTATGAGGATTTAAATTTCTGTCTTGGACAACTTCTAAATAATAGACCATGTCTCGACTAACACACAAAGAGTTTTGCTAAGGTTTCTGATTAGAACTAAATGATCTCACTTAGTTTTATGTGCAAGTCCCAAACTTACTGAATGACGCGATGCGGGGAACTTTTCTCAAATCTCAAGATTTTTGTTCAAGTCAAAGACACGTGACTTAAACAACGTTTATCTTCTGGTGTTGTCAGAGTGTGTGTGTGATTGTGTGTGTATGTGGAGACCTCTTGGGGCAAGCATACTGATAAACTTGTTTGAAAGTTGCTTTCCAACAGATAACATACAAACATATAACATACACATATAACTATAACCTGTGTGAATACATGCTCATCATTATGACAAACTTTATTACATATAACTAAAACAGACTTTGTCTCCATTTGCCTTGGTATTTTGTTAGGCTGATTAATACCTGCATTAATTTTAAAGCATGTGTTCCATTATATATATATATATATATATATATATATATATATATATATATATATATATATATATATATATATATATGAATGTGATTTAATTATTTTATAAAACTATTCCAATTTCTTTTATTTTTTTAGTAAAAAAGTACATCATTTTTGGGGGTTAATTGTACTCCATTTAGTTTTTGGTTTGACACATGAAACTGTTAGTGGTTTGCATCTGTGACTAGATGAAGCCTCTATCGGGTTAAGTCCCTATGGCAAGAGGACCGACGTCATATTTGCATTGTAAGAGAAGAAACTTAAGCGTTGGAAGGGAAATAACAACGAAATAATCTTTAAAAAGCAGCGAAAGTAGTTATCTACCCTGCAATTTGCATTTGAGTGTACTTACGAAAGTAAAATGAAAAAAAAAATTGTGTAGAGATTTATTTTTATTTAAGATACTAGTTTCTTTGTCTACATATTAAATTTACTAATTCTCTATGCAATTGACTTTTTAAACCTTCAAAAATGGAGATTCCTTTTCGCAGGACATCCACTTGGATGAGGGACGTCTCTGAAACAAAGTACTGAATGTAAGTGTACTCACTCTTTGCTGGTTCGTAAGCACTGGGCACGCCTAAACTCCTCCTCATCATCTTTGGTGTGTCTGGTGCTGGTCCAGTTTTTGTCTGACCTCTCACCCGACGACCTTTCCTTGCCAGGCTGGGGCGACTTTGACCGGTGACGGTGAGAGTGACCTTGTTTGCGATGTCCACGGTGACTGTCGTGGCTTGCTTCGGGTGTGGCCAACCTGTTGGAGGATGACGCCATACCTGTAAGAAAATAAGCCGTGCAGTTATTTGTTCGAATACAAAATGAAAACACAAAAACAATTTTTTTTTTAATTTAACCCTGTTGAAAAAAACAAGAAAAACATAAAAATACTTTTTAAAAAAAATATTTGTATTATTTATATTTATATTAAGAGTAATAGAAACAATTAGTTTGGAATTGTCGCGTGTGATTCAATTAGTAATAGATCAAGACCAACAACAACAAATATGTGCAATTAGAAATATTTTTACCAATAGTAATAGTTAAGCGCTATATCACACTTTTAAGTCTTTTTATTTTTGTATCCAGTGTACCCAATATTAAAGTCTTGTTATATATTTTAAAAAGCAGATTGGAGACTCACATACTTAGTGTTAGGCACAGTCATTGCCTGTTGACAGTTTCATCTATTTTTTTTTTCATTTGATTTCAATACTATAACACTTGTGTTTAATACTGTTGTTCGTATTGGCATCTCTATTGTTATAATAAGGTCTAGACCAGTTGGAAAAGAAAGAGGGGTGGGGGAGTTGGGGTTGTGTGCGAAGAAGGGGGCATATGGGTGATCGCTTTTTAAGACATGAAGACCTGAATTCCAACTCGAGGGCTAAAGCCTCCTCAACTTCCTAGGGCAAATTTAATCACCACCTGTGCAAGAGAAATGCATATGAAAATAGACGATTTTAAAGTTTCTTATTGTTAGTTTCTAACTTTTCTTTCTACAAAGTATAAAGGTGAATAATTCATCTTAAACCACCTTATCAGTCAGTTACTATTTCTTTCCCTTTTCAAGATACCAAACAAAATAATTAACTACCAATAGCTAATTAACTAATTGATAATTTTTTTTATTGATTCCTGTTTTGTCAGGTAAAAGAAAATACTTGTGCTAAATTTCAGCTTGAGATTGCGTGTGGGATACAAAACGTGTATAAACTTTCTAGAAAGAGTGAATTGATATCAGCTTTGTACACACGTTGGCAATGGACATTTAACCGCAGCAGGTCACAAAATACGGTTCAAATCTTTAATGGCTCAAAAATAATAAAACCATTTACTATAAGCATTTCCAATATTTCGATCTGTAGAAATTGCATAAATTAAGTCTTTTTATTTTTGTATCCAGTGTACCCAATACTAAAGTCTTGTTATATATTTTAAAAAGCAGATTGGAGACTCACATACTTAGTGTTAGGCACAGTCATTGCCTGTTGACAGTTTCATCTTTTTTTTTTCATTTGATTTTAATACTATAACACTTGTGTTTAATACTGTTGTTCGTATTGGCATCTCTATTGCTATGGCTACAGTACTTACGCTGAGGTGGTCAATTGTAGTTAAATTGAGCTTCCATTTGATTCGATTTTCTTATCTATCAATCATACAAAAGTGACATAAAAACTTGTTAAAAAAAAAGAGTACACCTTTCAGGCCTTGCGATCTATGGTGCAGATGATGTAAACGTCATCTGTTTCTGTGTCTCAAGGTTAGCGGGGGTGTCAGGACAACCGTCAAAGACCACCTTTACTTTTACCAAACTAATGTCAGGTACACATTAGAGCTGGGTGAAATCAGAGGTGCCCTAAAGATCCCCAAATTAAAGGTCCCAGTCTTTACCAGGATTCGAACCCCCTCGATTCGGAAGCCAAGCACATCCGACGTTTAAAAAAAAAACATGATTATATTTTGAGTGAAATTGCATCAAATTATTTTGAACAAATTAAAACTAAACAATTTTGTAAGTTACTCTCCAGGTCTTTCAACTTGTACACGTCTGCTATCGTACATGTTGACAAGAACTACATTCGTGCTTTGGAGAACGGGCGCCGTACATTCGATGTCAGATCTCTCATTATTGACGGGCTAATTCTCTACACAAGACTTATTTCCCCTTAGCTTAGTTTATGTACCATGTCAAACAAAATGAAAGGAATTGATATATACTAGGAAAAAGGTTACACATACATTATTATTTTGTTATTGCTTTATATGTCGTTCTCAAAAATGCATAATAATGCAAAGTCTCAACATGATCCGTCAATGGGAAGTAGAAGAAACAAAAAGTGTAGACCTTTGAAGTTAGACAGACAGACGGACAGGCAGACACACGGAGTGAGTTGATATAATCGAAGTATAAAGTACGTAAACATTATCATATGATTTTTTCAATGTATAGTTTGGGAGTCCTTATAAACAACACAAAAAAGTTTTGTATGCATTGTTTCTACTATACCGCGTAGTCTTGTTTCCTGGAGTGTCTCAAGATTGGATCAATGATGTCACTCTAAGTAGTTAATATAGCTTGAACTATTTTGAATTGGAGTGCTTCATCCTTTAAGCAACAGTATAACGACATCAAAGGTTACCTCACAGACACACACGATACTCAAGATCAGTGGAAATTTTATTTCCTTGGGATTGAGAGTTATTTGTGTTCTAAACAAATATTTTGCAAGAGGCTACGTTCACAGGTTTGTGTGTAGTTTGTGTGTGTATTTATGTGTGTGTGTATCTATATATTTGTGTGTGAACGTTTTAAAATCGAACCAACAGAATTCTAAGATGTGAGAAGAAGATAAAAAAGTTCTAAAAAAAAAAGAAAAACTCGCGAATATATTAAAACTGAAGTCCCTAAATTCCAGAGTTTTTGATGTTCTAAGAAGGACTTGGTCCCAACGCGGAGGATTATTAAAAGACCGAAGCACTTAGTGTACTCTCGTGGGAATCTTGGACTGAACGTGATTCGTCTTTGAGCGAAATTAACTTTTACACACACTTTAGTTTGCGTCGGTGAGGGACTTGAGAGAGAAAGAAAGAAAATAAAGTAACATTGTGTACGTTATAAAGGCTAGAGACATAAAAGAGTGTATACGAGAGAGAGAGAGAGAGACAGAGACTAAGACTGAACAGTGAGGATTCGAGGTTTGGGGAGGATTATGAAAGAAAAACAAAAAGAAGGCGGGGTGGGGGTGATTCATAAATCCATCAAGATACAAGAGAAATAGAGAGGCGGTGGGGATTGTAAGAAAGATTCATAACAGTGGGGAAGAAGTAGAGAGAATAATTGGAGAGATTGAAAGTGAGAGTGAGAGTGAGATTGAGAGTGAGATTGAGAGTGAGAGTGACATTGAGAGTGAGATTGAAAGATTAAATTCACAAATAAATATAAAAAAGAACTATGATGGTTAGAGTTAAATTCCCAACACAAGCTGATATGCACAATATCGTTCAAAGATGCAAGTAGTCTAGCTTTATCAAAAAAAAAATTCATTGATTATAATGGTGTCCACTTTTTCTCCAATCACTTTGTCCCCGGTCACTTTATCTCCAATCACTTTGTCCCCAGTCACTTTATCTCCAATCACTTTGTCCCCAGTCACTTTATCTCCAATCTCTTTGTCCCCAGTCACTTTATCTCCAATCACTTTGTCCCCAGTCACTTTATCTCCAATCACTTTGTCCCCGGTCACTTTATCTCCAATCACTTTGTCCCCGGTCATTTTATCTCCAATCACTTTGTCCCCAGTCACTTTATCTCCAATCACTTTGTCCCCGGCCACTTTATCTCCAATCACTTTGTCCCCAGTCACTTTATCTCCAATCACTTTGTCCCCAGTCACTTTATCTCCAATCACTTTGTCCCCAGTCACTTTATCTCCAATCACTTTGTCCCCAGGTCATTTAATCAGCAAACCAAAAATATCATCAAATATCTTATATTTATATATACTTTTTTTTTTTTCGATCAAACGGGCGTTTAAATTCAAAGCCTTAACTTGCAACATTATACGATGACGTACATAAATGTATCAAACTCGGGATGAAATGGTAGGGAAACAAATTACCAGGGAATGGAATAAATTGACCGGGAATGAAGTGACCGGGAATGAAGTGACCGGGAATGAAGTGTCGGGATTCTAACCTTCTGTTCCGAAGCACATATTATTATCGATTTGTGGATTTTATTATAAATTACTACCAAAACAGATAGTAATTGTTTGGTTTGCCACTGCCATGACATCAAGTGGTCCACTACTAGCCACGAAGCTGCGATCGGTGGCGACTAACAGAAAAGCCAGACAGAGTATACGACGTCCTCTCAACCAAAGGACGACCAACTGGTGCAGAAGAAAAAGACCTACACAGGCAGCAATGCGGAGGGCTCCATCGAGATGGCAATACAAGCCCACTGCCACTCCCACCGATAGACCCCCACCTGCGTCGATAAACCTCCACAGCTCATGTCGTGAGGTAGATTTTGTCCGGGACGGACAAATCTAAGAAGGGGGCAATGTAGTAACTCGTACTGAAAGGATTAATGTACTGACACACACGACTCAGGCCAATGACACAGGTCAAGGGTTGTCGATAGACAAGGGACAGTACTGCTAGTACACGCAAGTATGACCCGAGGGACAATGTGTAAGAAAGGACAGTGCAGTCCAGGGCAGCAACATTTATTTCCCTTATTTTGAGATCAAACAAAATAATTAATCACAAACAATTAATTAACTAATTGTTCTTTTTAAATTGATTCCTATCTAGTCTGGTTCAATGGATGTGAAATTAAAGTTTTTACTTCATCCGAGATTGGGAAATGTGAGTAAAAAACATATTGGTATGTTCTAACTTTTGACCAGATTGACGGACAGAGTGAGTTGATATATAAGCTGTTATTTCATAACGGATCATTAATTATTTGTTATTAGTATTATTATTATTTAAATCACAAACAGACACACACAGAAAAACATATATATATATAAATGCATACAATTTACACACACACAAGGACAGAGAGAACAGTAAAGAGTTATTGGCTTTGATTTGACATTTAATGTATTACATCCCTTTGAGGACAAAACTTTAAATAATTTAAATGCTTTCCATTCGTTTTCTTGATTACCTCCCCTAACGCGTGTCTCTCTGTCCCATTGTTTTGTTCCATGAGACCTTCACACCAGCCTTAAACTCAAGTGATCATCAAGACACTGTCTCCTCTCCTTGTATAGGACTGCGAGGACTTAAGATGAAATTAAACTTTGGAAGCAGACGTGATAAGGGTTGGTCTGATTGAGCCTTAACTACATGCAACATGGGAAATAAAATATCAACACGCTGATTTTAACATTTTATAATGCTTTTAAACGCATGTCGTTAATCAGATCAAAACCTGCGTTTGAGGAGGAGGGGTGGGGGTGTATGATCTTGAGTCAGATGAGACTTGCGTAGGCTTTTGAAAACTAAGAATGCATATACAATTCCTCGGTAGGTCCGGGAGGTAGTCAGTCCAGCTCCTCCCCACCCCAACACTATTGTACAGTTTTTGTTTAAATGCTATTGTGACTGGACACCATGCTAGGCTAGGCTTAAATCTGAAAAGTAATTATGTTTCTATTTCTATGTTTTAAAGTTGGCAGGCACATATTCAAGTTTCTGGTTTTATCTTTTCCATTTATAAACAAATTACATCATCTTGCCCTTTTATTCAGACATGAATATACATAGTATATACTCATAGAAATATCACGTCAATTGGTTTGGCCCCACAATGTCCTTGTTAGCGTTGTTTCCGCTCTCAGTATCAGTCAGCTGAGCAATGTCTTCGTATTTTGGTGAAAGTTCTAGTTCAGAAGATATTTTTTCCGATGCAGACAAATCCATTGAGCTCGCTACTTCCGAATATTTTGGTGGTTCTGAAAACTGCAGCTGCTCGTATGAAGGGAGCTCACTGACAGCGGGAACTCGTAACATCATATCAGTCCTGCAAGATGCATGCACGCCATCACCTTGACGCTGTACAAGATTAGAACTGAAGACTTCATACGGACTGTACATGGTAGTCATGTAAACTTGGCTTACTGCCCCTGAACTGGAAACGGAAGTGACGTTAGACTGAGAAGCGCCGTTCCTCCAGTGCAGTTGGACGTTGAGAATGTATCCAACGCACGCCGAGATGTAGAATATGCCGAACAGGGTACAGCAAACAAAGAGGAGACTGATGGTCCCGCTGTTAAAAAAGGCAGACACACCAGACAGCACGGCTGAAGCCACGAGGCCCAGCCCTACCAGAAGTGTCCTGACCATGACCACGTTTGGCGTCTGGGGCCTCTTGGACACAGCGACGTGAGCCAGGAAGGAGAAGATGCTGATGACCAGGGCCAGAACAATCAGGACCCGAGTCTGAGGCGCGCTGACCTCCATGAAGGCCAGGCTGACGGCGATGATCCCAGTGCAAGTGCCACAGCAGTAAGCGTAGACATAGAAGAGGAGGCAACTCTTTTTCTTGTGATTGGTTGACAAGTGGGACGTCATTTTCTTGGTATCCAATAGAACTAGGGAGAAAATAAATGTGTTTTAAATACTTCAATAAAAACAACAGCAAATCTTACCTAAGAAAAATAACCCCACAATTAGAACCATATATCTCAATACTGTAAGATTTATCTCCGTTTTTTTATATTAAACGCGATCAATTAATTACCACTAATTTACTATCTAATTTGGATTTTTTTTTTGTTAATTCATGCATTGTCTTGGACGATGCATACGTGTGTAAAGTTTCAACTTTATCCGAGAAACGGGAAGTGGGAGATATAACATGTATACGATGTTTACCAGACAGACGGAGTGAGTTGATAAAAACACTTTGTCCAAATAAGTTGACTTTATATCACGGTTACGATATTTTATGTAATGCAAAATTAAAATTAAATATAATAGGTCATCGGGGAAAATTGTAAGATAGACATTTACATTGCGCTAAAAGCTTACTGATATTACAGTAAGGTGGTTGAGTGGTATAGTTTTTGATGTAGGCCTATAAACCAGGGCTTATGAGCTCGAATGCTGTCATTTTTTTGTTCTAGATGGTAACATCAGCGTGAGTGTTGCTCTTACTTCCTGACATTAGCCACAACTGAAGTGTGGTCTTGACCTTTTATGCTAAATGGGTTTTAAACGAATTTCATTTGTTCAAGATACTGTCACATTTTAAAAGTTTCATTCATGTGGTAATAGAAATCACGAAACAAATGATACACTCCTGGGTTGTCTGTATTATATTTACACCCACCTCAAAAAACAAAGATTTACTGATGCAGGGGTGAACGACTGTATAGAAAATACGATAAACATACATACATGTAACCCTGTCGGACCAAGTAACACGAAGGACGCTTGGGCCACGAGGCCTTTATTGTTTATCTTTTCTTTTTTTTTTTTTGTAGTTGCTGAGGTATGTTAAACGTGCATCTGATAATTTGTTACTAAGATTTTATTTTTTTAAAGCAACCAACAACGGGACAGATTTAGGGAGCCCATTATTTTTTAGGTGAGACTTAGACGAATGCGTTCTTTAAAAATGACATATACGAGTGTACCATATTGATCATTTCTATTCTATGGAAACATCTTTATAAAAAATTCTCTTTATGGCTCAAGAGTTGGACACCACATAATGGAAAGATCACTCTTTATTTCTGCAAGAGGGACGAACTAGAGTTACCCTACGTATTTTTAGAGGCGAAACAAAAAAGAGGGGGGAGTGGAGAACAAGCAGTTTTCACCCGTTACTAAATATCAGAGCCGGACTTAACCATTGCGACCAAGAAGTCATGGAAAGAGAACAAGCAATCTACTCTGTATTCACCCGTCACTAAATAGCAGGGTCGGACTTAAACATTGTGAGGCCCTATGCAAAACGGATTTCAAGGGACCCAGGTCGGGTAGGGATACGGATAATAATTGAAAATTAAGAGTTTGTATTAGAAAATATATTCCTCTTTGCATTTTATTCATTCTTTACTACGTACTGAATTACTACACGAGCCTTGCGTGTAGCAAAGTCATACAGTATATCATAAGAATTCTGTTTCCTACATAAATCACGCTCAATAGCAAGAATTACCAAATGTTTCAATCTATCTACGAGAATTGTTGACCTCAAGTAATTCTTCATTAGTTTGAGGCTTGAGAAGCTTCTTTCACTAGATTCCACAACTACAGGAATTGCATAATGCCGTTTTTTTTTTATCGCGCGTATGATTGGCGTTTTCCATATTGAATGACACCACAAAAGAACAATTTTTGGCTACATATTTCAGGAGATTTAAAGTTTTCAAAAGATTTTAATAACTTCTGGATATTCCAGGACTTTATTCGTATATTTTATAATTTCAGGAAATTTCCAGGAGCTCCTGGTAAATCGACAGGAGGTCGCGGGAAATCTGTTATAAGTTATAAAATGATTTAATTTAATAGATTATACACCTAGAATTAGCGCGGGCCCTATGAAAGTACGAGTCTAATGAAAGTGTGGGACCCACTGCTGTCGCATAAGTTGCAGTAGCGTAAGGCCGGCCCAGCAAAATATCGGCGTATGCTACGCCGTCGGTCGATTGGAATTGGGCATGAAAAGAAATATATATCAACTATATTTTTATCATTAAGATAATATAAAGTTTCGCTAAGGCTCTGATTTACATGATCTGACACAGGTTGTTTAATGTAATCTCAGATCAGCTTAATGCATTAGCGAATTCTTTTCTTAGAATTTTGTAATTGTCATGCTATTATTTAATTTTAATAGCCTTCGCTTTTTCCCTGTCTCCACCTGCCAACTCGTATAGCTTGCTCATTAATTTACCTAATTCTTTACCCTTGCAAGGTGTTGTGTGTTTCAAAGTGAGCTAAATATAGCCTGCATGTCTTTCTGCGTTGTCTACATTTCGTAAACAACTTTCACTTTATTGTTTGACTCTCGGTGTCTTTTCTTAAGAGTCGACTTCACAAAATAGTTGAACTTTTTTTTGACTTCAAGTAACCTTAATTGTACCTGTAGGCAACTAGACTATTTGAATACAGGACACACGCATTCTAGTTAATGTGTTGTAGCTATAGCAGGCTTTATACAGACTTTGCAATCTAAAGAGCAATCGATGTCAAGCTCAACCGTGTGTATAACTAGGGCGTAGTGTTGTCAACACAACTACCTATCGCATTATATCTTCCCAACTAATGTGAGGTACTCGTTTTAGATGTGTGGATTCAGGGGCGTCCTAAAAATCAAGAGCTCAAAACCCCAGTCTTCACCGAGATTCGAACCCTTGACCCCCTCCGTTCGGAAGCCAAGCGCTTTACCACTCAGCAATCACGCACCAGGCCATATAATAAACACACAATCTAGGAATGGGAAAAGAAGTCAAAAGCAATTGAGAAAATATTTCTTGTCCAATGAACAAGAGTCTTGTGTCAAAGTGTAGTGTAGTCATCCATAAGAGACAGCAGCTGAATAGATGAACACAGAAAGTAAAACGAAATAGGAAACAAGAAAAAAAATCCCCAAGAATGGACAATAGTTTCCTTCTGCAGATCAAATTTGAAGAAAACTGGGAAAAGACTCACTAAAAAAAACGGAAATAACTATAAAACTAAAATAGAAACAAAATATTTTATTTAAAAAAAAAAGAAAAATGAAATGAAATTGAGCTCAAAACGAAAATTACACCCAACATTTTTATTGAAGTCTTGATTTTCGTCTTTTAACTTGTTGTTTCCCTTTTCGCTTTGCAATTATTTTAACTCTATTTTAAAGTTGGTGTGTGACTGAGGACTGACTGAGAACTGACTGAGGACTGACTGAGGACTGACTGAGGACTGACTGAGGACTGACTGAGAACTGACTGAGGAGTGACTGAGGACTGACTGAGGACTGACTGAGAACTGACTGAGGAGTGACTGAGGACTGACTGAGGACTGACTGAGGACTGACTGAGGACTGACTGAGGACTGACTGAGAACTGACTGAGGAGTGACTGAGGACTGACTGAGGAGTGACTGAGGACTGACTGAGGACTGACTGAGGACTGACTCTTATTTCTGGCTTAGACTTTTTGTTTTCCAGCAACTGAATAAAACTACGAAACTCTTGTACTGGCTATTTATTTTTTATCTCTCATCCATTGCCTAGAAATAGACCAGAACTAGATCAGCCCTAAGAATGTCATCCCGTTATGTTCAACAGAAGTCTACATTTTACTGAGTCAACTAAAGCCGGGCTATTAGTTACACGTCAGATGGTTGGCTGCGCGGTCGTAGGGCATGCACTTGTGGCTGTCGTTAGTCTGTCCCTAGTTTGAACCTACCCGCAGTCCCCTCCTGCACGATGTTTGGGGTTATGACGTAAAAACCTTTATTTCTCAACGAGCGTTCAAAATTTATGGAACACCAAGTAAAATGTAAAAAAAAAATCCTTTAAAAAAATATAATAAAGCTTATCTAAGGGAAACAACTCTAACAACATACAAATATACCTATCAATAATGTAGAAGCTATTTCCATTTCTCGATATCAAACAAAATAATAAATTACCTAAAATTAATTGACTAATTTGTGAATGTTTTACTCGAGTCACGTTTTGTTAGGATTATAAATAATTGTTAAAAGGGTGTTAAAAGAGATATAACGTGTTCAATTATCTAAGGGGACGAAACTCTACATATACTGAAGGATTAATTTCCCTTACAGGTATCAAACAAAAAAAATTACCAGTAAGTAATTGACTAATTGATCTTTTAAAAATGATTCATGTCTTGCCTATGCAAATAAATAATTGTGCAAAGTTTCAACTTGATCCGAAAAAGGGTGTGGGGGGGGGGGGGGGGGAAGGACGTCTACTCATGTTTTACCACACACACACACAGAATTGATATAAGCTTTGTAAAAGCAATAAAATGACAGTTTAATACAACTTGTTTAACATTAATAAAATAGCACTAAAATACCATTGAGCTTTCAATAGACTCTATTTTATTCATAGTAGAAACTTCTATTTTACTAGCTTTTGCTTTTAAAATGACAGTTTTGTTCTAATGAAACTGCACACACAGTCTGACAGTACTCACCTTTGGAAGACGTCCTGAGTTGTCGAGGCTTGCGATGACTTCTGGAAAATAACCCCTCCTCCTTGGTGTTACTACTTCAGCTACTCCGCTAGTAGAAAGACACGTTTCCTTGAGCGGACACACACGAGAGGACACACATGTAAACAAAGACAACAGCCAGAAAGTTGGCATTCACCAGGAGATGAGTGCATGCGTGTTGCCACTTGTGACATATCTATGTCGTTGTGATCGGCGTCACGTGACCCTGTTCGCTTGGCAAAGAAAACAACAAACAAAAAAAAAAAGAAGAGGACTACAAGAAAGAAAGCCTTTTAACAATGTGATTACGTCACTAGGCAGAGTTATGGTCCCTTGCCCCCACCACCCACCCCTCCTCCCCAACACAAAGGAGAGGCAATCAGTTTACCTGCTGTCTCCTTGTCACTGTAATAGGGGAAAGGAATGGTTTGAGGGAGGGGAACCATAACTGGTAGTGAGGAGGACATACATCTTTTTCAGGTTTCGTTTTGTAAGAGGATCGGGTTTTTTTTTGGTCATTTTGTCACACAATCTTTTTTACAAAGCTTTTATCAACTCACTCTGTCTGTCTGTCTGTACACGTTAGTTCTCCGACACCCAATCTGGGATCTAGCTGAAAATTCGCAAATTATATCTCTTTGACCTGAAAACACAGGAATCAATTTAAAAAACAACAACAACAATTAGTTTATTAGCTATTGGCAATAAATTAATATGTTTGGTATCTCGAATAAGGAAAAGAAATAGTACTTGACTGAAGTAGTGGTATAAGGTGAATTAGTCTCCTTTGTAGGTCGTCGTCTGAGTCTTAGTGAAACAATAATGAAAATACGATGAGACTATGGAAACAATACATAAATATACATTCTTCTATGTTCATAAGAACTTTACTAGCGGAGTGGTTAAATGTCGCCTTGACCCCTTCCCTATTTTTTTTTTTAAATGTTTTTATTGTCCGGCTAGATCTATTACAAATTTAATAACATGACTGATCCAAACTAATTGATCCAACTATGCTTAATATAATGGATTTTTTAAAGTATCATTCTTTATATTTTCTTGTTTATAAACTTTGTATTTAGATTTCTAGTTCCTTTCCAACTTCATAGGCCATCTCAAAATGCGTTTAGCAAGAGCATCTGCTACAAACTATCTAAAACGTACTGAAAGATCGTGTGGAGCTCTTGCAGTATGGGGCTACAGTACTTCCGGTATATAAGAGCTGGACGTAGCTAAGTGGATTATAACACAACACGCTAGTTTACCTTTATTACTAACATTTCCATTATCCATTTGAATTAAGCAAATGTCCAGTTTGTATTCCTTACTGTAAGACATCTTGCACCGACCAGCTACTTCTATTCAAGCCTATAAGCTGCCTAGGTCATTAAACTCATTATGAATAGAATGCTTACTGCAAGCACTTGTAAAGATTTATAGACAAACCAAGTCTCTCCGTTGAATAATAATAAGGCTTGTCTTTGAGTGCGAAGATTAATGAGGAATGCAGTATTTCCTGTGGTTACGCAGTCCTAGCTTGAAAAACAAACCGTAATAAGTGTAGTTGTATCAATTAGTTTGGATTAGTCATGTGACTTAATTCTAAACAAAGATCTAGACTAATAATAAATCTATTTCTTTAGAGCAATTTCATGCTTTTAGCTTTCTCACTACGCTATGAACCTATCAATTGTCTGGACCAGTTGGAAAGGGGTGGGAGAGAAAGAAAGGGCTATCTGGGTGATCGCTTTTTAAAAGAATTTATGAAAAAAAAGGGGAACGACAAGAATTCGAACTCAGCCCCAGCCGCCTCAAGGCGATTACACTAATCACTGAGCTTAGGAACATGGACTGTTTTATACTATCTATTGTTAATATTGTTATTGTGGATGGATGGATGGATGGACGGATGGATGGATGGATGGATAGATAGATAGATAGATAGATAGATAGATATAGATAGATAGATAGATAGATAGATAGATAGATAGATAGATAGATAGATAGATAGACAGATACGTTCATCTATTGTTTCTTTGTTTATCTATTGTTAATATTGTTATTGTGGGCGGGCGAACGTATGGACGGACGGACAAACAGATAGATAGATAGATAGATAGATAGATAGGACAAACAGATAGATAGATAGATAGATAGATAGATAGATAGATAGATAGATAGACACATATACACTTTTTAACACTTATTAATAATTATAATAGTGATATCTAATAGAGTGTCATGTTTTAGAAGAAAGAAGTGTACTTGTAAATTGTATCTAATTTTCATACTTTAAAAAAAATACAATTATTTAACATATAATTATAGTGCAAACATTTTCTATTTTGTATGTTTTTAAGTTTGTGGAGAGTAAAACCATGGATGACCCACTGCCGTAGATCCGAATTTTTATATTACGAGCAGGTTACAAATGGAAACTTCCTTAACCACAAAAAAAGCTGCCATCCATAAAATGGCATTCCGCCCCATGCGTCCTGATGAATCACTAGTTTTAGTTTCTTCTTGAGTCCATTCAGAATCTGATGTGACTGAACAAACCGATTCTAGAGCAGCAAAGTTTGTCACAGTTCATGCATGTGGATGCTCCACTTTCAAAGCAATCTAATAGGGCATCTTTGTTTCTTTGTACCATCATGCACATTCTGTCTCCAGTCTATCGTACCAGCACGCACAGTTTGTCTCCAGTCTATCGTACCAGCACGCACAGTCTGTCTCCAGTCTATCGTACCAGCACGCACAGTCTGTCTCCAGTCTATCGTACCAGCACGCACAGTCTGTCTCCAGTCTATCGTACCAGTATCACAGTCTGTCTCCAGTCTATCGTACCAGCATGCACAGTCTGTCTCCAGTCTATCGTACCAGCGTGCACAGTCTGTCTCCAGTCTATCGTACCAGTATCACAATCTGTCTCCGTGTTGTCCCGATCTTCCGTGATTTCCTACCACATGCTTTCTTTGATGCATGTAGTCCTCAGATCTCTCTTGCAGACATCTCTGTAGGTTAGCCTTAGGAATATCTTGGATCTGACTCCCTTAGCAAGCTCAGAATTTCCATCTGGCATGCGGGTGACATGTCCGATTCAACGTAGTCTTCTGCGTCAAAAGAGCATAGATTCTGTGTCTATGGTCAGTTTTCTTTTTAGAAACAAGATTCCTTCAGCAGATACATTGTAACACATTATGACCACAAGGCAGCTCAAGTGAAAACAGTTTAATCTATGCTCTTGGTGCATGTATATTCACTAGCTCTTGATATCATAAAGAAGATAGCTCACTATACATGCGTTATAATATAGCATTTTGTTTGCCATGGTCAATTTAGTATTTTCCAAGGCATGCTTAAGGAGTGGTGCCAAACTTGTGTTAATTGTAGCAACATCAGAGTATTTAAAAAAAGCCATTGGGCATAAGACCAGCAAGTGTGCACCACTCAAGTCAAAATATAGCATGATCAGCAGTTATCGTGCACTGCAAGTGGAGCCTTGGAAAGAACTTTATGCAAAATCTACCAGATCGTAAATGATATTTTGTCTATTTCCTCAGCGCATTCGATTTTCGATGAATTAGATGAAACGCCCTTTGTAAAGGAAATGAGAGCAGCCTTTGACTAGCGCACTTGTTGGAAAGCAGCTTGAGGAGTTGGGATGTGTTCTGGACACATTATTTGGCATCTTCTTTTCGGTTTAAATCGCCAGCGCTCTGGAAGATTAAGTAAATATTCACCGTAGATTCGATTCCCATTGTAACCTGGCTCGACTTAATGCATAACTGTTATTCGCTGAAGATGCGGCACAAACCTTCCATTTGCAAGAAAGATTACAAAGGCAGGTAAATGCTTTGGCATGTGGCATATCAAGAGCTAAATCTTTCAATAAGATTCACCAAGACTGAAATTCTGGCTCGAGACCTCACAGTAGTACCTATGGTCGCCTGCAGGGGGGTGCACCTCTCTGGATTCTGAGTTGCCCAATTCTGGAAAATTTTAGCCCATTGAAATCAATTAACTTCTGAGTAGCAACTGATCAAGTGGTGTTTCCACTGAAATAAAGTTGTAAAGGTTATTAATGTAACAGGCTAGCCTAGGCTAATCAGGAGTTGATCATGTACGCTTATATTTTAGACTTGCAATATTCTTTGCACTATAAAAGCTGTGAAATATTCTATGGCACTTTAGTCGTGATGTTATGTTTTCATTTGCACATCATTATACTTTGTTAGTTAAGGCCTGGAATATGATAAATGTTTTTTTTTTGTTTTTTTTTCATCAGACGAGAAATCCTTGCCAGCTGTCTTTCGATGTGATAAATTTGAAAGTTTCTTTGAACTACAATGAAGAGTGCAGTCATCTTGGTAAATGTGTAGATGCGATCAGTGTTAAGTAAAAAAGTAAAGTTACCCTTTCAGACCTAATGGTCTATCGGGTCGATGATGTAAAGGTTATATGTTTCTGTGACCCACAGCTAACTGTCGGTGCGTAGGTTATGGTATTCTAGCACCAATGTTTATTAGGTGCACAATTTTTGAACGCACCTTCTTTGTTGCCTTGCTTTTTAGCTTATGGAGTGGGTTTGTTATTATGCTGGTGTAACGTGTCTTTGAGATTCTTCTGTGTACCCCTGTTTAGGGTGAGTATCTAAGACAGGTCTGCATTTTGCAGTTGTTTCGCTGCCTTAGCGTTTTGGACTAGAACTTTTCTTATGTCTCTACAAGGAGTTAGTTATGGGATTATCAAGATTTACATTGGACTTTATTATCGGCTGTGGGCCAGTGTTGAACGTACTATTGTGTGGCGTTGTGTGATAGCAAGGTGCATAATTATTGTTTAATTACTATAACCACAATATTACAATATTTTAGACTCAATGTCATTACTCCATCAGTTGTCATTATTACTTATATTCATGTCATTAAACAGTTACATTGTTAACTGTGAGTCAATTATTTAGTGTAAGCACGAAGGTGCCTGTTGAATGTCATTGGCCCGAGCAAACGAGCTAAGGCTTTAACACAACCCTGACACTAACTAGGGTGTCATGTGGCCAGCGCAAGGACCAACCGCCATCAAAAGATTAACGGATGAATACTCGTAATGCTCATTGACTCTTATAAGATCAAATAAGAGAAAGTCTGTTGTGACCTTTGGTTTCTTCTTCTACTTCTCAAAGATTTTATTTAAATGACTTCAAGGTCGTTTGGGTAAATACTTAACTCTTCAGAAACACAGAACAACAAGACAGGTGATGGAACAATCGGTTGAGATTTAAACATCTTGCGCTACTTATGGTCTTCTGACTGACCTAGATCTTTAGCCTTCAACTTGTGGGAACGCATCAGTGGACCACAGTCGAGGTAAACAGAGCGCGCCATGAGTGTGATCGCCAGTGTTTGTGTGTATGTGTGTGTTTGTGTGGTAATCTATACACCTAATCGTCATGCTTGAAGAAACATATTTCTCGCCTTATGTCATTGGGCCAAAATGTATGTACATTTATTTACAGCGCGACAAACACACTCATACCTACAAGTACACAAACATATTTACTATAAGACATGCAACCATATGAATAAGTGTGATTTCATTACATTTATTTTGTCAATATCCATATGTCTGGTAACATTAACTTTACAGGTGATTGTTTAACAACAAGGATGGATGTCCATTCTAATTCTGGGCGCAACGACGTAAACATTGCAAGATCACTAACGCCTGGCTGTGTTTAAATCAAAAGAAACATAATTTAAAAAAAAACTGCCTCTTTAAAAAAATGTGCAAAAAAAACCGAATCAATACTATAAAAAAAAAAGAAAAGAAAAAATTCCAGACCTCCATGGACAGTTGCCTACGCCTGATAGTTGGAACCAGGGGCCCGAAAAGATATCTAATCTCAACTTGTGGAAGAGAACCAAACAAAGCCCCATAGCCCAAGATATTCAAAAGAGAAAATGGAGCTGGATAGGACATTGAAAAAAATAAACTAGCAATGTCGCAAGGCTGACACTTAATTTAAAGGAACAAGGATGGAGGAAAGTTGGCATTTGGAGGGAAGAGGACGGCAATCATTGAAGCTGAGGGTACTAGAATAACATGGGAGGGAAGAGGACGGCAATCATTGAAGCTGAGGGTACTGGAATAACATGGGAGGGAAGAGGACGGCAATCATTGAAGCTGAGGGTACTGGAATAACATGGGAGGGAAGAGGACGGCAATCATTGAAGCTGAGGGTACTGGAATAACATGGGAGGGAAGAGGACGGCAATCATTGAAGCTGAGGGTACTGGAATAACATGGGAGGGAAGAGGACGGCAATCATTGAAGCTGAGGTACTGGAATAACATGGGAGGGAAGAGGACGGCAATCATTGAAGCTGAGGGTACTGGAATAACATGGGAAGAAATTTTTTTTAAAAAGCTGCTTGGAAGCGAGTTCGATGGAGAGGTTTGGTTGGTGCCTAATGCTCCACTGGAAGGTCACCGGATTCTGTCAGTCAATTCAGTCTAAACATACAATTTAAAATGTCGGAAACTCATATCATACAAATATGTGAATGTGACAATTTCTCACTTGACACTTTGTCTATGGCCTGACTGACTTACCATGGCAATACTTCATACTTAACAATAATATTTCTAATTAGTATCTTCACTTATTTTCATTCCCACCCTACTACCTGAACCATCCGCTCACACAACTATATCTTCCCTGTTATGGAGTGTGTGTGTTGCTATGGTGACGTTGAGAAAAAGTTAGCGATTGGTTGGGGGCTAATAAGCAGTGTGAATGATGCAAGATAAGCGTCACTGTCGTAATCAGTCTTGGGTAGAGGAGATGAATGAAAAGACATATTTGCAGTGAGTTGGATTTTGTTTAAAATATCATTTTTAGCGGCCCCCGAAAGGGGAAAAGACGCTATTAGTTTTGTGTGAAATGTCTGTCCGTCTGTCCCGTTTAGATCTCGTAAACTAGAAAAGATATTGAAAATCCGACATCACAATATTTTAGACCATTCAAAGTTCTGATGCAACGGCTACTTTTTTTTTTCTGAAAGCGAAAAATCTAATTTTTAAAATCAGTTATGCAAGCAGTTTTTTTCTAAAGAGAAAAAGCTATTTAATATGCATTATAAGTTAGACCTAATTTAAAATGAATAGTAATCTGGTAAACTGCATTTTCTTGAGTAATTTCAAATAGTACACTATGATATAATATGATTTTAAAGTTTTTTATTTAAAAAAAAAAGGATTCGAATAAGAGAGGAGCTTTTTCATAACAATTACGTCAATTATAACACCTCAGTTAGGCCAGGGGAGGTGCGGTGGCTGAGCGGTAAAGCACATGGCTTCCGAACCCGGGGGGCCCAGGTTCGAATCCTGGTGAAGACTGGAATTTTCAACTTCGGAATCTTTCGGCGTCTCTGAGTCCACCCAGCTCTAATGGTTACCTGACATTAGTTGGGGAAAAGTAAAGGCAAATGACAGAGTTATATTTTCCTGCTAAAACTTGCATGATTTTTTTAAAATGTCTTTTGAAATTGTTCTATATAAGCTTTTATAAGCATGTCGGCTCGCTACTTAAAAGCTTCTTTGCTTTTAAAGATTGAAACTAATAGGTAAAGTACTTCATTCAGATCTTGCAATCTACATAAAATATGATGTAAAAGTCATCTGTTTCTGTGACCATCGACCATCCTTAGATTTTTCCAGCTAAAGTGTTGCTACCCTTTAGAATTTAAAGGCGCCCTAAAAATTGCGAAATTAAAATTTCCAGTATTAATGGGAGTCGAGGACGAGACCACTAGGTTTGGAAGCCAAGCGCGTTACCTCGCAGACCTTTTAGAACCTTTTAAGCCTGCTTGAACGAACGATGTCACCCACACTTAAGTTGTTATTTATTGGTACTTTAATTATATAAGGGGCGCGGTGAATGAGTGGTTAAGCGCCTGGCTTCCTGTAGTCCTGGGTTCGAAGCTCGGTTAAGACTGGGATTTTGAATGTTTAGGACGCCTCTGAGTCCACCCAACTCTAATGTCTAGTCTAGAATCTAGATGTAGCCCTATCTATATTAGATTTACTTGAAAATATAGGCAAAGCTGAGATGATCTTTCTGTCAACTTACAAACAACTTTAAATTGAGTCAACAACTTTGTTATGTACGACGACTACGCCTTGTTTTTATTTTTATTGACAATTCCAAAGATAGGCCTTTAAATCTAGACTTGAGCACAATGTTTCTGAAATTAATTGATTAAACTCTTGAATCAAGAATGCCTAACATTCTGAAATTTCCGAACGCCCGCAACGCGATAGTCATTTGAAGTTCTTTCAATGTTGGATCTAGATGTAAGTCTAGTTCTCAAGCCAAATTTACATTTATTTATTTTTTTACTTTAAAAAACTATAACGTCAAAATAGAGTAATGTTTTTCTCAGGGACACAATCAACTTTTAAATTCATAAGAAAATTGTTTGAGATCAGCCTTCCAGGTTGCAGGTACCTGGTTCCACGAAATTCTGACTTGAATAGAAGTATTGTAAAAAAAACTATCTAACAGAGATATCATAATGAATTATATATATATATATATAATCAACAAGCATAGATCTCAAACTTGTGTTTCTTTTATTAACATAAATAATTCAATAGAGTTGATTAAAATGAACGCTTAGATCATTGTTTAGTACATCGGCTTTACTTCAAGACGAACAGGTGCACAAGTAAAGTGTTAAGTACATCGGCTTTACTTCAAGACGAACAGGTGCACAAGTAAAGTGTTTAGTACATCGGCTTTACTTAAAGACGAACAGGTGCACAAGTAAAGTGCGTTTTTAACCACCACGCAATATATTTATCTCACTCTCTTTCTTCCTAAAGTTGACTCTAAACTCGGCTAACGAACATAACATTTTACATTAAGTTCCAGCCATCCTGTCTTACGCCCCTTCACAGTAGAACAGACGGCCAACGAAGCCATTGAATACAAGAAAATAAGAGAGTGTCGGATGCTACATGAGGCTACATGAGGCTACATGGGGCTACATGGGAGAAGAGAAGTAAACTTAACGTATCTATGTGCCTGTGTTGCTTTGATTGTCGAAATGAAGCCCGCCTAAATACTCAACAATTTAATGAGATAATGATACACATGAGCTGCTATAGTGCTATTTTGGTGATTTCTAAAAACAAAATGACTCCTTTTTGTAGGCTTGCATTTCAACAATTTTACTTTTCCATTACAAGGCAAGTTAATGAATACAAATCTGTACCTGCACTAAACATTTCGTGGAAGAGACGCTGGCGGCTCGAGAGACGGAGCATGTGGCCATCGCTTGAGAGTATTTGGAAATGTTGTAGAATTGAACCAAATCGTAGAAAACAGAACAAACATAAAATGAATATAGACTCTTGAGTTAATGGAATGGAAAATTAAGGGAGGGTTTGGGATGTTTATAAACTCAAAAGATGCTAATGCTTGTATGTATTCATTAATATCTCTGAAGTAAAAGTTAAACCATAAACAATAACATGATTAAAATATTTACAAATATCACATGTTTTTATGTCTGTCCATTAGTGTCCATATCAGTTCTTGCCATTGCAAGTTTCTAATTAATGTTTCTTTATCTCCGTATTTATAAACATCGCCATGTATCTGTCCATAATCTCTAGTATCAATAAACATCGCCATGTATCTGTCCATAATCTCTAGTTTTTATAAACAATGCTATGTATCTGTGCATATTCTATCGAATTGAAAACATTGCTGTGTAATCGCCCAGTCCTCATATTTAATACATCGCTGTGTAGTCGCACATGATCGCTCGTATTTAAAGCATCCTTGTCTAATCGCCCATCTCTTGTATTTAAAATAGAGCTGTGTAATCGACCATCTCTCGTATTTAAAACATTGCTGTGTAATTGCCCATCTCTCGTATTTAAAGCATCGCTGTGTAATCGCCCATCTCTCGTATTTAAAACATTGCTGTGTAATCGCCCATCTCTCGTATTTAAAACATTGCTGTGTAATTGCCCATCTCTCGTATTTAAAGCATCGCTGTGTAATCGCCCATCTCTTGTATTTAAAACATTGCTGTGTAATCGCCCATCTCTCGTATTTAAAACATTGCTGTGTAATTGCTCATCTCTCGTATTTAAAGCATCGCTGTGTAATCGCCCATCTCTTGTATTTAAAACATTGCTGTGTAATCACCCTTGATCTCTTGTATTTAAAACATTGCTGTGTAATCACCCTTGATCTCTTGTATTTAAAACATTGCTGTGTAATCGCCCTTGATCTCTCGTACTTATAACATCTCCGTGAACTCTTACAGGACTTCTCTCATATAGTACATCATTGCTCTGGTGATAGTTTTGTACTTCCTTCAAACGATTTATCTGTGCAGCCAGTGGTCAAAGCTTCATTGGATGTTGGCAGCTCTGCGGAAATCACCCGGTGATAAGATGGTGGCGAGTGAGGCTGATGATTTTCTTCTGTGCTCTCTGATGGTGTTTCATCGAAGCACGGGGCTGTCGGAGTTTGCGCCCTCATAAAAGTGGTCAAATTCGGATATAGAAATTCTGACTGCTGTGAGCTAGGAAGTTTTGGCGTGTCCACGTCGCTAAAGTGTGCGTTTTGAGGCAAGATATAAACTGGTATGTTTGGAACCTGTGTATTGGTGATTACAGGAACATCTGCAGACGATGACTTGCGAGGATGGACAAAACTGAACTCTGGAATCTTAGGCTCTGGAGTATCTTTAGGGCAGGAAGTCCAACGGAAAGTATAAAAAAAATAAAAGAAAACCAGCGAATAGAAACTAACGCTTGAGACTGTTAGGACAAAACGTGGCATATCATTCACATTAGCGTCCGCTGCAAAGCCTGACAGAACGATAGCACTGAACAGCAGGCATAAGACCAAGACGTCACAAAAATGACGCGGACACGAAATGTTCTTGATCATCAAGCCAAGATATTGCGCATGCAATGAGTCGGTGAACAAGATCAAGGCGATGAGAGTTAACACCCATTCTCTGCTGGAAATTATGACGTATATGCACAAGGCCAGACCACAGGTAAAAAGGGAAGCCATCCGAATCAGATGACATTTCTCTCCCTTTGGTTTATATAAATATCTTGCCATGATAAATCTTGAATATCTGTGAAGCTAAACACAAATTCTCACCTTCCCTTCAGTACGACAAATCATGTCTGATAAGCAACTCTATAAAAAAAAAAAGAAAAAAAATGCATATTGTATTGACGATCAAACAGTACAAGAATAAGCTTTTTTTAAATTTAATTAGAGCATAACTTTGAATATCTATGATGTCACATTATAGCTCTTATGAAAGTGTACGATCGAGATGTGATTACCATGAAACCGGGAAGAAGCTGCATGCCTATCGTAATCGTATCGAGAGAAATAGTGCATCAATCATTTGCCAGTACAGCTTAGAACGAATGGATTGTCTCTGCAATATTCCGTCTCACCTGATCGACCATGTCTATGAACTCGTTCCGACCACAAAGTTTGCTCAAATCTATTTTCTTTTTGTTAATGAACGGATTTTCCTAATTGGATTGTCTGGTGGAACCGGTGAAGGAGTTACGGAAAAGTTATTTGCACTACAGAAACACATTTATCTATTGATTGTTACACAAAGTATTTTGTATAACTTAGTTGGTTACAAACTCTTAGTTGGCAACCAGCTGTCACTCTAGCGTCTTTGGCATTGCTTGATTCATCTTGTGTTTTAAAATATTTTCGAATCTTCATCTTTTCATTAGTTTTTTTCTTTTTGTAGGTTCTTAGATTCCATGATATTGACCTTACATTTTTCCATATCGCCCTTTCTTTTTCTATCTCTCATATTGAATTCTATCACGTAAATAATGTCAACCGGATTTTTCGGCTTCTAATGTAAACAAAGAGCAGACTACTGCAATTAACGTCAAGTATGAACTTCCGCAATAGGAATTAAACACAGACCTATATATCTATAATATGTAGATTGGACGCGCAGATCTCTAAGCACTTTACAACAATGTCCTAAAACATGGTGTTGTTTTTTAAAGTAGTTATAGAATATAGATGGTAACTTTTTATTTTTTTCAAACCTAACCTACATAACATATAATAAGCATGGTATAAATTATGTTCAAACTTTAATGACGTACAATATTGTAAATTACAAGGCAATGACTTTTAAGATTACTTTTCTATCTCATTAACTGAATCTATAAAGATCTATTGAAATGTACAATCTAAAATAAATCTAAAACAAATGTCCGCTTTTATTATAAAATGGTAAGTACAAGGATGGGCTGTTTTGCATTCAACCACTTACGATAGAATACATTATGTCTATTATACACTTCTAACGTCATGGAGTGGTCTCAGAACAGATAAAGCTTTACGTAGTCCAGTGCAAACAAACAGATAAAAGCTTTACGTAGTCCAGTGCAAACAAACAAATAAAAGCTTCACGTAGTCCAGTACTAACAAACAGATAAAGCTTCACGTAGTCCTGTGCAAACAAACAGATAAGAACTTCACGTAGTCCAGTGCAAACAAACAGATAAAGCTTCACGTAGTCCAGTGCAAACAAACAGATAAAGCTTCACGTAGTCCATTGCTAACAAACAGATAAAGCTTCACGTAGTCCAGTACTAACAAACAGATAAAGCTTCGCGTAGTCCTGTGCAAACAAACAGATAAAAGCTTCACGTAGTCCAGTGCGAACAAACAGATAAAGCTTCACGTAGTCCAGTGCAAACAAACAGATAAAGCTTCACGTAGTCCAGTGCAAACAAACAGATAAAGCTTCACGTAGTCCATTGCTAACAAACAGATAAAGCTTCACGTAGTCCAGTACTAACAAACAGATAAAGCTTCACGTAGTCCATTGCTAACAAACAGATAAAGCTTCACGTGGTCCTGAGCAAACAAACAGATAAAGCTTCACGTAGTCCATTGCTAACAAACAGATAAAGCTTCACGTGGTCCTGTGCAAACAAACAGATAAAATATTTTCGTTCTCGCATGCATTATTGATCTGACAATAAACGCCCTTTGCAATCCCACACACAGAAACGCACATATTAAGGCTTGTCTTCAGGTCCGAAGATTTCACGTGAGTTACTCGCTCGCTCAACAGGTAAAAATTAATAAATCCAGTCCAACATTGGCCATCTTCCACCCTGAACTATATATCAATACATTCAAACAAAGTATGCACAGCTCAACTAACAAACAAACAAACGAACAAGAAGAAAACACAAATACAATGAACAAAAGAAGTTTGTGCAAGAGACAGCCCCCCTCCCTCCCTCTA
>JAZGLO010005051.1:0-238080 GCA_036873155.1 Biomphalaria sudanica
TCAAAGCGTTTAAGATAGTCGCCGATGTCGTCCTTGTCTTCCGCAAAAGGTTGTATTTTTTTTTTCATCCATGCGGCGCTACTATGGCTTTCTATGTTGGCACTATTGTTGCTGTTCCCTTCGATGGGCACACTTACACCAGCCTCTATCCTCATCTGCTCAACTTGAATTCTCACTTTTCTGTCCGCCTCTTTCTCGATGCGTTCCGCTTCTCTGACTTTTTCCCGTTCTACACGGTCTGCCTCTTCTTTTTCTTTTTCCGTTTCTCTGACTCGTTCCCGCTCTCTGCGATCTGCTTCTTCTTTTTCCTTTTCTCTGGCCTTTTCCGCTTCTCTAACCTTCTCTCTCTCTAGGCGTTCTGCTTCCCTAATTCTCTCCTTCTCCAAGCGCTCTGCTTCCGCCGCCACCATCTGCTGCACATAGGCAGTTAGTTCTTTGCCTCGCAGTTCTAATTCTGTTTTGGCTTCATGAATTAGCTTTTTTCTAAATTCTTCTAGGTCGTAACCTGAAGTAGTTGCCATATTCCTTATTTGTTACTTTATCCTACGTTATGGTACCTCATATACCAACAAACAAAACCCTTGGCGTCTAACTACCAACTTAGACTAATAACCACTTCTACCCTTTCTCAAGATACACTTAGTATCCTTGGTACAAGTGTGTAGGCTACACTTTGACCCAACTGAATACGATGTGCGACACACGCACCCTCAACCGACAACGTGTTACTCAACACGAGTGGCCGGTAAATAGACCAACCTGTCTATTTACAAATACCAAAAATTACAAATGGGCAATCAGGCTTCACCTCGATTGTTCCCCAGATCTAGTCTAGATTACGCTAGATCTTAGTTACTTCTTACCTGCTTTCACAGCCAGGAGTGTATATAACTTACAACTCATACAAATAAACTATGAAAATAAACTTAAATACGATAAACACCAAACTATAGATCTAGTTTTAATGAATGAGACTTTCGTCTGACAGTAAGACTTAAGACGGGAGTATTGCAAACAATTAATACATGACGTTACTAAAAAAAATGCTTAACTAAATGATTCACACTCACATACAGGACGCATTAACAGCTAAACATATATATGGACCTCTTGCTAGATTACACCTAATTTTAAGGATATCCCCAATCCACCACGATTTAACCTGGTAGTGATAATCTAGCGAGTGGTCACTTCCCTACAGACTCTAGTTATTCTAAGGAGAAAGTAGTTAAATAACACTTGACTTATCTGTCTAAGAAGCGGCGATAACTCCACAGTCAGTCTCGGGTCCACTCTTCCTACGCTAATGTCTGTCCCGGCGGCAAGGCTCACGGCGATGTCTTCCCTAACGGTGAGACAAGAACAACGAACGTTTCGGCTCTCCAAGGTCCTTCAGTACTGGTCTGCAATGGCTCCGGTTCTTCGGTGGTACGGCGTCTGGTTCTGGTGTTCACGGTGATCTGTCGTCTGGCTCCGGTTCGTCGGTGGCGTAGAGTCTGGTTCCGGCTGCTGGTTCCGACGCAGGTACGGTGGTTCCAGGTGGTCGTCTGTCCAAAGTGAACCTGTAACGGTCCAACTATTAACACAGCGACAAAGTCAAAGTCCAGTGCTAAACTACCGGTTATCTGGCTATCTAACGTGTAGCACAGAATTCAGCCGAGCTGTAGATCAAATTAGCACTACTGTACTTAAGTGCCGTAGGCAGTACGATGTCTCCTACGTCAAAAGTTCTTTGGCGTGACCCCAACGGTCGATCTTGGCCTTGCAGACGGTGACCTTCACGTTCGTTCTCACTATGCCGGGCAGGCGATATCTCTTCAGTACGGAATCGACAGGACGGTTTTCTTCCCTCCACAAAACTGTAGCCTTCTCGATACAAGCTTCAATACGATGCCACAAGTATGGGCATTTACAAATCACAACTTTAGATCTAGATCTATATTTCGTTACCTCCTAGTTCTACGAGTCCAGGATCTCACTGGCTTTCCTTCGCCGACGTGGCTGTATAATCAGGGTCTAGCTGCAGACTAGGCCGATGACGTTAACTTCTGCCTCCTCCTAACAGAGGGCTTCTATTCTTCTTGATGTTGCTGCCAGTAAGCTCCGAGTCGGGGGTCGCCACGTTGTTCAGGCTTCCGCGCGGTGTTGATGCTTGTAGATAGATCTAGTGTAGATCTACGTCTGACTGGAGGTAATACCGAACTAAAAACTACTTCATTAACACTGGCGAAAAGCCGAAACAAACAAAATATGTAGTCGACGCTGATGCTGTTTACAAATCCATTTAATTACTAAGAAGGGAATCGTCCTATGTCAGCTATGTCCGTTAATCCGTATCTATAATTCTACTGCTCTACACAAAGCATCCTCTTTCTAGCGTCACTAAGAGCGTTCTTGTTTTTTAAAGATCTGTCACGTCATTTGTCGCTAAGTAAAACTTTACCCTTATTCCCGAAACAAATAACTAATTCCTAATCATGTCATAACAATATATATATTTGCAACGATCGTGAAAGGTGCTTAGTTGTCCATGGCACAAGGACATTTTCGTATTTTGTCATCCACGGTAAGTAGGATAATTAGAGATATGTCACTGAATCAACAAGGGCTCTTGCGTTTATATTATATTATATTGCGTTTCGATTATATTGACTTAGTAATAAAATTGAAAAAGCAATATTGTGAATTGCTAATAATATGCATGTCAGTGAAAATTGATGGAATGGAAGCGGCCTAAGCAAACTGACATTTGGTAAGACCACTATATAGTCTGGATACAAAGATCTAGACCACAATCACTTACAAGGGGTAGCACTTTTACTGACATCAGAAGCATCAAAACTTTTGCTAGGTTAGGAGCTAGTTTCCTCTCAGCTAATGTCACATCCAGGTTAGATGCAAAACAACGAAGTTGTAGTACTTGCTGGAACTAGTAAACCCACCAAGAGATATGGTATAGAACTTACACAAAGGTTCTAGAGAGGAGGACGAACAAAACACAAAGAATGTGCAGAGACATAGGCCAGTGCATCAAATGGCAATGAATTATGTTACTTAGATCTTAAACAAGATAATACTGGGTCGCCTAAACCATGCCCTAGTCCGGTGTTGCCCACCCTAATTCGACCTGGGGGCTATTTTAATTTTCGACACTCTTTTCGCGGGTCACATCAACGAAGAGGCACAAAAACGAATTAAAAATGTCCTGAAAATGGCTCTTCTATTCTCTACTCAATACGTGAGCAACATTGTCTCTTTTCCCTAACTATTCTTATGGATCCTCTCATCTCTAGGCGTAGTTTCACAATAAACACAAATAATTTCTTAATCGCGATAAATGAAAATTAATCATTCTTTATTTAATATATGCATATTAATGTGTACATTCGAATCAATAAATCCAAGCAATGACACAACCCTTTTGGTCTCTACCCAAACTGGCTTTCCAGGATGTATTGCCAATACAAATGCACGTTAGTAAGCTGAGATATCCAAGTGGTTTCATTGGTTGTTTGGCTGTTTTCCTTACTGAAGGCTATATTAAGTTACGAGAAGTGGAAAGTTTTTAAAGAAAGCATTATCTACGGCGCAACCGTTACTTATAGTTACTGCGAAGTTAGGCCTACTTTGTAATTAGCTTTCGATATACGAACATCAAACAGATTTTTTTTTTCGCATTTCACAGCCACTTCCGGCTGGAAACAAAAATAAGTCCGGGAGAACTCTGTTTGATAATTAAGTTTTATTGCAATAACAATTTGTTTACAGAGTGCAGGACAATAACCTTAGCAATTCGAGATTGTCTTATGTGGAGGCAACTCCAGAAATAGCAGGGCTTGTTGGTGTATCAAGTTTACATAATTTGAAGGTTTTGATTTGCGAAGCAGATGAACAAAGTATATAACGTTTTGTTCAACACAAAATGGAGGCTTAGGCTTCTTGAAAAAGGCTCTCAGTAAGTAAACCACAACATGACACTAGTGTATATCTACGTATTGATAGCTGCTGAGGTGATAGTAATTAAACTAATTGAAATGAAGTGGAGTTTAAATGATAAAATACAAATAATGATTAAGTATGATAAAAACAAAACAGTAAAGTTCAGATATAAAAGTGTTGTTTATTTTTAAGCTGCGGATATATTTTATTCTCTTAAAAAGTAGACAATCATATTTCAAAATGTCCCCTCTATCAATAGTTATTGAGAACTATTTTGATGGCGACATTCATTATAATCATCCTGGCATTTACAAGAAGGAGAACAAGACAACTGTAATAAATCCAGGTGAAAAAAATAATAATGAAGCACTTTTCGAAAAATGAGAATTATCACTTGAGATTATTCATTCTATCGACTCTTGAATCTTAGACTGTTAATCTCAAATTTAGTCAAACTTAGATTTCGTTAGAATAATGTGTTAACAAGGATCCTGATACATCAGACAAAAGACATGCTTTATTAACATTTCTTTATTTAAGTATGATATACATTTTTCTTAATGTCTAAACTACATGTATGCCAACATATTTTAAGAAAAGATCAAGTCAGAAGTTGTTGGTTTGTGATGGTCTCAGTAGCAAGTCGTAAGACTATCGTGTCCCTGTTGGATATCTTCATTGCTAGATCTAAATCTTATGTGATAGCTTTATATAGGTTAGTTCCTCAGAGATTTTTACCAACACACATTGCGGACAAGGAATGTCCATCTATTTGGTGGGCTGTCCATCTACTTGGTGGGTTGTCCATCTACTTGGTGGATTGTCCATCTACTTGGTGGTGTGTCCATCTACTTGGTGGGTTGTCCATCTACTTGGTGGGTTGTCCATGTACTTGGAGGGTTGTCCATCTACTTGGTGGGTTGTCCATGTTCTACAAAACTTATATCATCTCACTATTCTGTTTCCCTGTCTGTCTGTCTGATACAAATTTTAAACACGTCCTTTCTCCTACGCCCATTTTCGGTTCAATTTGAAACTTTACATAATAATTTATTGTACCAAACAAAACATGTAGTCTATTAACTATTGGTCATTACTTTTTTGTTAGATATTGAAAAAGAGAAATAAATTATACATTATTGAGATATAAAATTGTAAATGTGAAGTTCTTCCCCGTTTAAAAAGGATTTTTTAAAAATATTTTCCTTGTTAGTTTTTTTTTAGGATATGACAAGCAGTGGCGTAGCCCAAATTCTCGTGGGACGAGGAACCGGGTTCAAGAATATGGTGATAGGCCCTCGCCTTTAATTTCAGTAAAAACAATCATTAGTATGTTTCATTGCAATGACAAAATGGACATTTCAATATTCGTACAATCTTTTACCACTGTGTGTTTCATTGCACTCATATCAGTCAAGATATAAATTTGAAAATTAAAACTTAGTTTTTCCTTTGAGCCTCTAATGGTCTTGGGCCAGGACCCAATAGAGCCCTTCGCGTCATAGTTACTTGGCCACTTCTGATGAAGTTTTTGTTTGTACATCGGATGTTACTTCAGATTAGAAAATTATTTTGTATTACCTTACATCTTTCGCCGGACAATGCCAGGCAGGGTTTGAATCCGGGACCATCACAGGACAGTCCTGAGCGCATACCAAACGACCGGGCAGTTTCCAAGTTACAGTTGCTGGAGCGCGCAGAAAAGGATCTATACCCGGTAAGTATATTTTGATCTTTTCAGATGACAGATAAGGAGACTTGTAGACCTCGATATAGTGACACAAGACTTTGTCCTGACTACGTTGGCTGGCCTTTGTTTTCACTTCTCTACAAGTGTTAGGTGGAACGAGAACACGCCATCAGTGATTTAACGGACCACTTGTTCCTCATCACTGCTTTGGGGTCAACAGTAGATGTAACAACACATGTGTTCTGTCAACCAAACCGGTTATTGGCCTACATTGCCAAAGTGTGTTGCAAGGATAGGAGGCCTCAGTTCGTATCAAACAAAACAAAACAAAGTACAAACCAAACTGCAACTCCATGTTCATATAAAGTGCTTCTTCCATTCTTTATTTTACAGTGATGGAAATGAAATAAACAGCGTATCATTCATTATAGGTTTTAGACATTTTTCTAATAACAACGGTAAGCTGGTTATGTGTCTTTTAACTTATAGATTTAACTATATAGACATTGTTTAGTTTATCGCAACATGTATGCTTTCTGTCTCACTGTCAAGGCTGTCCTACTGTCTGTATGGTTCTGAAGCATGGGAAACAACTGAAGCGACAACAAAAAAAAGTACAGACCTTCATCAACATATGCCTGAGAAATATCCTAAAAATACACTGGTACGACAAAGTAGAAAACACTAAACTGTGGGAGATGATTGGACAGAAAAATATTGAGAAGCAGATCTTCCATAAGAAGTGGAGATTGATGGTCACACCCTGAGAAAAGAGACCAACAACAGAGCTAGACAGGCTTTAGAGTGGAACCCCCAGGGAACAAGACGTAGAAGAAGACCATTAAGAACATGGCGAGGCAGTACAATAGATGAAACCGAGAGAACAGGAAAGAGCTGAAAAGCCATTAAAAAACCTAGCAAGAGACCGTAGAAAGTGGCGTGTTTTTACTGAGGCCCTATGTTCCATGAGGAACGCAAAGGAAAGATGATAATGATGATGCTTTCTTTCTGTCACCTAGATCAAGCATACCTCTTTAGTAGACTGTTACCTAGATCAAGCATACCTCTTTAGTAGACTGTTACCTAGATCAAGCATACCTCTTTAGTAGACTGTTACCTAGTGTTATGAACATAAAGATAAGAGTCAAAAACCATGTCTGTAGAGTATGGCTTTAATACACTGAATGACAACACAACACACATTTCGTGAACACATTCTTACGGACGAGTTACAAGCACATGTAAACATAAGAACGATAACCGATACAGAATACAATTTTCATAACACCTAGATCTAGCATACCTCTTTAGTAGACAGTTACCTAGATCAAGCATACCTCTTTAGTAGACTGTTACCTAGATTAAGCATACCTCTTTAGTAGACTGTTACCAAATTCAAGCATACCTCTTTAGTAGACTGTTTCCTAAATCATGTTACCTACCTATTAGGATGAACTCAAAGACGCCCTAAAAATCCCGAAATCTAAGCTCCCAGTCTTCACTGAGATTAAAACCTAGGACCCCAGGTTCAGAAGCCAAGCGCTTAACCCTCTTTGACGATTAGTATCGGATATAGAGCTTACATGATTTAAAGAATGATTTCAAAATGTTCCTTAACATCCTATTGTGTCTAGATTCTCTTACATTTTATCAGTCAAAGACTTCCCATGGAGTCAGAAGCTTGCTGTAGTCTGACATTGTACCTCTCAGTGGCTGTCGCTGGCCTGTTTTATCTACAAACAGTTGTTGACCAAAGAGACTTGGGACAAGTATGGAGTCAAGAGAGTTAGCTCAACACGAATCATGTTCCATGACTTCAAGTAACTATATTTTTTTTTCTTTATTTCTTGGGACCTTATTAGTGGAAATGAATACTAGTTTTTCTCAGAATGGCTATCAATAAATTAATCCTATTGGAAATCTTCACTATACATTTTCGATGCTAAGCAATGTCAAGGTCGTTATATTAAAGGATCACTCCCGCCAATCAAATAATAGAAAAGAAAACAGACGAGCTTAGATTGGAGGGCTAAAACATTCAACACTTCATATTTTTATTACACCGGTTACACCAAATGGCTAGCCATTTATAGTCTCCGCCAAATATGAAATTCTTCAATCTATTTTTCTCAGAAAAAAAATGTGAATCTATAAAAGTGTAGAAAGATAAAACAAAAATGCCGTGTACACACCTACTACACTGCCACAATAATAAGACTACTTCCTCATTTGTCTACTTCTTGAAATGCTGGGGGGGGGGGGGGGGGTTTGGGGGGGGGATTGTAGAATCTCTTGAAAAGATTTGATAGAGCCAATTTAAAATAAATTAAACAAAGTTAGGAAAAGTAAAACGTTTTAAAGAAATAATTTTAATCTACGGTCTTCCAATAGCCCATAGCGTATCTACAACTAAATCGTCGGAGAAATTGAAACTAAGATTTGGTCAACAAATGGAGAGCTTAGATAGTGAAAATATATTTCCTGGTCAGGGCCGCCGCGAGGGTTGTGGCCGCCTGCGTGCGAAATTGAAAAATACGCCCCCACCCATTTTTGTTTAAATTCATTAAGACTGAGCTTGACAGTGTACCAACCAATCTCTTTGATTTAAATCTTTTTTATTGACCATTTCATTTTTTTTTTTTCTTGTCCTATTAGTATCCCCATACACTGTAAGATGTTTTATTTTCAAATTGAATTTATCTTTTTTTTTTTCTGTAATGAAAATTAAAGAGAATTAGTGTTAATTATAACAATTTCTTAGGTTTTATTTTCATTTATAAAAATTTAACACTATGTATAAAATCCAAATTTAAGTAAGGAAATTTCCCTAATATGTTTTCAACTTCAGAAATTCTTTTTCCTGGTGTCTACAACGCCTTTCTCTTGTAGGAAATAAGAACAGATCCTTCCGAAAGAATCCCAAAATCTTCGTTCGTGTACAGCAAAGGACAATGGACAACCTAGTGATCGTCAAGTTTGGACAGTTTATGAACAATTTTAACGTGAACTGTTGTATAAACCCTAAACGTCTTTTAGTGTCTTATGTGTTGTTGGCAATGCAATCTCTTCAGTACTGAATAAACATTAAAAAAAAATGATGGTCATAAACATAAAAAAAAAAAGAAGAGAAAATATAAAAATGACATTTAATGATTTTGTTCTCTTTCAGAACGCACTCTAGTCATCCTATAAAAAAAAAAATCTACGGCAATATTAAGTCTATAATAAAGAGGCCAATAATATTATACGAGGGACAGTCTAGGTAGTAGGCCTACATATTGCGCACGGACACTGTAATGCGCTTGATCCTTTTAAAATTAGTCTTCGAGTTAAGTAAAGACTTCTCGGTCGCGGATCTTTTTTTTGTCACACCCAAGTCGTCACTATAATGAAGTCGGATGAAATTCAATCATTCTGTGGAATAAATCTAAAAGAATCACACTAGCGGAGACGTTTCGAAATGTTTTCTTCCAAATGTTTTCTTCCAAATGTTTTCTTCCAAATGTTTTCTTCCAAATGTTTTCTTCCAAATGTTTAACCCATATTGTTGCATACACCTCTCCCCCCCCCCCTTCCAACAAAAAAAAAAACAAGTTGACACTTGACAAGATCTTATTAGAAGATGCAACGACGTCTCCTACTTAGATATTTAAATGTTTCATGATAATGTCAAGTGACTAATATTCAGATAAATGACACTGAAACTAAAACATGTTTTCGCCGTCCCCTCCCCTTGTTGTTGGTTGTTGAAGGCTCAATGAAGGCGTTTTATATTTTTAATAACTAAACTTTAGATAACTTGAACAAACTTCTTATGTGAACAAAAGCTCAATAGAACTGTTATTACAATATTCACAGATTTAGCTTTAGATGAAATGTAGGTCTGTTATCTAATAGTAATGAAATAAACTGATATTTAAACCAAATCGAGCTCACAGCAAAAAAAAAAACAAGGTGTTTACTCTTTCATGTCTCAAGATCGTCTGCCGTGTCACATTTGGATTACGATAATTTCATCATCCCCTTTTTAGTCAGGATGTTACGTCCCCCCCCCCACCCATTAGAGGAACTCGCCCCCGGGGAGGAGGAGGGAACCCACAGTTTAAGAAATGCTGCATTAAAATACAGATGGTCAGTAATGCAAAACAGAATAAAAGTAATAATAATTTAATACTGAATACTTGCACAATTTTTTAAATATAGACACTAAAACAATAATAAGAAATGTAAATACAGTTCTATATAATTAGATATTAAGTAGATACAACAAAACAGATAGGCCAACCAATTTTAACTGACTTTACTACGAAAAGAAGATAAAATGTATTTTAAATTTGAACACAAATGAACACAATGTAGATCTACATTTAGACTCTTTAATCGTCCAAAAATATTCTACTGTCAGCTAACAGCCATTAAAATAAAAGTGAAAATGTTTTTAAAATTGAATTTTTATGACTAGATCTAGAACTTCTTACAGGGTCACTAATAGCCCGCGAAAATTCAAGGCCAGAAGTGAGCCGGCGTCAATGGAAAAACCCGTGGCAATCCCTCAAATTTTCAAAGGATAATGGAATCATTAGAAATTATATAAAACATTTAAGTATTTTTTATTATTAAACCAAACATTTTTATTTAAAAAAAAGGAATCTTGGAATAATGATTTGGCCGCCCCCGACATTCGGCCGCCTGCGTGCAGTGCACACATTGCACAATAGGTAACGGTGGCCCGGTTCCTGGTCTTATGTTAAGATTATCTTTTCATTCTACTTTGTTTGACTTTGTTTAACTTTGTTTGACTTTGTTTAACTTTGTTTAACTTTGTTTAACTTTGTTTAACTTTGTTTAACTTTGTTTAACTTTGTTACCTTTAGTTACCTTTTTTGTTTAAAACGTATTATCTTTAGCTTCTGCCACCCAAAGATTTTGTCCAACTCTGAGTATCGCAAAAAAGCCAAATCCTGATATTTGGACTACCTCCATTTTAAATTAATCTTCAGAGAGAGAGAGAGACAGAGAGAGAGACAGACAGACAGACAGAGACAGACACAGACAGACAGACAGAGACAGACAGAAACAGAAAAAATGAAAACAAATGTATTTTTTTGTGTTCAATACTCTTTTCTGTTCGTGTTTCAGGCAGGCTACTAACAAAATCCTCCAGGAGGAAGGTGATACAGTGGGCCTAGACATGAGTGAGTCGTTATTGCTGACACGTGACCTAAACATCCTCAGACAAGTGATGGTCAAGGACTTCAACAATTTCGTTGACCGTGCAGTGATCATAGCCTCTAACTCTCCAGTCGAGAAAGGTGTCTTCTTTCTGGGTGGACAAGACTGGAAGCGAGTACGTCACGTGATCACGCCTTCTTTCAGGTACGTACAGTGTCTAAGTGAATCATTAATTCGTCTAGTTGTCACCAAGCTCAAACAATGAACCGCGGGCTACATCAGGCCTGTATTGCGATCCTATCAAATCTTGTGCCCACCATCACCAACTCGCAAATATTGTTTGGACTTGTCGACTTTTAAAATGTGACTTGAATGTATACATCCATTAGACTGAAAAGAAAGGAACCACTGACATTGAGTACCATGATGGTGAGTTAATACATTAAATGAAGAAACAAAAACTCAGAAAGTAATTTTCAAATCAGAGGCGCAGCTAGCCATGTGCGAGTGGTGCGGGCCGCACGGGGCATCAAGTGGTGAGGGGCATAAAACTAAAGATAAATTTCTAAAAAAAAAACATACATGAAAAAGGTCTGGGTGGGTACGAGCCAATATTTCAACAGTACATCTGACATCTCAAAATGGGATCAATTTTTTCCCAAATGTTTAGGTTACGTTGTCATGGATAATGTCGGGAAATTTATTTCCATTGAATGGGACAGTTCAAGAAATAATCACTTGAGATGACCTATTTCATATACTAATGTGGTAGGTAAATATGAGTATTTGTCGTCAGCTCAGCTATTGAATCCGCAGATTGAAATCAATTTCGATAGTGCTCATTCATAGCAACATTGACAAAAACGAATTTCGTCTAGGGCGAAATAGGCTTCAACAGTTTATTGCAGTTTCTTCAGAAGCCTTTGAACTTCTGAAACAAGGACCTTATTCAGTTCTAAATATTGTCAATACGATTATTGATACATTAGCAATATTGTAACAAAGAATACACATTAGAAAATAACGTCTTTTTGCTGCTTTATAACCTACGTTCGCCACTGTTAAAAATACACAGCAATACTCAGAAAATAGGCAGAAAATACTCAGAAAATATTCAGAAAATAGACAGTATACAGCCATTAGGTACTTGACTTTAAACATTACAAACATTAAATACTAAGGTTCCTTGAAATGCATTGTCTCAATTTTATTTATTTTTATTTGAAGACATTTAGCTGCTGTTGATTTTAAGATATCCCCAATCTCAGCATCCACACAGACAACACTTGAGTTCTGAAGTAGGTACACTACAAGTACTTGTTTATTTTCACACACTTTAGTTAAGATCAAGTTTTACTAGTGCTGGGTGTAGGAGTCAACAAGATGGAATTAGTTGATGACTGACACATAGGTGGCTCGCTAGCCTCGCTACATTAATGGAGGACTTGAGTTACACATAGGTGGCTCGCTAGCCTCGCTACATTAATGAAGGACTTGAGTTACACATAGGTGGCTCGCTAGCCTCGCTACATTAATGGAGGACTTGAGTTACACATAGGTGGCTCGCTAGCCTCGCTACATTAATGGAAGACTTGAGTTACACATAGGTGGCTCGCTAGCCGCGCTACATTAATGGAGGACTTGAGTTACACATAGGTGGCTCGCTAGCCTCGCTACATTAATGGAGGACTTGAGTGACACATAGGTGGCTCGCTAGCCTCGCTACATTAATGGAAGACTTGAGTTACACATAGGTGGCTCGCTAGCCGCGCTACATTAATGGAAGACTTGAGTTACACATAGGTGGCTCGCTAGCCGCGCTACATTAATGGAAGACTTGAGTTACACATAGGTGGCTCGCTAGCCTCGCTACATTAATGGAAGACTTGAGTTACACATAGGTGGCTCGCTAGCCGCGCTACATTAATGGAAGACTTGAGTTACACATAGGTGGCTCGCTAGCCGCGCTACATTAATGGAAGACTTGAGTTACACATAGGTGGCTCGCTAGCCGCGCTACATTAATGGAGGACTTGAGTGACACATAGGTGGCTCGCTAGCCGCGCTACATTAATGGAGGACTTGAGTTACACATAGGTGGCTCGCTAGCCTCGCTACATTAATGGAGGACTTAAGTTACACATAGGTGGCTCGCTAGCCTCGCTACATTAATGGAGGACTTGAGTTACACATAGGTGGCTCGCTAGCCTCGCTACATTAATGGAGGACTTGAGTTACACATAGGTGGCTCGCTAGCCTCGCTACATTAATGGAGGACTTGAGTTACACATAGGTGGCTCGCTAGCCTCGCTACATTAATGGAGGACTTGAGTTACACATAGGTGGCTCGCTAGCCTCGCTACATTAATGGAGGACTTGAGTTACACATAGGTGGCTCGCTAGCCTCGCTACATTAATGGAGGACTTGAGTTACACATAGGTGGCTCGCTAGCCGCGCTACATTAATGGAGGACTTGAGTTACACATAGGTGGCTCGCTAGCCTCGCTACATTAATGGAGGACTTGAGTTACACATAGGTGGCTCGCTAGCCGCGCTACATTAATGGAGGACTTGAGTTACACAGGCATCTCTATTGGAGCAGTTTTAACTTAAATTTTCTTATTTATTTCATTTAAAATCCTGCAAATTCTTGAACGATTAATGTCAAGTAGTGGATATGAGCGTTAAAAGTTATGTATTTATTTTAATTAATCCTATTCCTGTTGGAATAATTCATTTCAGCCTTTTTGTTTCCTTATAAAAATCCAACTTTTTAAAAACAATAAAGCACACTCCAAGAATGAAATGTAGAACGCTCTAATCCACAAAAAGCCTACATTAAGAATTATATTAGATCCAAATATGAATGAATAATCACAATGAATAAAGTTTTATTTTAATCATTTTAAAAAATCGACTTTTTTTTTTCCTCAGACGTTTGCGTGCGATTTCTATGTTTGCTTTTAGAAGCCCCCCTCCCCCTTCCCCTAAGTTAACTCGAAATGACTGGAATGGAAATTTCCGTAACTGTGACGTCAAACCCATATTCCCAATTAATCTATTCTCTACTCAAACGCGAAATAAACAGGCCCAGCGCCAATAGAGCTCCTCCTATAGATTATTTTAGGTAGTGTACACCTCTGGTCTGATTTTTATCTACAAGACATATTAGTCGCAAGGCAATGCGTTTTTGTTATTGTTACCATATTATATTATCTTATCTTATACAATGTAGACGTTACTTCAAAAAATAAGATGATTATGTCCTACGTGTGATGCGGACAGTCATGCATGTTTACCAATGACTTAAATTCTGCCAAGTCACTGGTTTTCCTGGCTGATTCAGGCAACACATTTCATGCTCTAATGGCGCTAGAGAAGAAGTAGCATTTGTATAAATTTGTCCTAGCATATGGAACGAGGAATGTACCTTTATCTTTGTGTCTTTCAGAGTATTTTATTAGATTTTGTTTTTGTATTTTAAGATTATGGCTCAGTGTTTTATGTATAATTGCTACTTTACTTTTAAGTCTTCTCTCCTGAAGGCTTTCTAAATTTAGTGATTTTACTAAAGGTGTTACTCTAGTCAAATGTGAATATTCGTTTGTTATGAATTTCATATGAATACCCGAGTAAGTTATAGGTTTGATCGATGCTCTGTAACAAATTATAACATGCCATCTCTGTATTTCTTTGGCATTTGCATTGTCGAAAGATTAATAGAAATGTGCCTTTAGGTAGAGAGCTAGGAATGTAATGGTGCAGTCTGATTTGGTTAGAAGATCAAAGTGATTCACAAATGTTGGCAATAACCTTAGAAGTCTTAGATGAAAAACATCGTCCTGAAGGGACAGTTAACCTCACTGACCAAAGGCCCATTAGAGAAGACCTCAGTGTGATTTATATATCAGGTGTTCCATCGGTAATGAAATATCACAAACGATACCACAGTTAGCTGTAACATTTCTCTAGAGACTTCAGGTCAATAGAAAATCATATTAATCAAGTGTTAATAAATATTGAATTAATCAGATATTGAGATCGTTAAAGGTTGCTGATGTCAGTTCTAGAAAAGGACAGGAAAATTCTTGAGAAATAAAATTCGAGATTCTGGAAGAGACAATTATATAAGTAGAAATAGAAAATTTGTTGTTGATTGAAGTGGCAGCTAAAAAGTAAAAACAGATAAATTGTGTTCAAAGGAATATTGTTAAAGTGATAAAAGATGTATTTTTTTTCAGTATTCTATTAATTCATCAATCCACGGCTTACATTTGTTTATATTGTATAAACAACACAATCCCATAGTAAACACAACGTAACAATTACGTCCAAACCTCCAGCAGGACGGCCTGGGATGGAAGCAATTTAAACTCGGGGCCATCGTGACGTCAACCCCAAAAGCATACCACATGACCAGGCAGCCATCCAGGTGCTTTAAAAAATAGACATTGAAATCTCATTGTAAAAATCGCAACCTTTAATCAGGATTCGAACCCAATGTTTAGTGTACATATATAGATATTTAATTTAAACAATAATCTGAAATATTTAATTACATTTGTATTTAGCACAGGGAAGTTAAAACTGATAACAAACTTCATCAACGAATCCGGAGTCAAACTGGCCGATGTCCTTGCCAGTTACGCCAAGAGCGATGACCTCCTGGACATCAAACACGTGATGGGTCAATTCACAGGAGAAATAATTGCCAGAACAGGGTTCAGTCTCAAAACAGATTGTATTGGGAAAACAAGTGACGACGACTTTACCAATTTTTCCAAGAATATGTTTGTAATTCCAGGAAAATTGGTCAACTTTTTGATGTTCATTATTCTACAATCAAGATGGCTGCATGTTCTACTTGTGAAGGTAAACTGAAGTTCAAGCATAACTTTTTATATAAAGGCTCCATGTGGATAGGGTGTGCATTGGGTTGTAACCCCAGACAGCTAGAGCTACTTGCTTTTGTAACGTGACTTGTACACAACTCTTGAAAAAAGCTTGAAAACATTTTGTAAAACAAACTAAATTAGATTATTATTCAAACAGTCTCAGAGCGTTTTAATTTCCATAAAGCTAAATGTAAAAACACACCTCGATTAGCAAGATACAAATCGCAATGTACACCTTGTCTTGAACTCATTTATCAAACTACTGTATTCACCATACAACAAGCACACGATGTTCGATCTCTAGTCTCTGACTTCAAATATATTTCATCCTCCTTTTCTTTTTTTCTCACACACGCCATAACACCCTTTGAGAAAACGTAAACGTTTGTCATTCCCGTTTTTCATCATAAATAACTAATCCATTTTCTTAAAGAGATGGTGTCCACATTCTGTTGAGCATTGCATACCCATTCAGGATCACCCTGTCAAACAAGCAACAGTTCCCCTTTCAGACCATGCATTATATGGGACTTGTTATATAAAAGTAATCTGTTTATGTGGTCAACAGAAAAAGAAGTTGTCATGTCATGTCATGTGGTCAGCAACTACAACTAATGTCAGGTACCAATTAGAGTTGGGGGAAGTCAGGGGCGTCCTAAAAATCCCGAAATTCTTGTCTTCGCAGTTCGCCTAGATTTGAACTTTGAACTTCATTACCCTTGACCTCCATATTCTAGCCGTCTTTTGATTTACTTCTTCAGAAATTGAAACTGTATACTTTTGATAGTGTCAGCAAAGAAGCAGACGAGTACTTTCAGACAATCTTACATCAAACTATTGAAGACAGGAAACAGTTGGCGCTAAGTGGACAAAAACCTTACACAGATTTATTCCAAAATCTGATCGCTGCCAAGGAGGCGGGAGAGAAAGAATCGAAATATACTGAAGGTAATTTCTTTGTTTGATAAACATTGAAGAGAGTTAGTCCAATAGATTAAGTAAGAGAAAGGATACCATCAGAGTTTGTAGGTGGACAAATCGCATGAAGCAGAATTAAAACGAATAGATAGATAACTGTCACATCAACATCGAGTTTGTAGTGTTGAGTTATCATTATGCTTTCATATTACGGGATATTTGTTACCATATTTTCTTGATAAAAAGAAAACAATTGTAATGAAACTCCATATCACATCTGCTGATAGAGTTTTGATTTACAATGTTCTCTGCTTCGATAGATCCTTAGGTTCGCTTTATTTCTGATCTATTTGTAGTATTTAATGTATCATTCAGTGTCGACATTTTTCAAATATTGTTTCTTTAAATTCAATGTAGTATAGCATATCCTTGATTTTTTTTTTCATGGCCATGGGTGGAGACGGTTTCAGTGCTTTTAAAAAAAAAACATTTGCACCTGTTTTGTAATGTTTTAAAATTACTTTCAATGTTTTTCAATTGTTTATCATCACAGTGTTCACACTTATACATAAGAACATTGACATAATAAAACAACATAATACTACAGCACCTGAAGAGTTGATGTCTACTATTAAGTTTTTGTCTAAATCTACACTATCTAACCTTTATGTCGAGATTGTTGGTCTTCTGATAACATTTGTATAAGCTGCTTGGAGGGCTGCCTGGATAGGGACGTTGTATCGGCACGACTTTGTTCCCATAATTAAAAAGGGCAAAGACGAGACTAAAGAGTCCTACAGACCCATTGCACTCACCTCCACCATTGGCAATATTACTGAGAGGAGGATGGCTAACGAGCGACCCGTCTGGAGCTTTGAGAGTGTCCGCAGGCCGAGAGCTCCAAGAGCTGCGGGCAGACGTATCGGTAAGGTCATTAGAACTGTATGGAACCTATGAGGCACTACGGCAAACAGCGGTTCTCGTATCCAGGGCATTACCACCATCTCAAGTATTGTCACGATGGTTTCAAGATCGAATCCTGCCCAGTTAACTCCCAAGTCGTACAGTCTTTCAATGAACGTCTGACACTTTGAGGAAAAAAAACAACATATCAATTTTTTATTTATCCTTGAGATAAAATGTCTTTTAGTAACAAATTTTGTGCAACAATGTCGCCCCTATGGCAACATCCTCTGGCGTTTGCGAAAAATATTGAATGAAATGTTCATTGAACTATTCTGTGTGCTGTGTTTGTTGTATCTTGTGTTATGTTTTTTTTTATAATTAAAAATTGAATCTGTGCCACCGGCACACCATGATAATAAGTATCAATAAATCCGTCTTAACTATCAATGAACATGCCTTAGCCTAGGTCTATGTCTCTAGACCATATATTTATAAAACTGTATCAATGAACATGCCTTAGCCTAGGTCTATGTCTCTAGACCATATATTTATAAAACTGTTATCCATTATTTCTATTTTTGTCCAACACATTTTTTTTTCCCTATTTAAATTAAATTTTATTCTCAATTTATCTTTGAATGATTGCCAGGTACACCAAATGACTCCTGGGATACCTTACCTAAGACAATGTCTGAGGAAGAGTTACTTGGACAGTCTATGTTCATCATTTTTGCTGGTTTCGACACAACGGCCACTACGTTACAGATGTGTTGTTACAACCTGGCTAGACATCCGGACATTGATGTACGTAACTTGTTTTTTTTTTAAATTAACATCCTATTGTTTTTATTTAAGCCATGTCACTTGTGCGGGTGGCTGAGATACCAAGTTAGGGGCTAGTGATTATAATCTGATGCTTGTACAAAGTGATGAACGTACATTTAAGGCGCTATCAAGTGAAACATGCAGCAGCAGCCAGAGACTCTATCCAAAATAGTCTTCGTTGAGGTTTGAATAGAGTAGAACGTTGGCCTCAAGGTCTGAGCAATAGCCGTCAGTTGGCTTCATAAGGATTTATTAAGTGGAACACAAAATATTGTCACTAGCTCTATACACATAGTTAATGATTAATTTGGTCTAAAATGTATTTTGATCATTTGCGGAGCAATAATATTCAAAATATTTTATACCACAAATTTTTTCATGAAAATAAATAATATCTGCTGCATCGAAACAAGTTGCGCTCATTCTCTCGATATCATAAACTATTTTCAAGAAAAAGAATATATGAAAATATAATATCGTTAAAACTCTGCCATGCGCACCGCCATCTAAGCTAGAAGGTGCACACTGTGGTAAACTAGACTGAGAAGGATGTCAACATTAGGAAGAGAGGAGAACGATTTCCGCCCAAGTTGAGAGCCGTAATGAAAAGACTGTGCCTAAGATAGAAGATGCTTTGTGTATCTGTGATGTCGTGTACATAAACATGTATCTGCCTCGTTGAGTTGCCTCACTTAAGTTATTACAATATTTTGATTATAGACCTAGTTTAGGGATGGTTAAAATAACTGGCAAATGTCCATGAATGTAAATTATGCCATCTTTAAAATGCTGATATTTGGAATGTCCATTATTCCTTAAAGTTAATTTATAGTACTTATTAGAAGCTAACTGTGGCAACTATGTGAATGTTAACTTGTCTATTGGTTTAAACAAGCAGAACAAAAAATGTTACACCACTATGGACACATTATTGTTTCCGAATACAGGAATCTTGTTTAGGCTAGCTGGCTCAAAGCTCTAGATAATAATAAAGTGTTTGATCCTAATCACTTAGAATTGACATTTAGGAAAATGATTGATTTTAGGGTAGAGAATTATCTAGTTTGATTTTCATATGCTTGTACAATACTCAGGCAGTATTCCAGAAATGGGGTGTTGGGGGTCAGGGATATTTGATATTGTGTTGATTGTTCTGGGGTAGAAGATCCTTGTATCATTTTTCTGTCTCTTGTGGTTTCAATAGTTAGGTAGTATGTCTTTGCTATTAAATAATATTTCTTTTACTATTATTATATTTTGTAAAGTAATTAAATATAGGTTAATCATCTTTCAATTGTTATGATTTAATACTTGTGAATTATGAGAACTTTCAAATAAAAAAATAAAAAAAAGAATTTAAAAAGTTTGAGAATGACTCGGTACTGACAATACACCATCCATAAAAACTTCTGTGTGTGTATTAGTCCAAGAAATGATGAACTTTACTAGTAATAAAGACATTGACATTCAAAACTCCGAAGATTATTCATTTCGTGTGAGATGTAAGTCCATGTGGGATATATGCGGACTTTCACGTGTCTAGAGCGGTAAAATAGGGCAAGCAAATGAACTCATCAAATATGAACAATTTCTGAACAAACAAAAAAAATTATACAACTTCTCAATAACCTTTGACTGCTCAACAGTATGACATGGTCTGAACGTGGATGCGTTCACATGTTTGTCTCGTGTGTTAGTGTAAATGAAATAATTTGAATAAACCACGTAAAAAAATTTTTTTCAATAGTACAACCCAATGAACTTTGAACAATTTCTGGGGAAGCATGATATTACTTGTTGTGAGAGACCAGAACATTTGTTGTCTTTAAAATGTAAAACCTTTTTTGAATTACTGAAAAAACAAATGTTAATTCTTTTCCTTTTCTTCAAGATGAGGTCAATATTTGCAAAATAAACTTACCTGTTCTTTTTGTTTAAATCAATTAGCGTTTCCTAAAGCTAAAATATCACAGGCTGAATAAAAAAAAATTTGAATCTTAGTCATTAGTAAAGTACAAAATGAAGAGTTACAAAAAGATTTATATTTATTATATTTATATCTTCTAATGCTTAATTACTTCATACAGTGGGCTTTGACAGTGTGGAAAAGTGCCCAAATGTTATCGTACACCTTTTAAATGACATTTCTAAACGATACTGCCTACAAGCTGGACACCAGTTACACCAGATAACTAGCTATTTATAGACAGTAGAAAACATCCTCTACGAATGCAGGGTGCTCAGAAACACATTTAAAGATATGACTAGTCTTGGAACAGATAAAACTGGAGCAGCGGGGGTCTTGCCCTGTACAGACAAACCCTATAGAACACTGCCAGATACCTGGACTTTGCTACAAGAGATTAATCTCAGCACGGGGCCTTAGTGCAATGGAGGCTTACAAATTTATAGCTTTCGTCCTAGATGAACATCTTATATATATTTTGTTTAATGGCTTTTTGTTTCTTTCTCTCTTATTTTCTGTTTAGGAATTCAGCGTAGGAAGACCTAATCTCTCATTTCATTTCATTCATTTCTGTAATAAATTTTCATTTCATAGGAAAAGGTTTACCAAGAAATACAGAAAATCGTCAGATCTGATCTACCTTCGTATGAAGAAATTCAACAATTAAAGTACATGGAACAGGTCATCAACGAAACTCTACGACTGTATCCTCCCGCACCAATCATGACCCGACGTGCAGCCGAGACCAGAAAGTACGGTAACATCACCATACCAAAAGGTGCAGGCGTGATCATCTCCCTTGACATGGTCATGAGAGATCCCAAACACTATCCCGACCCTGAAAAATTCGATCCCGATAGATTCACTGAAGAGAATGTTGCCAAACGTGACCCGATGACCTTTATGCCTTTTGGTTATGGACCTCGCCAGTGTATAGGAATGAGATTAGCTTACATAGAGTTAAAATATTGTTTGGTTCATGTCTTGAGGAAAGTCAAATTTGAGCTGAATGAAAGAACTGAACCCAAACCTGATGGAGAAATTGAGATACTTTTCAACGGAACCACGTTTTTCAAGAAACCGATCATGTTGGCAGTCAGGCCGAGAGTAGTGTAAGAAGAACCGAGTCATTGTTGAACATTTTCTTTATCAAGATATAAGAAAGAAAGTAATCGAAACGAATGTAAAGTTGTAGTTTTTAATTTTGGATCATTATTACAATTTAAATATTTAGATATATTTACACAGTATGCTTGTTAAAATGCCTATAATTTTTTTATTTAAAATTATCTTTCGGTATTGACTAAACGTGTATTATATCAATGTAGACCGACGAAGCTTGTCTTCAGTAACCCTGTATTGGCTAAACTTTAACTGACAGTAGTATCACAGAGTGGCTTTGTATTGAGTACTAAATAATATATTAAAATCTTTTTGTAACTCTTCATTTTGTACTTTACTAATGACTAAGATTCACATTTTTTTAAAATTCAGCCTGTGATATTTGTGTATGTGTGCGTCTTCTTTTCATTGCAAACTTTGTACATGTCTTCAGTCTTTGTTAAAGTTCAGATAAAATACACAACGACACCTTTATTTATTTATTTATTTACATTTTTTAAATTTTATATTGTTTCTAATAGTTGTCAACATTATTGTCTACTAAATTATTTTTACTATTCTTAAAATTAGTTTAAATCAATACAACAAAATAAATTATGAGGTGACCACGACACAGATATTTTAATATCTTATGATTGTTTATTATTTATTTTTTTCTTGAGAAATTACAATTGCATGGAAAGATTTTGGGGTCTATTTGTGATTAAACTGAAAAGATTTTATTTTAAAAAATACTTGCAACATCTAAAAATTAATCAGATATTTATTAAAGATTACAATGTCAATGTTTCACTATTAGCACTCACTCTTTCAATATGGTGTAACTTACAATGGCTTGAAATGTAAGAATACAACAGAAAAACAAATGTGAAAATGTACAAAACTTTTAATGTATAAAAAACTTAATACAAAGTACAGCGAAGACTTTAATTCCAAACAAATATGAATTTTTCGTCGATGACAACACATTTATCAATAAAAAAATACAATTAAAAGATTAATTAGTAGTAATCAATTAATTTTGTTAAATATAGAAATTTGTGCTAGGTAAGGGGAGATAAGCATTGTGTTGATCGCTAAAAATGTAAAAACTATCGACTTTTGTAAATGTTCAATTTTTTTTTGGGCTGCAGACGTACAGGACTAAACCAGAGATTGGCTCCACAGCTGCATTCATCCATTTCCATTGGCCCTCATGCTAATATTCCACTTATGCAGACTTTGATACACAAGATGAATGACGTGATCTAATTGCCTGCTGATGTTTGTGTGTGTGTGTGTGATCTTTTGTATCCACCATTCAGGCCTGTGATACTGCCTGGTGAAATGACCACTGCCTCATCTTTACACCCTTTCAGATTTAGAAAGTTTCGAAAGAATTATGTATGTTACTCTCCTTTACATTTTAGCGGCCTTGTAAGGTGGACTAGCCGCCATTAGTTCTCTGTGAACTGTCCGTCCCGTTGAGATCACAGAAGTGAAAATCCATCATCATGATATTTTAAACCTTATAAAGTTCTGATGCACCGGCAACTTTTTTCTTTTCCGAAAGCGAATCATTTAATTTCTAAAATTAAATGTGTAAATTTCTTTTTCATAAACTACAACATTTTTACAACAATGAACTATTATTAGTAAGTAGCAAAGGGTAGAATAGTACTATACATTAGATAATGGAAAGACAATGTATGAAGTGTATTCTGTTATAAATCGCTTACATTCTAAATAAAAATTATTATTATTGTTTTAAAAGGGAAAGAATCTATTTAGTATATATATATATGAGTCAAACATAATTTAAGACCTCATTAAATTAGCAGTGTTTCATTGCATATAATTGCATTGGGTTATATTCACAAGACAGACGGTCTGGACACTGTATGCATAAAAAGAAGTTTCTTCCTTGAAGCTTACAATGAGGTATTGTCACTTTAGAAAACTATCAATTAGATAATCATAACATCAGACACAACCAGTTTACATTGAACCACGGCTACACCATACAAACGGAAATTCGCTTGGCTTCTGAACCGGAAGTCCCGGGCTCGAATCCTGGTGTAGACTGGGGTTTCAATTTCGGGATCCTTAGGCGCCTCTGAGTCTACCCAGCTCTATTGGGTACCTGACATTAGTTAGGGAAAAGAAAAGGCGGTTGGTCGTTGTGCATAACACCCGTGTTAACCGTAGGCCACAGAATCAGATGACCTTTACATCATCTGCCCTATAGGTCTGAAAGGGAACTTTACTTTACAGCTACTCAACCATCAGCTCATTGAATACATATGAATATTAGCATTTTTATAACAATAAGATTAATTTAGGCTTATATCTCCGCATTATGTTGTATCATGTCCAAACTCAGCCTAACAAAAGAATACTATTGACCTCACTTTTAATACTTAAACGTGTCTTATTGGTGTATTGTCGGAGATGGGCTTGTGGTTATTGAGAGTTTGTACTTCATAGCTGCTGATAGTCTTGCAGAAAATATTTAACAAACTTCCTTTTTACCTGCCTGAGACCTGAGTGGACCATTTTGGGGCCGATAATAAGTTTGTGTTTCCACACAAACTATCTTTGTAACCACGGCGGCCTTGATAATTGGAGTAGGGTAGCCCCTAATAAAGTAAAAAAATAAACATCGAAAAAAATATTTCGCGATTTATCAAGAACCTTGAATGTAATCAATCAAATTGAGGACAAGTTTCGCTATTTAGTCCGGTGCGAGGCCCCCCTCCAATCGGAGGCCATAAGTGGATGCCTAGTGTGCCTATGCCAAAGGCCAGACCTGTTGTAACCTTATTATATAATTTTGTTTAGAGTTTGGAAAGATAAGCGCCCGGTCTCCATTTCAATACAATCACGTGATGTTCAGAAACAAAACAGATTTTAAAAAAAATAAAAAAAATTAACACATTTAAAATATGACTAAAAATATGTATTAAAAATATGTAGAATAAAAGGATATATATATATAAGCTTTGAACTACATTGTTCCGGTTTTAATACATGCCTGCAACTCCATAGGATTTAGCAAAATATGAGCACGAAATTAGGAAAGTAGATACACTCTCTTCACATACAAACAGAAACAGACTAGAGAAAGAGAGAGGAGACAGAGCGAGAGAGACAGAGAGAGAGAGAGGAGACAGAGAGAGACAGAGAAAGGATGATGGACTTTAAGGTCCAGTAATGTGCATAAGAGTTGGCTGCTGCTGCTGCTTCAGAAGAGATGGGTCAGTATTTCGACTAGACACAGTCCATGGTCTTCAAACAGCTATAAACATCATGTATGTCTTTGGTATAGTCATCCTAGTACGTCTTAGCTACAGCCTTAGAGTCAAAAAACAAACTACAAGTTCTTTGTACACATAGGATAAGGGTTACTATAGAAATAGTTGACTGCCTAGTCAACGTCTTGACTTGACTGACAACAGCATTGGATTCTTTGTAAAGATAAAACCATTGAAAAGTATCTCAATTTCTCCATCAGGTTTGGGTTCAGTTCTTTCATTCAGCTCAAATTTGACTTTCCTCAAGACATGAACCAAACAATATTTTAACTCTATGTAAGCTAATCTCATTCCTATACACTGGCGAGGTCCATAACCAAAAGGCATAAAGGTCATCGGGTCACGTTTGGCAACATTCTCTTCAGTGAATCTATCGGGATCGAATTTTTCAGGGTCGGGATAGTGTTTGGGATCTCTCATGACCATGTCAAGGGAGATGATCACGCCTGCACCTTTTGGTATGGTGATGTTACCGTACTTTCTGGTCTCGGCTGCACGTCGGGTCATGATTGGTGCGGGAGGATACAGTCGAGGAGTTTCGTTGATGACCTGTTCCATGTACTTTAATTGTTGAATTTCTTCATACGAAGCTAGATCAGATCTGACGATTTTCTGTATTTCTTGGTAAACCTTTTCCTATGAAATGAAAATTTATTACAGAATTAAGTTATTGCAATGAAATATGTAGTAAATATTTGAAACTATTTTCTCGTGTGAAAGATCACAATGCAACGAATGTCTTAGAAATGTCTACTAATAATGCCCTGTCTTCAAGCCTTGAAGTAGAGAATGCACAGTTTTAGGTGACTATGGACTTCTAGGCATACACATACACCTACCTGAAGAAATAAGCAACGTTGGGAATGTTTTTCTTAATCAGAAATATGTCTCACATTTTTGGTGGCGTGGTGAGTAGTTGGTAAAAGGGTTCAAAGCTACTGATGCCTACATTGAATCGAGTCTAATTGTTTAACTATAGGAAAGTGTTTGTGAGTTTTTGTCCTAAGTTATGGCTTCCTGGTGGTGTGGTTTGCTGTTTGCACATGTCGTCACGATGATCCTAAGGTCAGACCCTATCAACTTCCATCGTTTGCCGTCTTGCAGTCGGTATGGACTATGAAAAACAAAAAAAGTTATAATCTCCAAGTCTGAAGGAATGGTCGTGAAATAACCCCCACATTTTTAGCGGCCCCCGAAAGGGGAAAAGATGCTATACGTTTGTCCGTCTGTCCGTCCGTACCGTTTAGATCTCGTAAACTAGAAAAGATAGTGAAAATCCGACATCACAATATTTTAGATCATTCAAAGTTCTGATGCAACGGCTACTTTCTTTTCTGAAACGAAAAATCTAATTTTTTAAATCACGTATGCAAGCAGTTTTTTCATAAAAATACACCACTTTTACAACTATTAACTAGCTATTAAACACTCAAACACTCTAGGTACTTTATTAGGGGAGACAACCGTATTTCACATTTTTAACACATTTTATGCAAACGGTTGAAGATTTTTTGTCAAAAATTTTTGTTTTTATATTTGTATTGTTAAGTTATGTAAGTTCAGTTATACTTAGTACTATATTTCACACGAAAAAATGTTTACTATTTTTTTAAAGAGAAAAAATCTATTTAGTATGCATTATAAGTTAAAAATAATTTATAACGAATAGTAATCTTGTAAACCGCATTTTGTTATCCTCACATTACACACGCTAATGACGGTGTAACTATCCCATAACAGATTAAATATAAGACATCAGTTAGGCCAGGGAAGGCGCGGTGGCTGAGCAGTAAAGCGCTTGGCTTCCGAACCGTGGTTGGTTCCGGGTTCGAATCCTGGTGAAGACTTGGATTTTCAACTTCAAAATCCTTTGGAGCCTCTGCGTCCATCCAGCCCTAATGGGTACCTGAAATTAGTTGGGGAAAAAGCAAAGGCGGTTGGTCGTTGTGCTGGCCACATGACACCCTCGTTAAACGTAGGCCACAAAAAACAGATGCACTTTACATCATCTGCGCTATAGACCACAAGGTCTGAAGGGGGAACTAGTTAGGCCATGTTCACATCTTACTTTACATTCACTTTCACCTATCCTTTGATCTGCTGGACCGCTGGGGCACTAGACAAGATCTGTCAACCTTTTTTCTCCATTCTTATCTGTCATTTTGTCTTTGATATAATTTCATTCGGATGTTCTTTCTGAAAATATTGAAGCCTGCCTGGGTGGACCACTTCGGGGGCCGATTTTGAGTTTGTGTTTTCACACAAACTGTCTTTGTAACCTTGTTGTTATTAAGATGCGAAACAGAATGTTATGGAGTGTTATAGAATGTTATAGAGTGGTGTGGGCTGTTATAGAATGTTAAAGAGCTAGATCCATACTTTGAAGCCACGAATTAAGAATGATCAGAAAGACTTTGAAAAAATGGGGCCTGTGGGAGGAAGCTAAATTGAACTAAGGGAGACTGAGATAACTACGTTTCCTTTCAAGAGGCGAGTCCCGTTCTACACTCAGCAATTATTGAGTCCCGTTCTACACTCAGCAATTATTGAGTCCCGTTCTACACTCAGCAATTATTGAGTGTTCCCATCTGTTTAGTCGCCACCAAGGTGTAGGTCTCAAATTTCAATATCTTATCTTTCAATGTGTAAAACTTGGCCTAAAGCATGTACACAATGTCAACTGTTTCTTACAAAGCTTTTCTTTTGATGATGGTTTCTTTTCCTTAGCTTCGATCGAAGAGACCGAAACGCAATAATGTTAGAACCCTGTAGGCTGTAGAACAAAAAAGCTTTTTTCAAATTAGTGGATATTCATAATTTTGGTGACAAGAATTTTGGTATGAAAGATTTTGAATTTTATTACTCCACTGAGATAGACCAAATATACCTTCTAATTATGTCTTTGTTTTGGAAAGAATTAGTCATAAGATTGTTGTTTGTTTTCAAAGCGAATGAAACGTTCTGTTGGACATTGTCTATAGTTCTTATCAAAGCGTATAGCAAAGATGTTAATTTAAAAAAAAAAAAACAAGTTACGTACATCAATGTCCGGATGTCTGGCCAGGTTGTAACAACACATCTGTAACGTGGTGGCCGTTGTGTCGAAACCAGCAAAAATGATGAACATAGACTGTCCAAGTAACTCTTCCTCAGACATTGTCTTAGGTAAGGTATCCCAGGAGTCATTTGGCTTACCTGAACCATTAAATACAATTTCAAAGTAACGATTGATTTTTCTTTTACTTTTGAATAAATTGAAAACAAATAATGACTTTTAAGATTAAATAAATAAAATCATTTTTCTTTTAGCTAAAATAACTTTTAATTTAGGACTACAAACATAGATTTGATCATTTTTACTTTCAGGTTACATAATGGAGTTTATTTGTTCCAGCTAAAATAAGAGATACGATCATTTCTTCCTTTAAGCTCCAAACAAAGAGTTTTGATCGTATCTTACCATCAGACTCGTTCATCTCTTTATCTCCAGCTTCTTTGGCAGAGATCAAGTTTTGGAAAAGGTCAGTGTAAGGTCTCTGTCCATCACGTGACAACTGTTTCCTGTCTTCTATAGTCCGATGTAGAATAGCCTGGAAGTACTCATCTGCTTCTTTACTGACGCTATCAAAGAAAAACACTTTACAGTTCTGTGATGGATGAAACAAATATACGATCGTTTACATTTCTAGATATCTAGATGTATATTTATATGGCATTTATAATCATTAAGGTGCATATACATTTTACTTTTTGATTATGATTTCTATCTTTTATGTGAAGTGACTTCATTTAAAAAAAAACAAAAAACATTTAAGACCTTTTGGTATTATTATATTTTTTATAACACTTGTTATTGTCATTTCTTAGAAGCAATAATTGTATATAAAATGATTTAAGTATAATGTAGTCAGCATAAGTAGATGTGTATTGCCTTTAAATATTTCTTTTGTGTACGTTATATGTAATTGTAGATTTAAAACATGTTAACAAATTTATACCATTCATGTACGCAATCTGTTCATGTCTTTACTCGTTACATTGGCGTAAGGTGTAATTGTAATTTTTGTGTAATCTTACTTTTTGTGTCATCTTAAATTGTAAGTCATCTTTTTATTCTTTTTTTTTTTTTCGTATCTTTTTTATGTCCTAACTTTCTTTCGCTTATCCTGTTGAGCATTATTAAATTTTGTGTTATGCTACCAAGGTAGCTGAGTGGTCAAGCGCTTGGCTCCAAAACCAAGAGATGTAGCATAAAGTTTGGGTGCAAGTGTGAAGCCTTTTATTTTTTCTTATTTTTCTCGTATTCTTACTTTTCTCATATTCTTACTTTACTTGTATTCTTACTTTTCTCGTATTCTTACTTTTCTCGTATTCTTACTTTTCTCGTATTCTTACTTTTCTCATATTCTTACTTTTCTCATATTCTTACTTTTCTTGTATTCTTACTTTTCTCGTATTCTTACTTTTCTCGTATTCTTACTTTTCTCGTATTCTTACTTTTCTCATATTCTTACTTTTCTCATATTCTTACTTTTCTTGTATTCTTACTTTTCTCATATTCTTACTTTTCTCATATTCTTACTTTTCTTGTATTCTTGTATTCTTACTTTTCTCATATTCTTACTTTTCTCATATTCTTACTTTTCTTGTATTCTTACTTTTCTCGTATTCTTATTTTTCTCGTATTCTAATTTTTCTTATATTCTTACTTTTTTCATATTCTTACTTTTCTTGTATTCTTACTTTTCTTGTAATCTTACTTTTTCCGTATTTCTTACTTTTTTCTTATTCTTACTTTTTTCTTATTTTTACTTTTTTGTATTCTTACTTTTTTGTATTTTTCCTTTTTTTATTATTCTTTTTTTTATATTCTTACTTTTCTTGTATTCTTACTTTTTTGTATTCTTACTTTTTTCTATTCTCACTTTTCTCGTATTCTTACTTTTCTCGTATTCTTACTTTTCTCATATTCTTACTTTTCTCATATTCTTACTTTTCTTGTATTCTTACTTTTCTCGTATTCTTACTTTTCTCATATTCTTACTTTTCGCATATTCTTACTTTCCTTGTATTCTTACTTTTCTCCTATTCTTATTTTTCTCATATTCTAATTTTTCTTATATTCTTACTTTTTTCGTATTCTTACTTTTCTCCTATTCTTATTTTTCTCATATTCTAATTTTTCTTATATTCTTACTTTTTTCGTATTCTTACTTTTCTTGTATTCTTACTTTTCTCGTATTCTTACTTTTTCAGTATTTCCTACTTTTTTCTTATTCTTACTTTTTTCTTATTTTTACTTTTTTGTATTCTTACTTTTGTATTCTTCCTTTTTTTATTATTCTTACTTTATTTCATATTCATAATTTTCTTGTATTCTTACTTTTTGTATTCTTACTTTTTTGTATTCTTACTTTTTTCTTATTCTTACTTTTTTCGTATTCTTTCTTTTTTTTGTTTTCTTACTTTTCTCGTATTCTTACTTTTTTTTGTTTTCTTACTTTTCTCCTATTCTTACTTTTTTTGTATTCTAACTTTTTTCATATTCTGACTTTATTCTGACTTTTTTCATATTCTTATTTTTTCGTATTCTAATTTTTCTTGTATTCTTACTTTTTTGTATTTTTCGTGTATTCTTTCCCTAAAATCTTACCTTAACAACAAACAGATGTAACAGTCTCCATTGTAAAATGATCAACATCAAAAAATTTCGTATCCTGCCAGGAATGACAAATATTTTCTTGGTGAACTTAGTGAACTCGTCATCCTCTGTCTTGCCAAGACAATCTGTCTTGAGACTGAAAGCTGTTCTGGCGATGACCTCTCCTGTGAATTGACCCATGACGTGTTTGATGTTGAGAAGGTTATCTTTCTGGGCATAATTGTCCAGCAGATTGGCCAGTTTGACACCAGACTCGTTGATTAAGTCTGTAACACGCTTCAACTTCCCAGTGCTGAAGACAAAGAAAAATCCTATTTCAATTTACCTTGAAAGAAATATTGGAAAGATTTCTTTGGTTGGTGTTATGTCGCTTGAGTTCAAGAGGGCTTCGACCGTGGGGAAGAAAAATCGTGCGGCTGAAGGTGTGAAGAAGGACGTGGGAGCTTTGAAAAACCCGTGTCTTGCTACTCAATTTACGATCGCCGTTTCGGCGCATCGGACCGACACAGAGGGCCTAAACACTGACCTGCAACGTCGAAACATGTGGGCAATTTAAACCAATAGCTCGTTCCAACATCACAAGTTTGTACGACGAGGGTTGTGACGTCGCAGGTCAGAGTTGAGGCCTACTATAAAGATAGGTCTCGATCGAACTCAATCCACACTAGACGGTTTTCAGTCGTATGACCACAAGTAATGAACCTATTAGAAATCAAATAGATCAAAGTCTAGAGCATCTAAACACGGCTGCGCTACATCCCGTCCAATGTGACCGTCCAGTCGTTAAGCCCATTTATAGAATTTAGCAGGACAAAATATTATTCAAACTTTTAGTCCAGAAAATTACAGGAAACAGGACAAGTGGACAGGCCAGAATCTTACAGGAAATGTGGACAGGTGGAAGAGCCAGAAATACTTAAGTCTTTGTCGAATAATTGTCAGGATGAAACGGCGATCGCTTGAAACTGCTTGGAGGTTGTTTTTTTAACTTGATAGATGATGATTTATGCTTAACACTTTCCCCAAAGTATTTATTACATTTTATTTTATTTTTTTTTACTGATACTTGCATCATAAATTAACTAAGTTAAAAAGAGTATCTATATTCTATAGTATAGGTCGGTATTCTTCCTTAAGACACTTGTAGCTCACATTGATACGTGTGTATTTAAGTTTGTTTTTTAGGCGATTTAGTTAGAACTAAGTTTAGAACTAGTCAATATTACACTAAAATACCTAAAAGAAGGCGTGATCAGGTGACGTACTCGCTTCCAGTCTTGTCCACCCAGAAAGAAGACACCTTTCTCGACTGGAGAGTTAGAGGCTATGAGTGCAGCACGGTCAACGAAATTGTTGAAGTCTTTGACCATCACTTGTTTGAGGATGTTCAGGTCACGTGTCAGTAATAACATCTGACTCATGTCTAGGCCCACTGTATCACCTTCTTCATTGATACGTTTATTCAGGGATTGTCTGAAAAGGATGATTATAAGATAAGATTTAAAAACAAGGTCAATTTTAAATATGTCAATATAATTAGAGTAAGACAAGACAAAATAACATTTTAAAAAGAAACCTCCGTGACGGCAATAGTTGTACATGTCAACAAACCTCTAGGACAGTTCGGAGGTTTGCTTCTCTACTGAAACACAGAATAGAACGAAGAAACACAATGAAGAGAATATATTTTGTTGTTGTTGAATTGAAGATCTTCAAAATCGATTCAATAAAACAATGATCTAGTGACGAACAAATTTGGCATAAAATATAAAGATCTTGTGCAAATTATAAGATACCAACGAGTACTTTGACTTCCAAATAATAACATTGAACAATATAAATATGAAAATGAATGAAAATACCGACGATCAATTACAACTGACCAATGACCAATGAATTAGATTTGTTGACCTCCTTTAGTAGTAGAACGACTAGAGTTTCCCTCGTTTTTCATACGATTTTCCTCCATCCATCGGACTGACCAGCGCAGTTGGCGTTGATTTTAAAGATGCTGGGAAGACCTGTTCGAGGAAATATTTCATTGTTATTTCTCTTGCCATGGGATTTCCAAGATCATTTAGCTAGCCGCCTGGTCGTGTGGTATCGGGACTTCTCGATGGTCCGGGGTTCATACCCTACCCGCTCCCATCCCCCGTCGTTCTGCGGGAGGTTTGGAGTAGGAATTAAACTATCTTCAGCTCTGAAGGAACATCAAAAACATGAAAAACATTTTACATTTATAAAAAAAACATGATTAAAATGGTTTATATCCAGAGAAATCAATAGATTAAATCATTAATATATCTACAATAAAATGTCAAAATATAGACATTGATCGCTAAATCTTTGCGTCAGTCAATGAATGGTAATGAAGCTTGGTAGGCACTTTGGCATGTAAACAGTGAGAGCCTAGTCTAGAGTAGAAGACTACACACTGAGCACGTATTGGGGTCGAATTAACGCCACATTATACACAAAGGAGCTAAATAGATAGATAGCTAGATAGATAGATAGACAGATAGAGAGATACATTATTTGTACTTACCTAAAGTCATGTATCATTATCCTGGTCAGACTGACCTGCTTGACGCCATACATCTTCCAATTGTCTTTTGTCCACACCTGTTTGTACAAGTAGTATACAACTAGTCCAAGGACTGACGCAGACAAGTAATAGGTCAGACTACAGCCACTTCCTCCAGTTTCCATTCCAAACAGATTTGTTTATTTGTATCTTTTACAGCCTGTACGTTAACAGTCAAAGGTTTTGGTATTTCGTAGTATATACAGACATATACATAATACATATAGCATCAATTAGTTTTGTGGGTGTATAAAACTCTTGTGAATTTTAAGGCGCGCTTTTTAAATCTGGCCATATGCTATTAGAAACTTTTAATCGAAACATTAGCTTTATTTAAAACACGCAGCGAATATCAGCTTACAATTTTTTTGTATTCGTAAGGTTTAAGAGCTTTTTTTTGACATTTTGTTGTTTATAAATAATATGTTGACAAATCTTCTTTAATTACAAATACACAGATTAGATTGATTAAAAAAAACATGTTGATTTAACATGTTCATAATGATATTGATGCTGATTGGCTAGAAGTGTTATTATTGTTAACACTGAACAGCTCTCTATTAATTATTGATTGTTTTTTCTAATTTATTATTTAATTTGAAATAGTCACACGTGATTCTTTGATGTGTGGGGATACTAAAATACAATATAGACTACTCAAGATTCTACAGACTCAGATACTACTGACTAAGGTGCAACAGACTATGATACAACATACAATTTAGGATGCTACAGACTAAGATGCTACTGACTAAGATGTCACAGACTAAGATGATACAGATCAAGATGATACAGATACAGATGCTACATGCTACAGACTAAGATGCTACAGACTCAGATGCTTCATGCTACAGACTAAGATGCTACAGAATAAGATGCTACAGAGTCAGATGCTACAGATTCAGATGCTACAGACTAAGATGCTACAGAATAAGATGCTACAGACTCAGATGCTACAGATTCAGATGCTACAGACTAAGATGCTACAGAATAAGAGGTTACACACTCAGATGTTAAATGCTACAGACTCAGATGCTACAGACTAAGATGCTACAGAGTAAGAAGATACAGACTCAGATGCTACAGACTAAGATGCTACAGACTAAGATGCTAAAGACTAAGATGCTACAGACTCAGATGCTACAGACTCAGATGATACAGACTCATATGCTACAGGCTCAGATGCTACAGACTCAGATGCTACAGACTCGGATGCTACATGCTACAGACAAAGATGCTAAAGACTAAGATGCTACAGACTCAGATGCTACAGACTCATATGCTACAGGCTTAGATGCTACATACTCAGATGCTACTTACTCAGATGTTACAGACCAAGATGCTACAGACTCAGATGTTACAGACTCAGTTGTTACAGACCAAGATGTTACAGACCAAGATGCTACAGACTCAGATGATACAGACTCATATGCTACAGGCTCAGATGCTACAGACTCAGATGCTACAGACTCGGATGCTACATGCTACAGACAAAGATGCTAAAGACTAAGATGCTACAGACTCAGATGCTACAGACTCATATGCTACAGGCTCAGATGCTACATACTCAGATGCTACTTACTCAGATGTTACAGACCAAGATGCTACAGACTCAGTTGTTACAGACTCAGATGTTACAGACCAAGATGTTACAGGCTCAGATGCTATTGCAGTTGTCAGGCCTACAAGAAGAGAACTGTAGATGACTGACACAAAAAGGTGACATGTTAGATTGTAGAATAACGAGACTAGAATAGGGTGATGTGTTGAAACCTTTTTTAACACCTTATGATTCTATTTTGACAATGATTATATCATCCTTATTTGTCTGTCTGTCTGTATGATAAAAGGTTTGATCAAGTTTTTCTATTTCCCACTATCGGATGAAGTTAAAAACAATTATTCATTGAACCTGACAAGCCATAAATCAATTTAAAAAAAAACAAACAATTAGTCAATTAATTGTTGGTGATTAATTATTTTCTTTGATTTTGAAATAACGGGAATAAATGCTACTTAATGAGAGATGTAGGTCTATATATGGATTTAGTCATTCATTTAGTACTACCTAATTAATTATGTTGGATGTAACAAAACGAGACCTACACGCTGTAATTTCATATAAATAGCAGTAATTGGTGGTTGTTATGAACATTGTATTCTGTATAGGTTATGGTTCTTATGTTTACAATTGCTTGTAACTCGTCCGTGAGAATGTGTTCACGAAATGTGTGTTGTGTTGTCATTCAGTGTTTTAAAGCCATACTATACAGACATGGTTTTTGACTTTCTCATCTTTATGTTCATAACAATTTAATACACTGAATCCAAAACTGTGAAGTTGTTAGAATTTCGAAATGGATAGGATATTTCGGCCACAGAAGTTTGACATCGAGCCCACAGCACCTCAAGCAGCAGAGCATTGGCAGCACTGGTATGAAACTTTTTAAAATTTTATATCAGTAGTAACAGTAGATAATCTTGATACTAAGAAACTACTGATAAACTATATCTCTCCTGCTGTATATCAAATGATACTTGATAAAGAGACATTTGATGAAGCAATCCAGACTCTAAATGGCAGACATGTTCCTCAGGCAACAGAATCTTCATGGCTTCCACCCATCTATCTCGGATCACTCAAGGACATATCTACCCTAACATACGTCTCAAAATGAACGATACGAGGGAGTTAGACTTTCTCTACTAGACAATTTATGCTCTGACGTAATTCTTGGACTTGACTTTATAAGTTTGCACCTAAACTTGTTTATTCCTTTCGATGGTCAGAAACCATCGTTGTGCCTGAATATTCTCCAGCCAGCGAAGGTAGAAGCTCCTAGCCTATTTAGTAATTTAGTCACCAAACTGTACCCCAGTGGCTACAAGGTCTCTCAGATACTCAGTTCCAGATAGAAAGTTTATAGAGAAGGAAATTCAACAACTAATAAAAGACGAAATTATTGAACCATCTAAATCTCCCTGGCGTGCACAAGTCCTAGACACAACAAATGACAGACATTGAAAAGAATGGTTATAGACTACAGTCAAACCAGAAACCGGTTCACTCAACTAGACGCCTACCCTATGACCAGAATTGATGAACTAACAGAAAAGATTTCCCAGTACTCTGTATATAGCACTTTAGACCTGAAAAGTGCATACCATCAGATTCCTATAAAAGAAGAGGAAAGGCCGTTCACAGCCTTCGAAGCATGTGGGAAACTGTACCAATTCCGTCGGATTCCGTTTGGCGTTACGAATGGAGTCGCCTGTTTTCAGCGTACGATTGACAAAATCATCGAAGACGAACGACTCACTTTTGCTTATGTGGACAATGTGACCATCTGCGGTATGGACTCTGAATCACACGACCGAAACCTACAGCGATTTCTTGATAGTGCTCAAAAGTATGGAATCACTTTTAATGAAACAAAAAGTGAAATTAGCACTGCTAAAGTGAGACTGTTAGGATACGAGATTTTCAGAGGACAACTTAAGCCGGATCCTGAGAGATTTCGCGCTCTAAGGGAATTACCCGTACCAGTGAGGGAACGGACAAATAGAGAAACTTAACGAGACTTTATGGAACGCCATCACCTTGGCTCTACATTCTAAGGAATTTGACATAGCCAAATGGGAACTAGTACTAAATGATGTCTGCAATCCATCCGGTCATTACTATGCACTGCAACTAACAGGACACCACATGAACGTCTTCTTGGGTTCAACCGAAGAAGTGGTTCCGGGACATCCTAACCCTAACCCTAACATTGTTGACCAGTTTTGGTCCTGTCCTGCTGAAGAAGAACGTTAGATCATCTAAATACGATCCCATAACAGAGGAAGTTGATTTTGGTAACATGCAAGCCTAAGAACGCTGTTATCGAAACACCAAATGGCCGAGAGGAAACTGTCTCATTACGAATGTTAGCCCCTAGGGAGGAACAAAAAGTTATAGAAAATGAGAATCAGAGTGGAACAGAGCTTGATACTGACTGACCCATCCAAAGCTCACCTCCCAGGAATCAACCGACTGATTCTATCATGCCTGAAGAAACCACCAACACCACCGAAGACATAGCCAGACCGTCCGAAATTCAAGCAGATGAAACCACACATATATACAATCTTAGAGTAAGGAGAACTAGGCCCAACTACAAAGTGTGAAAGCTCATCAGCTTACTAGAACTATTACTTTGTTTATTCTACTACTTTCATTCGGCTTTATTGACTTTAATGTGATATTTGATCTATCATGATATATTTTAATAAGCTATTTGATTTACCATGTTACATAATTTCATGCTATTCTACATTGTTTGTTTGCTTGAATCTGCATTATTATTCTACACTTACTTCATTCTTTTACTGTTCATAATACTAGTTAGCATAATTTGAACCGGGGGTGAATGTTATGAAAATTGTATTCTGTATCGGTTATCGTTCTTATGTTTACATGTGCTTGTAACTCGTCTGTGAGAATATGTTCACGAAATGTGTGTTGTGTAGTCATTCAGTGTATTAAAACCATAATTTACAGACATGGTTTTTGACTCTCTCATCTTTATGTTCATAACAGTGGTTCTTTCCCTTAGGTAAGCTTTGTTTTTTAAAAAGTATTCTTTTTTATTGTGTATATTTCTACACGCTTAGTGAAAGCATTTAAGTGTTTATAATTAAATGGATTTTTATTTGTTGTCTATGAAATAATTAAGAACATTTGTTCCAATGTGTGTGTGACTTTGCAACTAGTAGGCTAGATGAGCTGTGTGTAGCCACAACCCAAGAGTACCAGAACGAGAGTTGTCTGACTCATAGAAATGAGCACTTCATAGTACCACAACTGGCACAACTGACACTTACCTTAATGTCGCAGTGACTTGTTTGAAAGTTCTAAGAAACACTTAACACTAGGCCTAACATTGATTGAATGTGTTAGCGCGTTGTGGTAAGTACATCCGAGTCAATACCTGTATCGAGGTGTAAGTTCCACTTATTGTGAAATACCTGGCTTCAATGTTGAAATCCTATCAACTCCTTATCAGCTCTGAACTTTGGCCTACTAACCTAGTTGTTATAAGGCTACCACTTGAGCCACTAAGTCTAATATTAGAATGAAACGTTGCTACGTTACTGACTTTGTTTACAACTTCATTGCTAGCCCATGATCCCCTATGGTCAACTCTTCCTAATGACGTGAGCGTCATGCCTGTGGGCTCTCTCTCACTATTGGCTTGAGCCGTCACCTACTGTCTCTGTTATGTACTGATCCATGATTTGTAAACTCTTATATTCCCCTTTCAGTCAGGGTGTTTGCATGCCATACGTCGTTGCTGAGAAGAACATAGGCGTCATCAAGCGCTGGTTCTACTCTATGTCTTTGTGTTCGCATCTATTTTACTCTTGTTACAAAAGTTATGCTGGGGTCGACACTTTTAATGGAACTGAATTTTCATTTTTTTTTACCAATAAAATGATCTTATAGTATCCACGGGATGCTGCCCACCCTATCGATCAGTGACCACTTTCCACTAGTTGCTCTTCCAAGAGCATAGGTGCGAACGTAATACATGCATTAACCCTTTGCATTTGTTTGTTTTTTGTTTGTTTTACATGTTTCGGATGTTCCTTCAGAATTGAAGATAGTTTACTTCCTAGTCCAAACCTCCCGCAGGACGACGGGGGATGGGAGCGGGCAGGATTTGAACCCTCGACCATCGATAAATCCGAACGACAGTCCAGCGAGAAAACCGCACGACCAGGCAGCATTTGAGGATTTGACAGAGAGACGAGGCATACTGAAAAGTTGAAAATCAAAGAACACGAAGTGAAATGAATTCTATTTTTATTTCTATTCGTGTTACTATTTCATGTCAAATGATTCATTTTTACATTATTCATATTGCATAATCCAAAGTTACATGATTTATATATTTTTTTTTTGCATTATTTATATTTACATGATTGATTTGTACATGATTTGTACATAATTGAATGCTATATGAATTATGGGTACAATAATTATTGTGCACATGTAACGACAGAACTTGCGATCTTAGGTCACATAATGTAAATGAGCACGCTGACCAGCCGCCATTACTTTCCCTAACTATTGTCAGGTACTTCTTAGAGTTGTAGGACTAGAAGGAGTCCTAAACATCGCGAAATTTAAATTCCTAGTTTTCATCGAAATTGAAATCCAAGATTCCCCCTCGCTTTGGAAACCAAGCTACCAGCTACCAGCTACCAGCTACCACGACGCTGTTAATGAAGAGTTCATTCATAATTCCTTGTGACATAATTAATAACTACATTGCCCACCTCTGCTACTGTTGTGTATGGCATCTGCAATCTTTGACCCTTCCTTTATGCTCTCTCTCCATGAGGATCTGTCCAGTGCCACCTCTTCCCAGTTGCCAGGGTGAAGGGTGAAAATGCAACGGCGCCTGGTGATTATATATGCCCAACCTGCGATCGCAGCTGTGTATCAAGGATTGGCCTCTTTAGTCACACAAGAAGTTGCAAAGGGAAAAGATCGTCTCTCGAGACGTAAAATGCCACAGAGAGCCACAGGTGCTTGAGATTAAGTTCTTACATTGACTTCTCTTCAAACTCAGGACCCGAGGACATACAATATTCTATATTTATATTCCTTTGTTTAAAAAACAAACAAACATAGTTTGGCGAAGTCTGAAGTCCGAGAAACAGACGTGAGAGTTGAAATTCTCTGCATCATAAGGTTGAAAAACATTCTCGTAGCCTTGAAATCCATCTGCAAATGTGAGAACCATTGGATTTGTCAGCATGCCAGACAAAGTCATTCACATTTTCCTTTTTCGGAATAGCACGGAAACAGGGGCGGAATGCTCGGGCTGGACTAACCATAACGTTAGGCAGTCTATTTTCCGTTTGAACCCAATCAACATCAAAGCTACTTTTATCTTCAAAGGAAAACAAGTGTTTCTATTTTTAAACAATATTCATTTTGAATGAGAAAACATAGGGGTCTATTGTTAAAATACTTTAAATGTAAGATTTAAAGTCATGCATATTATATAAGAAAATGACCCAATAGTCAGTGTTTAATGATTTACAATGTACGCTTATAGACATATCCTAACAAGACAAAACATGTCTCAGTCATTTACAGCTTTCTGGCCTTGACTGCCAGTTGAATAGGCTTGTCTAGGACAACAAATCCTTGGAAAGATGTCTTTATCTCTCCGTCAGGTTTGGGTTCAGTTCTTTCATTCAGCTCAAACTTGACTTTCCTCAAGACATGAACCAAACAATATTTTAACTCTATGTAAGCTAATCTCATTCCTATACACTGGCGAGGTCCATAACCAAAAGGCATAAAGGTCATCGGGTCACGTTGGGCAACATTCTCTTCTGTGAATCTATCGGGATCGAATTTTTCAGGGTCGGGATAGTGTTTAGGATCTCTCATGACCATGTCTACAGGGATCGTAACACCGGCACCTTTGGGGATAGTGATGCTTCCATAGGTCCTGGTTTCAGCAGCTCTTCTGCTTACAATTGGAGCTGGTGGATGAAGTCTTAAAGTTTCATTCAGAACTTGCTCCATGTATTTGAGTTGTTGGATCTCTTCATAAGTTGGAAGGTCAGAACTTACAACTTTTTCAATTTCTTCAAACACTTTTCTCTGCAAAATGACAAAGAATAAAAAATGGCTGCGACATAGTTTTCCAACAAATACATTTAATTGGTTTTTTAACAATCCTGAATTAATTTCTTAAGTCATCATCATTATAATGAGACTCCATTTCTAAATCCCTGGACAGAAACCCTACTGCTATGTAGATCAACTCTAGGTCAAGAGCTTGTGGCTTCCTAGACCAATCAATCAGTACAGAAATCAACAAGTTTGGGGCTGTCGTGGAATACACCATTATATTTAAGGAATTGCAGTTCCTATCTCGTTTAGTCGCCTTCCAAAGTGTATCAAAACTAGGAAACATTTTCTGAAAGTAATGTGTTATATCAATGAAGTGTAATGGACACTACTTTGCCTTCCTTAGTTACAGAATGTAGTTGGTTTAGACCTTTACATTAAATACTTTGTTCCAAAATTTGCAATTCAAAACTAGCGACATGAGCCTGCCTAGTGCTTAAATATGTTAGAGTCAAATGGAAAGGATAAAAAGAGAGGGTAGACTGGCCCCAGTTTTCTGAAGAGCTGATTTGATTTTAGGCACATCGGCACAATTTAGGCCATGTTCTGAAGAGTTAAAGAAATGCAAGATCTCTATACCAACATTACAGGACTGGATGGAAAGACTCTTGACATTCTTAAGACAAAAGATGTCAAGACATATGATATGTTACAGATTATAAGGAATGAAAACGTCCAATTGAACTCTCGCCAACATCAAAACACAAATTAGAAAAAAAATAATTCTGGAACAAAGTTTACAACTGTAATGTATTGTGTTTGGGGGCAAACTACTCTAAGAGAAACTGTAGGACAATCAGATACAATAGGATTCTGCATACATAATACAAATAAAATAAAGAACTTATCAAGGATCCTGACCGAAGAGTGACTGATTATAACTTAATGAGTGAAGACGACTGACAAACAGAGAATGGCGTCATGTTTGTGAATGATTACTTTGTTTCAATATTGGAATGCATTATTTTAATTGAACCATCTCATATCGGGTCAAATGTTTCTATCTTTAACACTTTCCACTTGGAATACTTACATCAATTTCTGGATGTTTGGCCAAAAGATAGAAACACATTTGTAGTGTTGAGGCCGTTGTGTCAAATCCAGCAAAAATAATGAGCATAACTTGGCCCATAAGCTCCTCGTGTGACATAGTCTTGGGCAAATTGTCCCAGGATTCCGTGGACTTCCCGTCTGTACAATATTGAAAAATAAAACTTTCATTTTAATTGTTTTTAATTCTGTTTTATTTTTCTTAAACTAGTTATAGAGAAACTAAATCATATAGGAGTCTGTCTGCGTGTTAGTCTGTGCTTGCAAAATTGAAGTATTATTACAAAATGTTATATGACTTCCTTGCTATGACCTACATATTTTGTCACAATATGAGGCTTTGGTTTAGTAAGGATTGACTCAATTTCTCTTTGTTAAGCTGTATCTCTTCAACTTATTGTGTATGTGTAGTGGTGGAGAGATGTATGTGACAACGTCTTTGAACGAGTTGTCAATTTGTGTCTGCAGGTGTAGCGCACTGAGTGGAGAACAACTCTTTGGAAGTTTGTGTATGCAGTGTAGCGCACTGAGTGGAGGACAACTCTTTGGAAGTTTGTGTCTGCAGTGTAGCGCACTGAGGGGAGGACAACTCTTTGGAAGTTTGTGTCTGCAGGTGTAGCGCACTGAGTGGAGGACAACTCTTTGGAAGTTTGTGTCTGCAGTGTAGCGCACTGAGTGGACAACTCTTTGGAAGTTTGTGTCTGCAGTGTAGCGCACTGAGTGGAGGACAACTCTCTTTGGAAGTTTACCATTCTTGTCCAATAACGTCTACTCTCTCGCCCCTTTCAGAACTGTACACAACAGAAGGACACAACAGAAGGACACAACAGAAGGACACAACAGAAGGACACAACAGAAGGACAAAACAGAAGGAGACCAACTTATGTTCCAGAAGCTCAACATTATTACTAGTGAAATCTACCCTTGTGGAATAGCACCAGAAAATGCTGACCAAGTTCTTCAAAACAGCCTTCTTTATCGAGAGAACCAACAAAACAGCCCTATAGAAAGGACTATCTGCCTGATTTGGAAACCACTGCGCAATTCATCTCGTATATTGGTCTAGTCATCTGAACGCTCCAACATAATTCTGAGAACGAGGAAGAAGAAGACAGAAATAGCAATAGGTCACAAAGACATGCTGGAACTTAAATGTCAGATACATAAACAGTTCTCCAATGCTAGCAGCATATCAGTAAGTTCTTATGTCAACCTTGACCCAAGTAATGAGCTACTGATGGTATTTTTAAAAATGTTTAAAAGTATGTATATAAGCTAGTGACCTGAAGTTTGGTTTTCTCCAGCTTGTTGTGCCAGTAGCAGGTTCTGTAAGAGGTCTGTGTAGTGCTGTTTGCCTTGACTTGTCAACAGTTTCCTTTCCTCCACAATTGAGTTGAGGACAGTCTGGAAGTATTTGTCTGCATTTTCATCCACGCTGTCAAAAAGTGTCACTTTTAGTTTCTGTTCAACATAAAGAGCAAAATTATTTGTTGGTTTAAATTATTGGTGCAGTAGGCCTGCGATACCATTAGATTTAAACATGTTCCAAAATTAATGCTTTGAACACGATAGCAAGAGATTCTAAACGACATTTCAATACAGTCATAACAGATTTCAAGCATCAATTTAGAGTCACAAAAGCTTTCAAATGTTATATGGAGATATATAAATATAATCTCAAATATTAATTTTTGTGTAAGAAATCCAAAACATTCATTTGAATATGAAATCATTTGGATATTTGAAATTCATAAAGATTTTTTTTTATAGATTACATACACTTATTTGGATATTTTAAATTTTAAACATTTTTTTATTGTATAAGATTACAAATATTATTTTGGACATCTGTGATTTAAAACATTAATTTAGATATAGTTGAAGGTTCTTAAAACAAAGACTATAAAGTATTGTAAAAATTATGAAAAAGTTTTAAGAACTAAACTATTAAGCACATTTCTGTTAGGTCTGCATATAAGTAGCAGTTGTTAAAACACCTAGCAAAGAGCAAAAAAAGGTCAACTTCAACTGACCTGTACGATAACCTTTCTTTAATAAAGTGCATTTTATAAACACTTCTAAACTATCCAACGACTTTAATGCTTACCTTGACAACAAATTTGTGTAACCATGGAAACATCATCATTGAAAGCATAATGAAGTTCATCAACTTTGAGTGAATTTTGAAAATTTTCTGGGAGTAGGTGAGGAACTGGTCATCCTTCTTGCCCAGACAGTCCGTCCTCAGGCTGAACGCTGTCCTGGCGATGATCTCACTCGTGAACTGGCTCATGACGTGTTTCATGGGCACCAGCTGGTCATCCCGAGCGTAAGTCTCCAGCAGAATGCCCAACTTGATGGCCGACTCGTCGATGTAACGGCAGACGAATTTAATCTTTCCAGAACTAAAAGATAGTCAAGTTCTGAACTAAAAGAAGGTCAAGTTGTGAACTAAAAGATAGTCAAGTTCTAAACTAAAAGATAGTCAAGTTCTTAATTAAAAGAAGGTCAAGTTCTGAACTAAAAGATAGTCAAGTTCTGAACTAAAAGATAGTCAAGTTCTAAACTAAAAGAAAGTCTAATTCAAAACTTAAACATGGATGGTTAAACTAATAACTTAAAGATACTGAAGTTCAGTTAAGGACTAAAAGTTAGTCAAGTTTACAACAAAAAGATTATATAGTCTAGTTCAGTCAAGTTCAGCACTAAAAGACGTGGAAGTTCATAATTCATAAAATAGCCACAGAGGTTTATTCAAGCTTAGAACTAAAAGATAGTCAAATTCAGAACTAAACGATAGTCTCGTTAAGAAAAAAAAAGTTTTTATGAATAGTTCATTCTCTTAGCAACAAAGTCATCACAATTAAATTGACATTTAGCTATATTTCAGGGTGTTTTTCCTTTCCTGATGGTACGATCATTGTTTTTTTTTTGTTGTTTTTTTTTTGCCTAGTAAGTTTCCAACATATCTACTAGATTGTTCTTTGTGGCTAGTCTATCCCTTAACTCTTTTCGCTTTTATAGCAAGACACACTATTCAATAGAATTAATGTATATAGGTACTGACTACTAGTGAGGAAACATACTGAATGTTTGGCAGTAAGACCTAAAAGATATTTTTTCGGCCCCATGCAAAAAAAAACTGAAACAAAAATTAGATAAAGTTGTGTTAAAGTAACCTTGAGACTATTTCAAAAAGTAGTTGTTTACAAACCTAAATGAAGGCGAAATCACGTGACGTATTCTCCTCCAATCTTGGCCGCCCAAGAAAAAGACGCCCTTTTCTACTGGAGAATTGGAAGCAATAAAGACGGTCCTGTCTACATAGTTGTTGAAGTCTTTGACCAGGACATGTCTCAGCAGGTCAATGTCTCGGGTCAGCAGTTGGAGCCCAGCAAAACTGAGTCCCACTGTGTCACCTTCTTCTACGAGGAGTCTTCCCATGGCCTTTCTGTTCACACACAAAAAATACAATTTTAAATTCTAGAATTCGTGCAATGTATTTAGTCAGGTATCAATGACATGATCCTCCTCTTCACTCTTGGGTCATCAAGACCACCAAACAAAAACAATATTGTAAGTGATATCAGTCACATAAATAGCTGGTCTTAATTTGGCCCGTAACTGACGCTGGTGACGAATTGCATTAAACTACCAGGTCTTCTGATATGCGATTAGGCCTGTGGTCACAATAATAATAATAATAATAATTAGGCTTGTCTTAGAGTCCGAAGATTAACGAGGAAATCAATATTTCCCGTGTCAACGCGGCCCGAGCTGCGACCTACATATTTTGCCACAAATTACGAAAGCATAACCATTTTCCGTAGGTGGTCGATTTACATTTATTTTTCGCCCTACTAAGACGTAATAGTCTTCACGTCCGAAACGTGTCAGAGAACAACTATTTCAGATATTAACTATTTCAGATATTAACTATTTCAGATATTAACTAGTTCAGATATTAACTACTTCAGATATTAACTAGTTCAGATATTAACTACTTCAGATATTAACTATTTCAGATATTAACTAGTCGTGCGGTTTGCACGCTGGACTGTCGTTCGGATTTATCGATGGTCCCGAGTTCAAACCCTGCCCGCTCCCATCCCCCGTCGTCCTGCGGGAGGTTTGGACTAGGAAGTAAACTATTTTCAACTCTGAAGGAACATCCGAAACATGTAAAACATTTTTACATTTTAACTAGTGCAGATATTAACTATTTCAGATATTAACTATTTCAGATATTAACTAGTTCAGATATTAACTAGTTCAGATATTAACTAGTTCAGATATTAACTAGTTCAGATATTAACTAGTTCAGATATTAACTAGTTCAGATATTAACTAGTTCAGATATTAACTAGTTCAGATATTAACTAGTTCAGATATTAACTAGTTCAGATATTAACTAGTTCAGATATTAACTAGTTCAGATATTAACTAGTTCAGATATTAACTAGTTCAGATATTAACTAGTTCAGATATTAACTAGTTCAGATATTAACTAGTTCAGATATTAACTAGTTCAGATATTAACTAGTTCAGATATTAACTAGTTCAGATATTAACTAGTTCAGATATTAACTAGTTCAGATATTAACTAGTTCAGATATTAACTATTTCAGATATTAACTAGTTCAGATATTAACTAGTTCAGATATTAACTAGTTCAGATATTAACTAGTTCAGATATTAACTAGTTCAGATATTAACTAGTTCAGATATTAACTAGTTCAGATATTAACTAGTTCAGATATTAACTAGTTCAGATATTAACTAGTTCAGATATTAACTAGTTCAGATATTAAATATTTCAGATATTAACTAGTTCAGATATTAACTAGTTCAGATATTAACTAGTTCAGATATTAAATATTTCAGATATTAACTAGTTCAGATATTAACTAGTTCAGATATTAACTATTTAAGATATTAACTATTTCAGATATTAACTAGTTCAGATATTAACTATTTCAGATATTAACTAGTTCAGATATTAACTATTTCAGATATTAACTAGTTCAGATATTAAGTATTTCAGATATTAACTAGTTTAGATATTAACTAGTTCAGATATTAACTATTTCAGATATTAACTAGTTCAGATATTAACTAGTTCAGATATTAACTAGTTCAAATATTAACTATTTCAGATATTAACTATTTCAGATATTAACTAGTTCAGATATTAACTATTTCAGATATTAACTAGTTTAGATATTAACTAGTTCAGATATTAACTAGTTCAGATATTAACTAGTTCAGATATTAACTATTTCAGATATTAACTATTTCAGATATTAACTAGTTCAGATATTAACTATTTCAGATATTAACAAGTTCAGATATTAACTAGTTCAGATATTAACTAGTTCAAATATTAACTATTTCAGATATTAACTATTTCAGATATTAACTAGTTCAGATATTAACTATTTCAGATATTAACTAGTTCAGATATTAAGTATTTCAGATATTAACTATTTCAGATATTAACTAGTTCAAATATTAACTAGTTCAGATATTAACTAGTTCAGATATTAAGTATTTCAGATATTAACTATTTCAGATATTAACTATTTCAGATATTAACTAGTTCAGATATTAACTAGTTCAGATATTAACTAGTTCAGATATTAACTAGTTCAGATATTAACTAGTTCAGATATTAACTAGTTCAAATATTAACTATTTCAGATATTAACTAGTTCAAATATTAACTATTTCAGATATTAACAAGTTCAGATATTAACCGTACACTGTTATCCAGTGGTACAGGAGTACTGTATTGCATTTTCTATATAAAACCTAACGCTTTTTAAGATGTTACTAATACTTCAGTGGCGTAACTAGGGTTGGGAGTACTGGGGACGGGGTCAAAATTTGAAAATCTCCTCCGGCCCCCACTTGAGGTAGTCTCCCAAATAAGTGTCCATTTTTTTGACATTTTTTGTTGTTGTTATCTTGCTATTTATCTTGTTATGTAAATTAACGACCATGTTGCATTTATTCCACACATTAGACTTTAATATTTATTTGGTACAGATTCTCATGTCATGATGTCGAATGTCAAAATGCAGGAGCCCATAAAGAGGCCTTGCTACGCCACTGTAATACTACCATATTCCTGTATAGTTGATACAAATATTATTTTTTTATTAGAAGACACATCTTTGGTAATGATGTCACAATGTGTAAAAGTAAGTCTTTAAAAACGTGACCACTACTATACTTACCCAAAGTCATCAAACATATAGCGGCTTCGGTTGATGTGTTTGACTCCATACTTCTCCCAGTTCTCGCCGTCAAAAACCTGTTTGTAAACCAAGTAGACCACAAGTCCGAGACAGACCGCAGTCAGATAGAAGGTGGCACCACCACAACAGCCTACGGACTCTTGGGTTAAGGTATCCATAGTAACATCAATTTATTTTTCTGTCAAAGTATATGTAGATCTAGATTCGAATAACACTTCTCACTTTTGGTAAGATTAAGTCTCAAATATGAACTCTACCAGAAATGTGAACAAATACTTTTACATTTAGAAATGAACAGAATATCCTCTGTTTTTATAGTAGGCACACAGCGGTGAGATCAATGATGAAACTACACACTTGCGTTACCTGATATGGATAGTGCACTAACTGCACTTGAGCACAGATTGTAATACCCATAATCAGAGCGTGCATGTGTCTTTCCTGTCAAGTCTTCCTTGGTCCCCTTTCCATATATGGGTAGTCAATATCTGCACTTTTACAGAAAAAAAACATCAAACAGCTGATTATGCTACAGCTGCAAGATAGACAACTCCAAATAAAGATAGAGGTGAAATGCGAACTTTAGCTTATTTCATGTTTGCCTATTATATTATCATTGACGACTTAACATGATAGGTTTATTCAAATTGTTATGGCCGGAAGTGGTAATGAATATAAGCACTACCAATGAAATGCTTCCAATAGCAGGTATGGGTCAGATATTGGGTCCGCGGGATGGTTAACACTGACATGACAAAGGGTAAAGGCTAGCGACTGGGATCTAAATCAGTAACCTTCGGGGAGTAGGGTGTCCTTAGCATTGGCTGACTAAGTACTTAGAAAAGAAAATTCTGAATCCAAACTCTGATGCCTTGCAGCCATACCCAAATATGGGAAAGACTTCGGGAGTCAACCTTGAGGTAAAATCATAAGCTGATGACCCTAAGGCGACTTCCAGCATACTGTGCTACAGTGTGTCAGAGCCTTCGTAGTCGCTGACCTCAAACTGTATCGGCATTTGCCTTTTTCTTGGACACATCAGTTACGTGAAGAGGGCGTAACTGCTATGTGGGCTACATCGTTCCAACCACGATTAATGCTCAGGCTTTCATCTCATTTCTATGAGATGATCCATAGTCGCTTTGCGATTTAAAAAATGCCATGGTATAGGATAAACAGAACACCTTTCATGAATTCAATGTGCCCCCATTAGAAATCTCTGTTCATGATATAGAACCTGTAGAATTTAGGTGTATTAATAGTGCTAGCCGTCTAATTAATAGGTTTTTCGTAACTCCAATAGTCTTTACTATCGTAGACTTCATATAGCATTTCTTTGTTGGAAGCAGATCTATAATCTTCAAAAGAAATTTAAAAACAAGAAATGTTTAGTAAAAAAATAATAATTAATACAAAAACAACGCATATATTGAAATGGACTTAAAAGTAGAAAATATCTCCCTTTAGAATAGTATTTCTCTATAAAAACTAAATTAATTTATTAAGACTAATTGATTAACTAATATGTTAATTTGTTATTGATTCCTATGGTGACATCGAGCATAAGCTTGTATGCAAAATTTGATGACCATTGGATGTGTAGAAGTGGTCGATAATTCGGTTGTGAGCATCCGATTCTAAACATACAAGAAAGACAAAAGCCCAGAGCGAGTGACTCTTAGCGTTCTGATAATGTTCAGTTTCTTTTTTTTTTTTTTAATAAAAAATAAACAGACTTGGAACGTGAGAACAGCAAAGGCAAAATACTAATGGTAAAGCGCTAATACTATGAATAAGCTAAAGGCCTAGAGTTCAAATCTTCGTAGAATAACAGAAAGTGAAAATAGTGTTCTATGCAAATATTAAGAAATGAGCATGTCGTTGTGATTATCAAACAAAACCAATACGTCTAGGTAGAGACTTGGTAGACAGACCTAAGCACATAAAGTAGCGGATACACACCACACGGCCTTACCAAATGTAATGAAGTACATATTACAAAAGGACAAAAAACAGAATAGATAAAGTCCAGGATGTTTCTCTGATGTAAGGTTTCACCACGATGGCGTGGGGTTGGTAAAGGCTGAGAAAGAAGGTCAATATGTGTAACTATGTATGACCTACTTTGAGAGACTACTCCGCTGTGAGGCTCAGTGTGTTATCTGGTGTCGAGCTATCAAACCGTGTGTAAACAAGCCAGTGTTGTTACACAGTGATGTGTTGATGCTTTATCAAAGTGTGTAGACTCTATGATTTTGTTAAAATTGGTGTGATACTTTGGCTAATTAAAAGATTTGATTTTATATTTAACTGACTTGGGTATTGGAATTGATTTGTACACATATATTGATTGAATACTCAGGCCTGGATCTTGCGACATTCACATTGTTATTCTCTGCTCTTTTGTTCTGTACTTTTAAGCAGTCGACATAGTTGATGTTTTTACATAGAATAGTTCTTTGATTTCATTCTAATCGTTATATCTAGTTTACTCATTTATACTTATATATAATTACAGAAAAACAATTCTGACTAATGAATAAAACTCCCATAGCATAGATGTTCTTTATAGTGTAAACACAGTGACGCAGTCAAGCATAGCGACAGCAACGGAACTAGAAATACTAGCTACTCTGACAGACATTTTAGTCAAGCTTAGAAACCAGAAATATATTTAGCTGTGACCAACTGGACCTGTTCGAAAAGGTCAGTTTAAGTTGTGTTTGTGCCACGTAGAACGTCCAATTCTGCTATTGAAAACATTTGTTTTAATTGGACGGTGAACTAAATCTTGTAATAGGAAATAAATGATCATAGTTTTAGCATGTCTTAAAGACATTTTACCTGCATGAATATCGTGTATAATACCTACATTCCAGGGAGGTCGAATAAACTTCAGACTATTTCTGTTGTTCGTGTTTCTGTGTGTCGTAGCAATGGTCAACCTGTTTCAGTCTTGGCTCCCTTGTTGCATGTCCAGCGTGTCCAGTTATCTTTTAAGTCTCTTACTTCTGCTGGTCACCTACTTCCTCTACTCTTACCTGACCAATAGAAAGTCATGGGAATGTTACGGTGTCAAACAGGTGTCTCTGGGAAAACTGGCCTTGACAGACTTTAGGTAAGCAACACATGTTCACAAAATATAGTTACTTCGCTTAATTAATAACATTTTGTTCAAGTTTCAGTTTGACTGTGAAAAGCAATTTTCTATAAATATGTAAACAAAAAAGAAAGGGCAACATAATCCACATCAAGTAAAGCTTGGTATATTTTGTGTTTTGGTCAAAGTTGAACAAGCGCTAGATATGTCCAGTACAGCGACCAAATCTCTTTATTTTAAAAGCTGAGTGATATCAATGATGTCTTAAATTTCCAATAATAAATAACAGACCAAAAGGTTTCCAGTTTAAGATCCTCAGGTTCAAGGTTTAATGCTCGGCGTCTCGACCTCTAAATTTGTTTACTGCAAAAAATTATTCTTGACAAACATTTTTTAAACTTGACCCGAACTTGTAAACTTGAGCTAAAACTTTGAAACTTGAGTCAAACATTAAAACTTGAGCTAAAACTTTTAAACTTGAGCCAAACTTTTAAACTTGAGCCACAGTTTTTAACTCAAGTAAAATGTCTTTACGTGGGCTAGACTTGTTTACTTGATCCAAATTTGTTTACTCCATTTAATTTTTTTGAATTTTAATATTTGCACTTGGGTTAAACATTTGCACTTTAAGGATGTTCCATGCCTGTCGCGCTCGTAACTTCCAAGATTTCTGTTGGAATGTTTTGTGTAACATTGAAATTCTACTCTTGGTAGTTTTTGATAAATCCTAATTAAAAATAAAGAATCCCTTAGTCTTACAAAGACTTTGTCACATAAACAAATCGATTTACAGTTGAAGTCATGACTTCAATAACATCGTAGAGTGTATTCAAACTATTAAAACACCCTGACCCTCAGAGGGGCTACGTAAATTTATATATGATATATCTCTCTATATTTTTCTTTCTTTTTAAAAAGGTTATATCAACTCACTAAGTCTGTCACTCTATCTGTCTGTCTGTCTGTCCTGAGAAGGCTTTAGCCCACAAGTTTGAATTCAGGTTGTTCCCTTTAAAAAACAAATATACATTTAAAAAAAGCGATCACCCAGATACCCCGTTTTTTCTCCCCCTATCCAACTGGTCCAGACAAGTGATAGGATCATAGCGTAGTGAGAACGCTAAAAGCATGAAATTGCGCTAGTTCTATTACAATCCAAACTAATTCATGTACATTAATATTAGCTTTTTTTTTAAATAGTATTTTTTTGTATTTTGCTTGTTAAATAAGTAGTTAGGATATATATGCATCAACTACTAATTTCTTATGATTGCTTGTAATTTGTGTTTTGCTTTTTAAAATACAGACAGGCTGTGGTGCAGCTCATAGAGAGTCACGGTGACACTGTAGGCATACATAGAGGTCGGATGACGCTCCTCACGCGCGACCTTGACCTGCTCAAACACGTTATGGTCAAAGATTTCAACAACTTTGTGAACAGGCTTCCCATCATGACCACGACTTCCGCCCTTGAGACCGGCGTGTTCTTTTTAAACGATTATGATTGGAAGAGAGTGAGACACGTGATTACGCCATCATTCACGTGAGTAACCCTATACCATCAATTTAGCTTTACCCACAATTGGTCTGTTGTAAGACTGAAGATTTCGAATCCCTCTTTTTTTTTCTGAGTCGCGCTCTCTGTCACTGCGAAAGTTACGTGGAATAACTCTAGTCCGACTCGAAGAAATAAAAGAGTTATCTTTCCATTACTAGTTCTCCTTTTCTCCTCTTTTTTTTCTGAGCCGCGCTCTCTGTCGCCGCGAAAGTTACGTGGGGTAACTCTAGTCCGACTTGAAATAAAAGTGTGAGCTTTCAATGACTTTTTCATCGAGGGTTAGAGAGTCGGCGGCCTTGCGTTTCCCGCGTGGTTGGGCGACGAAGAGAATGATATATAATAGATAGGCAGACAAAGCATCTCTATTCAATTACTGACTTTAAAAGCATTGTGTTAATAAACGTGTTTTTAAACGAATAAAAGTAAATTCTGGTGAATCACGTGATACTTTTGTAGACAAGCTTAAATCTTGGCATTCAAATGTAAGTAGGTCTGATGATTTGTACTCAAAATTAGCCTTTATTAGTTTTACATTTATATGTGTATTTATGTTTATGTATGTTGTATGTATGTTTGTTTGTTTTCATGTAGTCTCCCTTGTTCTACTGTTAAGTATGTTTACATGTTCACGGTTTACTCTTAAGTGTGTCAGTAGTGTGTATTCACTGTGTATTCGTCTCTGCTGGTTGTTCTCTCCTTGTTTTCACGTTAATAAAAATGGAGTGTAACTTTTAAACATCAGTATTGTTAGTGTGTTGTGATAATATAACACTTAGTACTAAATTTTAGTAACTTTCTGACCTGTAGTTCTAAAAATAATCTTTACGATTGGTTGGTCATATGAAATCACTGAAACGTTCTTATCCATTAAATCAGAGATTAGCATATTGACCATTTCTTTTGTAAAGTAGAATAAATCTTTGTTAACTTTTATCCTTTACAAGTCAATGAACAGAAGAACATTAATTTGGATTTAGGTTTACACTACGTTGTTGTCCACAGCACAGCGAAATTAAAGCAGGTGGCATCCAACATTGAGGAATCTGCCCGTAAGCTGACCAACGTCCTTGAAGAATATGCCGAAAAAGGCGACTTGGTCCCTATCAAGTACATAGCTGGTCAGTTCACAAGCGAGGTCATTGCCCGGTCTGCTTTTGGCTTCAAGACGGACTGCATAGGCAAAGAGGACGATGAGTTTACTGGTCACGCCAAGAAGATGCTGAGAATTCGAGGAGGCATCATGTCCGTGGTCATGAGGATCATGTTCCAGTTCAAGTGGATACAGAACTTCCTGGTCAAGGTTAGTATTAGGGTCACACTCATGGGTATTGTCAAAAGAACAATTTAGAAATATATCTTTTTATTATTATGTAAAAACGAACTAATATTCATTTTCTGGCACTACCATGGTCGAGTTTCGTTAGAGACAAACACAATTCATTGCAGCCCCTTTAACAATGTTCTGGTGATGTGGCAGGTCTACAGCAGTACCGCCCTCTGACCGGCAACGAGAATCTTCTTAGGAATGTTAAGGGTCTTGAAAATATTTGTGAGGTCAGTTGCCACTATCCCATCGGTTGATGTAACAACAGGGTATATTTTTTTTATATTTTAGACAACTTCCATAACCACTTTAATCTCTATTATTATTATTATTATTATTATTATTATTATTATTATTATTTATTCATTTTAACTCCCATGATGCCATACTCTTCAATAAACAGTTCCGCTTATTCAATGGGTTTTTATTTTGGCCCCTATTTTTTTCTGCAGAAAGTTGGCATCACATTGCTTGACCAAGCCGATCCTGATTCTGACAGATACTTTGACACTATACTGCGAAGAACTGTGGCCGAAAGACAAGAACTTTCTAGCCTGGGAAAACCCATGCCGAACGATCTGCTGCAAAGTTTAATCTCAGCAAAAGAAGAAGGCGACAGGGAAGCTGCTTCATTTTCTGGTCAGTCTTCAACTTACACTATAAAATATATAGAATATGGCTGTCTATACTTTGAATATAAAATAAAAATTAAACTTTTTTCGAAAACAAAAATGAGTAATGAAAGAGAAATATGATTATCTTATTTTATAATTTTTTTAGGACATGCTGATGATGTGACATGGGAAAAACTGCCTAAAACAATGTCAGAAAGGGAACTGATTGGTCAGTCTATGTTGATCATCTTTGCTGGATTTGAGACAACAGCCACCACACTGCAGCTGGCTTTGTATTTGTTAGCCCAACATCCAGATATCCAGGTAAATAAAAGCACTCATTTTTTGATATGTTTATAAACTTTATGTTTCTTTCATTATGTTTATAACTTTCTGTTTCTTTTGTTATGTTTATAAACTTTCTGTTTCTTTTGTTATGTTTATAAACTTTGTTTCTTTCGTTAAGTTTATAAACTTTCTGTTTCTTTCGTAAGTTTATAAACTTTCTGTTTCTTTCATTATGTTTATAAACTTTCTGTTTCTTTTGTTATGTTTATAAACTTACTGTTTCTTTCATTATGTTTATAAACTTTGATTCTTTTGTTAACTTTATAAACTTTCTGTTTCTTTCGTTAAGTTTATAAACTTTCTGTTTCTTTTGTTATGTTTATAAACTTTATGTTACTTGTGTTATGTTTATAAACTTTGTTTCTTTCATTATGTTTATTAACTTTGTTTCTTTCGTTAAGTTTATAAACTTTATGTTTCTTTCGTTAAGTTTATAAACTTTCTGTTTCTTTTGTTATGTTTATAAACTTTATGTTTCTTTTGTTATGTTTATAAACTTTGTTTCTTTCAATATATTTATTAACTTTATGTTTCTTTCGCATGCCCTTTCTAACTGTAATGTTTTTTTTCCCTAGACCAAGATTTATTACTTAGAATAAAGTTTGATAGAAAGGTCAATAGATTTGAACATGATTCACCTTCACCTATCCGTTAGTCTGTTGAACCTCTGAGGCACCACATAAGATCTGTTGGTTGTCTTTCTCCATTCCCCCCTATCTATTGTCGTTACTAGAATTTCTTTCAATGACAGGCCTGTCCATTCTTTTATATAGTCTTACTCTTCTTTTTTTTTTCTGGTACTGTTCCCTGAAGGAATGTCTTTGCGTGAGGACATTGTAATATGTCCATAGAGTTTTAAGCTTGCACTTTTTGACAGTAGTCAGCCGATCATCTTGGGATACAATTGCTGTATTATTCTTTTTCTAATCTCTTCATTTGCGATGCGGTCCTTGTCTTTCTGCAATCTAAAACGTTATCGCTAAATCTAATATATATATATATATATATATATATATATATATATATATATATATATATATATATATATATATATATATAACTTTCTTGTCTTAATTTAACAGGAGAAAGTCTACCAAGAGATCCTAGAAACAGTTCACTCAGACACTCCAACTTACGAAGAACTGGGTCATCTCAAATACATGGAACAGGTAATCAATGAAACTCTACGGCTCTATCCCCCGGCCCCTATTTCATCCAGAGTCGCAGCAGATACTTATTATTACAAAAACATTGTCATCCCTAAAGGCGCTTCCATCATCATCGCCAAGGACGCCATCATGAGGGATCCCAAAAATTTTCCCGAACCCTCAAAATTCAACCCCGAGAGGTTTTCCGAGCAGAACAAATCTAACAGGGACTTAATGACATTCCTGCCATTTGGCCACGGCCCTCGCCAGTGCATAGGGATGAGGCTGGCCTATATGGAGCTGAAGCTCGGCTTGGTGCATGTGCTGAGGAAGATCAAGTTTGTTCTCAGCGAGAGGACACATCCGAAAGTCGGCGAAGAGCTGAAGACTCGTTTTCAGGGCATCATTATCACAGACAAGCCCATACAACTGGAAGTACACTTGAGACAAGCAAATTAACAGTTATTATTATTATTATTGCTATTATTATTATTGCTAGTGCATATTTGAGCATAGAATAATAGACACTCTACCGCAATCTAATCCAACCAGAACACACTTCTCGTGTCGTACATTGATCAAACAGAAAGTGACAATACATTTTACAAATAGACAAACAAAAACTTTTTGTATCGGAGATTTTGTTTTTGTGTGTAGTTTTTACCTCATTATGAAAATAGAAAACTATGGTGCGAGGGGGGAGGTGAGAAAAATACTTTGTGACATTGTTTGAATTGTTCTCACAACGTTGTCACCAGAAAGATATGTTGTTATTGTGTTATATATGTAGTGTGTCTGTACTGCGTCAAGTACATAATACTCTTTTATAATGTTATGATAAACATGAAATATCGTCTGCCTAAACTGTCTGGGCTAGAGACTTTACTCTCGACTTTGTTTCTAAATGTTTAGAATTGTGTTTCTTTGAATCAAACTGTTCCAAACCTAGACTTTAACATCAATATTCAAAGGATATTCATTCAAATCACGAGAATTGGTTGATCATGCAATCGATAATATTTTATTTTTATTTTACAATGTGTCAAACAATGTTCTGATGTGTGTGTGTGGCACTGTGTGCTGAGTCTGTGTGTGTGTGACAATACAGAGAAAAGATATTTTTAAAAATCTTTATTTTAAGACTTACGAGAATGTGTCTGCTAAAAAAAAACAACCATTATATATAAACAATGTACTATCTAAACAGACAAAAATACAATTGTTCAATAAATTCCTAACTACAATTCATTTGTTTTTTTATTGTACTATCAAACCTTATCACTTAGTTTTCATATAGACAGGGCTGTTTAGGACACCCTTTGAATACTTATCCATCTGAAGCCTGGACGATCACGTGACATGTGACAGTATGGTAGTCTAAAACAAAGAAAAGTTGACCGACCTAGAAAACAACAATTAGTTTTTTTTTCTCTTCACCCACCCCCTCTCTTTGATTTGTTCTAGAAGTTTCCCGAGATAATTATCTGAGCGTTTCCAAGAAGTAAATATCCGAGACTTTCATTTGAAATCAGAAACGATGTGAAAGAAAAAAAATCAAAGATGAAGGTGTGAAACTGATATTCCATTGGATCAGGCTCTATTGTGACCTTTACATCTCTGTACTGATAGCATGTTTATCAAGTGTGGAGATGTTACAGCTATGCCTGGAAGATTCAAACGGGGTTGGCTGTGACTAATGCTTTGATAGAGATTACATCAGAAACTTTATTTTGAAAACAAAAATTGTATTAAAATCTAGACCACGACGGACAATGGAAGTACGTTTTTTTTTCTTCCTGTAAATTTTAGATATTTTCTAGATCCTACTTTGAAGGAGTGTGGTAGTTGTTAGTTCACTGCACTTTTTTAAAGGCTTCAAAGAGACATAATACCCAGTTTCCAGGCGATCTTCAGACCTGAGAGTTGGCACAATGGTGCAACCACAAAATTTGGGTCAACAGAACTTCTTTGACTATTTCCAAATACCCCAAATGAAATGTTCATCTTTAAGTACCCCCTTCCCCATTTTTCAAAATGCTTTGACCATCTGCTCTAAGGTCTTTTATTTCGCAAATGTTATTCTCAAACAAGTCAACAGACTAGCCCCGGGTGTCTGTGAGTTGGCGTCAGAGTGGTACTTAACTCAGATAAGACTAAATACTAGAAATCTAGATCTAGTTGATTTACGCTAGGAAAATCTGATGCGAGAACATTTTCAACTTCACTGCAGACGTGTGTTTAAATATGTTTGCTGACTAGGAATCTAGGTCAAGGTAAAGGTTCATTTGATGTGTAGCGACAAAGTAAAAAATCAATTCATTCTTTACGTCGACCGGTGTGTTTCATGAGGAAGTAACCCGTGTATCATAAACTGTGTTCAACAGTTCATTATAAATCACAGTGTAACAATTGCGATTGTTAGTGAAACAATGAACGTCTATTACCTCTCTACGCAAGCTGATGTAATTATCTTCAAATTGTTTGGGTCTCTTTCATCAGCTGAACTTTGACCTGTAGACAGTGTAGATCTGTTGTAGAACTGTTCAAGTCTTGTATATAACTTATGACCAAGTTAATGCAAACATTCACACATTCAGGATTCTTATTATAAACCGTGAGTGTTGTTTACTTTAATTAAATCTATATTGGCTTTATAAGATTATACTATATAACTTAATATAAGAGAGAGTTGTTTTATTCTGTTGTCTGTAAAATAATTACCAAAGTAGTTCTATAATATGCCTACTATGATGCAGGATTCAATTATGTAACCAGATACAATTGTTAAAGATTCGATAGATATCTATATCACTAACAAGAAAAGGGGTAGAGGAAACTAATTAGCGCCTTTACCCGTAAGCTTCAGTGAGGAGGGTCGTGTAAGCCTTGAAAAAAACTGAATTCAAACCTCTGCTGCCTTGCAGACGAACCCAAACACGGGAAAGTCTTTGGAAGTCAACACTGAGAAAAAATCAGGAGCGGGCGACCCTTAGCTAATTAGCAGCCTACAGCTCTACACACAAGGCCTTGGAATCCCGTTTCAGCAGACACCAAATTGTATCGGCACTTAATGATCCTCTGGACCAGTGTTTCCCAAACTTTTTCCATAACGGAACACTTCGCACATTCTGAGTATATAGCGGAACACTTCACTTATTCTGAGTATTTAGCGGAACACTTCACTTATTATGAGTATTTAGCGGAACACTTCACTTATTCTGAGTATTTAGCGGAACACTTCACTTATTATGAGTATTTAGCGGAGCACTTCACTAATTCTGAGTTTTTAGCGGAACACTTCGCACATTCTGAGTATTTAGCGGAACACTTCGCACATTCTGAGTATTTAGCGGAACACTTCACTTATTCTGAGTATTTATCGGAACACTTCACTTATTCTGAGTATTTATCGGAACACTTTTCTTTTTTTCTAAGAGAGATTCATTCATGTGAGAGCCTACTATTTAATTTTTCCAGTAGTTCGTGGAACACCTATTCATGTTTCTCGGAACACAGTTTAGGAAATACGGCTTTGGACAAATCTGCTGCGTGGAAAGGGAGGAACTGCTGTGTGGGTAACATTTTTCCGTCCATAGCTAATGTCCATGCATCCATCTTATTTCTCTGAGATTATCCGTAGTTGCTTGGCAATAGAAGACTGAAGGAGGTCTGAAGGTCATATATATTAAACAATTTGATACTCAATCTCGAGTCATGTAGAACTGATCGTTGTGTGAATGGGGTTCTATTCTAACAGAATATTAACTTAGAAGCTAATTAACAATAGTACGCCATATAATGGGCTCAAATGTGTAGTAAGCGCTCTGGAGTGTCCACTTTGTGGTCCCATGTTCAAATCCTTCAATTCTTAAGAAATATCCGAAACATGTAAAACAAAAGATAAAAAATCCAATGGCAACTAGACAGGACTATCTGGACAATGTTTTGTTGTCATTACAACAAAAGTAAATCCAATAAAAGACTTAAACAAAGGAAATGTCAGCATATAAAACTATAGTCATTCAATTTACAATTACACATTGTTTTTAAATCTTAAGATTTCCATTTCAACACTCGTTTGCGCGTAAATTGATTATTAAACTCAGGTGCCTTTTTACTCCCACTGGCCAAGTGGGACGTAGCTGGCAGCAGATGGTCTGTGAAAGAGACCGTTGGAGAGCTCTCACTGAGGCCGCGGGACCCACATTTGAAGCCCACCTTATTGAAGAGAGGCGAAGAAGACGTAAACTACAATAGACCGCCGGCGGACAACGCATCAGCATCATATGTGGGAAACTTTGTAGGTCACAACCGGGTCTGCGTGGCCATGTGAAACACTGCACTCATCCTAAATCTTCGGCAGAGAATAAACTGTTGTTTTCTAAAAAAGTCACTGATTAAAAGTCGATTTTACTTCTAAGAAGTTTGTAATTCTACTGGAAACTTATACTTAGCCATAATTAAGTATAATCATGAAAATGTCACTATTTTTAGATCATGATTGATGCCAGTTGTATGCCCTACACAGCATGCGCCTTAACGGTAGTTGCAATTGTCCTAACAACGTACTGGTTCTTCAGGCGTCGCCAAAAAAGCAAATCCTGGCAATGTTACGGGGTCAAAGATGTTCAGTTCCCGTCAATGGGTTTTGGAGATTTCAGGTAGGTCACGTGATTGTAGTCATACTAGTTCTGGATCTGGATAACTTGATTGAGGGAAATGGTCAATAACACCTGCATTACGGAAATCATTGACCTCTTCAAAACTTAAAATACACAGATTGTTTTCTGGCAGAAATAAAGTGTTAAAGGGATTCAAGAAAACAAATAGAAAATAAATTACTTTTTTGTAACACACCATTCTGTTGAATTGAAATACAATCGTTGTTAATATGTGTATACGTTAATTTATAGATACGATCATGTGTGTAAGTTAATTTATAGATAAAGTGTGTATCTTTATTTATAGATAATATTTATATGTGAATTTATAGATAACGTGTGTATGTTAATTTATACATAATGTGTCTATGCACGCTTTGAAAATATAAAACCTAAATGCCATTTGGCATGCAGCTATTTGATTACTCAACAACAAATTGCCAACTTTAAAAAATACAATTTCTTTCTTTATCTTCCTTGTATATTTATATATAAATATATACAGAGCTTTTTGTAAACAATTTACAGAGCTATTTGTAAACCATTTACAGAGCTTTTTGTAAACAATTTACAGAGCTATTTGTAAACAATTTACAGAGCTATTTGTAAACATTTTATCACTGAACATGGCGACACAGTGGGTGTGTCCGGCGCTAACATGATGTTGATCAGCCGTGACGTTGAACTTCTGAGACATGTTCTGGTCAAAGACTTCAACAACTTCACTGACCGGGCCGTAGGTGTGATCACCAGGTCCTACCTGAAGCACGGTCTGTTCTTCCTCCAAGGTAGAAGCTGGCGCAGAATGCGACACATCTTGTCTCCCTCATTCACGTAAGTAACTCCGCCACCTGACTGATGACTTCAGTAGAGAGAAAGGCTCTTGGTATATTGTTTTTCTGCTGTCTGTCTTGCTTTTTTCTTTGTGTCCGTCACGCTTATAAAAACAATGTTTTACCATTTAACATTTTATAGAAATTCGAAAAGATGAAGAGCGGACCTTTGATTTGCAATGCTCACGAAACAACGAACCAACAAGGGCCACTTACGAAAACACAAACTTCCTTCGATATGCTATTTATTAAATATGGATTAGTATTAAATAATTGCCTGTTTCCTACTTAAGAGAATAATGTAATAGGCCTATACACCTAAACATGTTTTGCAAGTAAAATAGTGAAATTAAACTAGAAATGTTACCAACGTAAATAGACAGGGAGATAAATAGAGATCGGTTTGTTTGGAAAGAGAGAGAAGAAAGATTACCGGGTAAATAGAAGAATGTATTTTTACTTCGTATTGTCCCCGGTATTGTGACGTAGTAAGAACGTTCTACAAGTGGCAGCACCACCACCACCACCACTCTCCATCAACAAACCAGAGAGAGAACAATAATATAGGAAGACAAGAATACATCCCTATAAACTACAAGAGTATGAGCCCCATTGTTAATATGTGTGTGCGTTTACAAGATATCGATGAAGAAAGTGAGCATTACCTTTTGCTGCTGTAGAATGATGAAACTACATTTGGGAAATCACGTTGGGTTGGGGGGGATAGCTGAACGAGGGACGACCCAGAGACGCAAGAGACGTGTGTTAGTAGTAAGTTACATTGAGTTTAAATATCATTTCATTTGGTTACTTTGACATCTATATCGCGATATTTCATTTGGTTACTTTGACATCTATATCGCGATATTTCATTTGGTTACTTTGACATCTATAGTATCGCATCTCAACTGGAATCTGTCTACATTGTTATTCAAATGTATGTTTAGTTTTTTGTTTACAAAAGAAGTTTCACAGTTTTTGAAAATATTGTCTGCTCACTACCAGGACAGGGAAACTTAAACACATGAGTCTTACAATTGACCAGGCCGCTCAAAGACTCACGTCTGTACTCGAAAGTCTGGCCAAGAAGGGTGAACTGCTTCCGATCAAATATATAAGTGGTCAGTATACGAGTGAGATCATCGCCAGGACCGGCTTTGGTCTGGAGACCCACTGCCTGGGAGAGGAGGACGATGAGTTCACGCAGATGTGCAAGTCACTTTTAAAGATACACGGACCCATCAGAAACCTGCTCACGACGTTTCTTCTCTTTTTCCCTAGACTGCACACATTTCTGTCCAATGTAAGCAAATAGAATCTTATTTAGGTAATATGGGGAAATGGGGGGGGGGGGGAGGGACGGTGACTGACTGGTATGACGATTGGATTGTGAATCAAGAGGTCTCGAGTTTCAGTCCTGGGAAGAGTGGGGCTTTGAATTTCGGTATTTTTATTGGGTAATGTAATGGGTACTTGATAGGTGGGTAAGTAGAGGCGGTTGTCCGTTGTACTGGCCACATAAAACATTCGTTGATCCTCATCTATGAAACAGATTAACTTTTTTGGCCATTATATTATAATACATTTTATTTTATTATTATTATTGGCTGGCTAGAAAGAATTCTTGCAATACTAAAGCATTACGAGATAAAATTTGATTATGAAATTATAAACCTAGCATCAGATTTATAAGTGACTAATTGATTTTTAAAAAAAACGTGTTTCTTATTTGTTTTACTTTATTTGTATGTATTTCAGGTTTACAATTTATAAATCTCCTTATTATGAACTAGTTGACATCTAAAAGAGGCTAAATTAATATTTCCATTCATGTAAAATATTGAAGGGTGTTACCTTAATGACAACTGACACCAAAATAAGTAAGTGATAATTCTTCTATCCTAATAAAGGATCGTGTTGTTTTTAACAGACTTTAGGTCTTCAGTCGTTTGACCAGGTCAACCTGGAAGCAGACAGGTATTTCAAGCATGTTTTAACAAAGACAGTGTCGGAGAGACAAGAAATCTTGAAGGAAGGCGGCAAATCGCCGAAAGATCTACTGCAAAGCTTGATCCAAGCGAATGAATTAGGAGACAAAGACAATGTGGAATTGAACGGTCAGTACGGAGGTCTGCCATTGGTCTGTCTCTGAGTCTGTCTCTTGGTTTGTCTCTTGGTCTCTCTCTTGATCTCCCTATATTAAATTTCAGACACCATTCATTCCTGTTTGTAAATGTTTTACATGCTTAAGGATGATTTACATGTTTCGGATGTTCCTTCAGATTTGAAGATAATTAAAACCTAGCCCAAACTCCCGCAGGACCAAGAGGGATAGAAGCGTGCAGGGTTTGAACCTGGGACCAGCCAGAGCGCATAGCACACGACCAAGCAGGCATCATTTAGTTAAATACATCTTCGAACAGGTATCATTTAGTTAAATACATTTTCGAACAGGCATCATTTAGTTAAATATATCTTCGAACAGGCATCATTTAGTTAAATACATCTTCGAACAGGCATCATTTAGTTAAATATATCTTCGAACAGGCATCATTTAGTTAAATACATCTTCGAAAGTAAAACATCCACGAACATAACTGACAGTTAAAAGTCTTTTGAAAAACATTTAAAATGTGGCCATTAAAAAAACAACAAAATAATGTCTTGTGAATATGATTATATATTTTCTTGTAAGAATAGTTATAAGGATACAAGATTATTCCGATAGTTAGTGATAATAGTGTTTATTGTATATACGCTTAAAATTAATTTTAGATAATTATGCCACTTTATTTGTACTTCATATTTCCATAATTTATTATAAATTAATTATTTCCACCAATGTAATAATAGATTACCATGATGAAACGATTTTTAAAAAAATATTATTTATTTCTTGACAGAGGTTGCTAAAAGTGAATCCTGGGATGACCTCCCTAAAAACATGTCAGAAAAAGAACTGATAGGCCAGTCCATATTGATCCTTTTTGCAGGGTTTGAAACAACATCCACCACGTTACAGTTTTGTCTCTATCTCCTGGCCCAGCATCAGGATGTTCAGGTAAGAGCGATTGCAATTTAGTTTCTTAGTATTGTGGAAAGCGTGGTCAAGAAGCTAAGTATGTTTGAACTTGGCTTGGCTTGGCTACCTATGAAGAGATTGAGGTTTAATGAGCAAAGTTGTGTTTACTGAAAGCCTAAAGGCGGCACGGAACACCTTTTCCCAAATACCCCCTCCTCTACCACTGGTCCACAAACGAGATTGGATCTTAGCGCTGTAAGCATGCTATAAAAGCTATAATATATATATTTCTTCAAAATTATATTTAAAAAATCAGAGAAAGATTTCCTAATAGTAATAATAAGTAAACTTTGTTTTCAAATGTGTATCCAGGTTCTTTGTAAGAAATGCCCACTTATCTGTCTCGAAGCTATTTGCAGCTCTATCTATACTGGTTAAGACAATATGGCACCTGAGCTTTCTTGAGTGCGAGGGTACTTTCCCCGCCTCATCCTGGTGCCTCGTGACAACGTCTGTTAGGGAAGAGCGTTGGGGTTCCACAGCGTGTTCTGTCAAACAATCATTTAACTTTAAGAGGGTGTAAGGAATACTCAGCTAAACCATCACTTGCGCCAAGCAGTTCGCGGGAGCTAGACCCTGCGGTGACTGCTCTTTCACGGTTAGTGGATGTACAGTAACGAAATACGGAGGTCGAGGAGCCTATTTCAAACGAATATCCATCGAATGTGATTGAATAATAATATAATTATCTCGTTGATTGGAAACCTCCAGACAGAAGAGTCAGTGAAGAGTCAACTTCTCATTCTTGATATCAATGGTCAATATACGGCGCAAACTAGACCGTTAACGAACACTCTCAGGGATCCTAAAAAGCATTTTCAAAGGAGGTGCACGTCTCTTATGTATTATTCTTATAAGTTGTTCAAAACAAAAATCCCTAAGACATACGTGAAAAGTTCCTTTCCATTGATGTCTAATAAAATAAGATTAAATAGAAGTAAACTTATGAATAGGAAATATTCTTGAACAGTGAAAGTTTCTGTTGTGTTTCTGTTGTGAGTCTGTTCTTGTTTTATATAAAACATTGATCAATTATATAATTATATAATTTTTAAAAACTTTTCTATGCAGGAAAAGTTGTTTCTCGAGATTCAAGAAGTAATTCAGTCGGAGACTCCAACATATGAAGAAGTAAACAAACTCAAATACATGGAGCAGGTTCTGGATGAGACTCTGCGACTGTTCCCACCCCTTCCTATCATCACCAGAAAGGCTCTGGAAACCAAAACATATGGCGATGTCACTGTACCCCAAGGTGCCTGGGTGATGGTGTTACTTGACCAGATCATGATGGACCCCAAACACTTTCCACAGCCTGAACAGTTTGACCCAGAAAGATTTTCTGAAGAGAATGTCAGCAAGAGAGATTCCTTAAGTTTCCTTCCGTTCGGCAGTGGCCCCAGACTCTGTCTTGGGATGAGGCTGGCCTACTTGGAACTAAAATTAGCTTTGGTTCATGTCTTAAGGAAGGTCAAAGTTGAGCTTAATGATAAGACTGAGCCCAAACGCGGCGAGAAACCAAAAATAAGTTATCATGGAATCGTGGTTGTGGACAATCCTATTCAGCTGGCCTTGACGTTGAGAGGTTAATAGGTCACATTTCATGTATCTTTTTAGCTATCCATATACATTTTTAAATAGTTTACATTCATGCATTACACAAGAGAATTGAACAATAAATAAACTTTGACCTTTTTCTTATAAGATATAACAATTTTATACATTTCTTTTTTTTTTAATTTTATTTTGTATATATTTTTATCAACTTTAGAATTTTTTCAAAGTTTGTTTGGCTTAAATGGTAGCAATTCTAACAACACACAAATGTATTACTTAGTTGAAACGTTTCTATAACGAAGAGATTTTTAACATCTTCTGGTTGTACTAGTGTCTGGCCTGTATTACTTTCTTCATTAATCTTATGATTAGTTCTGTCAAAGTTTCGCTGGCTTAAAAATAATATATAAATTGCTTGTTTCTTCTTATGTTTGTCTAGAGTAAGAACATTAATAGCTGTATATTTTACTTTTTTTTTTAAGGTTGGGCGTAATTAACGTATTTTCAGTATTTGTTTATTATTGGACCCAAACTTTTTTTTGTGAACTTTAACAATCATTGACATTTTTTAAAATATCAATCTTTATTTTAAATACAGAACTATGAATAAAACAACAACTAATGTTTAGATTGGCATTTTTATATATATAATAAATATACTTCGAAAAATAGCAATCACAGAGGTGTTTAGCATTTGACTGTACCTTATCTTATCTTATCTTATCTTATCTACGATGGTCTAGTGTCTCACAATACATTGACTCATCATAATTCATTCGGAAGCTATATGCGGCTGTATAACTGACCTGCTTCATTTCAAATCAGTTCAAACATGACCTAGTTCTTGAATGAAATGAAAGATAATTTTAAAATTTTTTTAATACATTTCACAATATATAGATCACAACTTGCATGGAGGAACACGGACGCGGATCTTAAAACTATTTTTCTAGAAATTTAACAGTTGATGTACATTGCTGACAGCCTCCAGGTTCCATGATGTTCTGATTTTAAGAGGGGTATCGAAAAAAATGGTGCTAACTCGAATTTAAAATGTCAGCCTCTATGCGATTTGACCCTTAGTTCGACATGGTAGTATTTTACGATGATACACCTGTTTCCGCTTTGCTTAACTAAGCATACTGCACTGTGTAGGACAAGGCACGATGGTTGTGAAAACAAAAAAAAAGGAAATGCTTCTATATTCGTGCTAAAGTGTAGGCTTGGAGGAGGCAAAAGATAATTATTATAAAAAATATTACAAAGTTCTATACCATAGTCTGAACAGACATTCACCAAAACAAACAGGAAATGGCAATCGTTGGCCTCTTTCAGTCACTGAACTAAAGCTTAACAAGATAAATGCTAGGCATTAGCTATGGTCGGAACGATGTCGCCCGCACATCGATGCCCGCCTTTTTCCACTCGCGGCCAATTTGTCCAAAGAAAGAGTAAATACAAGGCAATAAATGTTGTGAAGTGCTCGTACAGTGTACACAGATGTTGTGAATTGTTCGTAAAGTGTACACAGATGTTGTGAAGTGTTCGTACATTGTACACAGATGTTGTGAATTGTTCGTACAGTATACACAGATGTTGTGAAGTGTTCGTAAAGTGTACACAGATGTTGTGAAGTGTTCGTACAGTGTACACAGATGTTGTGAAGTGTTCGTACAGTGTACACAGATGTTGTGAAGTGTTCGTACAGTGTACACAGATGTTGTGAAGTGTTCGTACAGTGTACACAGATGTTGTGAAGTGTTCGTACAGTGTACACAGATGTTGTGAAGTGTTCGTACAGTGTACACAGATGTTGTGAAGTGTTCGTACAGTGTACACAGATGTTGTGAAGTGTTCGTACAGTGTACACAGATGTTGTGAAGTGTTCGTACAGTGTACACAGATGTTGTGAAGTGTTCGTACAGTGTACACAGATGTTGTGAAGTGTTCGTACAGTGTACACAGATGTTGTGAATTGTTCGTACAGTGTACACAGATGTTGTGAAGTGTTCGTACAGTGTACACAGATGTTGTGAAGTGTTCGTACAGTGTACACAGATGTTGTGAAGTGTTCGTACAGTGTACACAGATGTTGTGAATTGTTCGTACAGTGTACACAGATGTTGTGAAGTGTTCGTACAGTGTACACAGATGTTGTGAAGTGTTCGTACAGTGTACACAGATGTTGTGAAGTGTTCGTACAGAGTACACAGATGTTGTGAATTGTTCGTACAGTGTACACAGATGTTGTGAATTGTTCGTACAGTGTACACAGATGTTGTGAATTGTTCGTACAGTGTACACAGATGTTGTGAATTGTTCGTACAGTGTACACAGATGTTGTGAATTGTTCGTACAGTGTACACAGATGTTGTGAATACAGTGTACACAGATGTTGTGAATGTACGATAGCCCTTCCCCAAATGTCAGAACAGCTCACCTGGGTATATTGCTTAGTGGCCCACGACACCAAAACGCCAATTTTCTAGACCACGAAATGTCTGGAAAACGCTGTGTAATAAATCCCAGCCAATCAGCTGTTAAAACGTGGTAACATGCAACCATTTGCAAAGCACTAGCACTAATATAAAGGCTCACTATCTCAACTACTGTATCTTTAAGGCAGTGGTGGGCAACTGTTTCTAGTGAAATGGTTGAAAAGTACAAGCCTTTTTTGGATTCCTTGAGTGTGAAATTCGAAAGCGAATTTTAAGACGTCAAGAGTTTGAACCATTTTTCTATACCCTCAGCTCACCATTTAGTGCAGACGTTTTATATATAAATGTATATGAGCCCTCCCCCCCATTCCTAATTTTTTTTTTAAATGCGGCCCTCGATAGAAAAAGGTTGCCGACCCCTGTTCTAAGGTATAAAACGTATACATTTGCATGTGACTTGTGTTTTCAACGTTGTCGACTAACAGTCGTTGAAGTGTTGGGAGGGAGGGAGGTATCTACAAAGCCAGTTCATAGCATCTACAAGGTCTTATCCCACTTTGATTCTTGTACCCAGGTAAAGGACTCAGCAGAAATAAAAACAAAAATGCGCATGTGCAGACGAGGTCTTGCTGTATTTATATTAAAAATTTGAAATGAACTTCTACCAGATTCAAGTTAATGTTTCGGTTTATTTATTTCGCCATTTGAACCTTTAAAATTATAACCATAAAAGCAGTTTTAAAAAACCAAGGTGTATGTACGTAATTATTATATAATTTATCCTATACTTCAATACGAGCCATTATGTATATATATATATATATATATATATATATATATATATATATATATATATATATATATATATATATATATAATACATTCTATCCGTTTATAGTGGTTCTTAAATGCGATTTAGTACAGTCGTTTGGCGTTAGTTAAATATTCATAAATATTCTTTTTTTATTTATAGAATTTTCGATCGACATTTTGGCAAAAAAAAAAATGTAATGCGATTTAAATCAAAAGAGTAATTTTAAACCATTCTTTAGCATCAATTTGTTTTTTTGAAACAAAATCCGTTATAAACGTTTAGCAAGAAAATAAATGTAAAATAATTCAAAAAAGCGATTTCCAACAATCATTTCTTTAATTCACTTATTTTTCTATAAAAATCCTATTGTCGATATTTTTTTGTAAAATAAGTCATTTCATAAATTTGTTTTCATAAAAGACCCGGAACAATTTATTTTCGAAAATTAAACTTTTGTGACATTTTGTCAAAGGATATTAAATCAGAAGAACGATTTCAGTTAATTATTTCACGTAATTTTGTATACAAAACAATCTCCGAACAACGTACATAAGAAATTAGATTTAATAAAACATAAGTCAGAATAGTGATTTGAAACAATCATATAAGCTTGGTATGTTATTCCTTTTAAAAAATCCGGAGCAAGATATTTGTGAAGAGTTTTGTTGCTCTTGTTGCTCTGTGGACTTGCTCACCTAAACTATGGAGGTAAAAAAACAAATGTTTTGTGACCTAATTAAAAAACTAATGAGCACATTCTCAATAATGTAGAGCATAAGGAAAGGTCTGAATGTCTCGCACTTGGAACTATTCAGGAGTTTGTTTTGTCTGTTCTTGGAATGTGATATAGATACTGCAAAAAGTTTTTAAAAATTCAATCCATATACTTTGCATTATTTGGCTACTTTTAAAAGTGACACATGTAATAATAAATGATAAAACAAGAAGCGAATGTGTAATATAGCAATAACGTTTTCTCCCCCCCCCCCTCTCAAACTGGTACGAATTGCAAAGACGAGCGTGCCCATGTATGTAGCTCATCAAGAAGTAGACGATGGTTGCTAATACATGCTTCAAGTGATCCTGACAAGCAGAGTTGTCCGCACTAAGCCCTGCAATAGACTTAGGCCCCACTCTCAATGTCACACCGTCACTATTTGTTGCTCTACCTGTTTTCAAAGGCCATTTCCTACATTTCTAGATCTTTTTCTCCAAGGCCTAGCTACCTCTGGGAAGTCTGCTCAAGCGTAATAAAATCAGTCACCTCAGTTCCTGAAATGGCAAAGTTACATTTCATCAGAGTTACATTCCTTGACCCTGTGAACTCTGACCCTTGCACAATCGTATTTATTCGTGTATTTTTTTTTCTGTTACGTCACCATCGATTCCTTGGTGTATAGAACAGAGATAACGAGAAATTGTAGATAGCAGTTACTGCCAGTTACTTATCCTTTCCATCACTTAGCCCGATAACAGTTATAGATAGTATCACATAGCATTCAGTTATAATTTACAAATCTGTGTTCTCATTATCAAATCCAAACCTGTTTTCTTTTCAAGTGCATCAAGTATAAAGAGAGGAAGAAAAAGGTGCCCTAAGCATGGCTGTGTCCTAAGCATGGCTGTGTCCTAAGCATGGCTGTGTCCTAAGCATGGCTGTGTCCTGGACATCTTGATGCTCATTGGTGTTCTTATTCCCGCCCATGTGTTCGTAACACAGGGAAAAAGAAAATCCTGGGTGATGGTGTAACTTGACCAGATCATGAAGGACCCCAAACACTTCCCACAGCCTGTAAAGTTTGACCCAGACAGATTTTCTGAACAGAATGTCAAAGCAAATGAGATTCCTTAAGCTTTCTTACGTTCGGCAGTGGCCCCAGACTCTTGGGATGAGGTTGGCCAACTTGGAGTTAAAAGTGGCTCTGTTTCACGTGCTTAGGAAGGTCAAAGTTGAGCTCAACCGAACCCAAACCCATTGAGAAACCGTAATTTTAGTTTTCATGTCTTTGTAGTCGTGGACAAGCCAATACAGTTGGCCTTGACATTGAGAGACTAATGAGAGACCGCCACGTGGTACTTTTGGTAGTCATGGAACATTGTATACTGTTTATACTGAACAACGGAATCGATCCAAGTTCCATTGTAAGTAATAGCCATCATCGTGTTACCTACGTAAGCAAGCTGCAACTAAAGCTGCTTGGTCAGTAGAGTGCTTCTACGCTGCTACTTGCATAATTTAAAAGGCGCCCAAAAATCATGTTTTTTTTTAAATTCCTTATATTAAAATAGATAAAAACCAATACAAGAAATACATGAGAGATATGAGATGCAACTGTTCAACCTAACTCATTATATAGGAATACTTCTTTGGACATGTTTATTAATGCTTATTATATTTAGAATGTATACTTTATTCATTTTGTGTATATCCGGATGTTATTTTCTAATAAATGTTAAGTTGAAAACTTCTGTTTTACTATGTAGCTACTAAAAGTTGTGTGTGTATGTATATAGTGTTTCTATATTCGTTAGACCTAAACGTCACTACTGAAGTCACTACAGTGATATATATATATATATATTTATATATTTATAGCTTTTATATAGCGCTACTAGGAGTTGGTTTTCCGTTCTGCCTTTAGGCGCTCAGTAAACATAACTCTGCCCGAGTCGGATGTCGAACCTCGAGCCCCCTTCTAGGTAGCCAAGCCAAGCCAAGTTCAAGCGCACTTAGCCTCTCGACCACGACCATATAGAAGTATTCTTTCTAGTTAACAAATGTACATTGTATTGTGAATCTTTCAGTAATAAACTATTATATTTATAGAAAACTAAAAAAAAAGGGACGCATAGTGTCCCCCCCCCTCCGCCCTTTTTTGAAGTACCAAATCAGTAAGTGTTCAAAGAAAGAGGTTTTTTGTCAACAGGTGCCCCCCCCCCCCCTGAAGGGCTTAGAAGTTGGACCGAAACGTTCAGAAATAATAAAAACTGTTCTCGTAAGGGGGGGGGGATGTCAACGAATTCAAAACAAGACTCTCCACTCTAATAAATAATAAATGACTTCAAGTAGGCTACAGAGTTAGCTACGCTCTACAGCTCTAGTGTGTGTGTGTGTGCAAACATGTGCGGCACTGAATGGGCACGAGAATGAGGGGATACACTGCCCTCAACGACTTCTGACATTTATTTACTACACTGGTAATAACAAGGACCGTTTCTAGACGCGATCTAGACATCAATAGGACCCTGCAGAATGTTTTTTGTTTTTGATATTACAAATAATCTAGGACCTGCAGGTCCATATTTTAGAAGTAGGATTTTTTCTTTGGTGTTGGAATTACCAACATGGCTGCTATAATTGCAATTGGATGCATTCAATAATAATAAGGCTTGACTTGGAGTCCGAAGATTAGTGAGGAATGAAGTATTTCCCGTGCTGTGCAACCCCAGCAGTGACTATCCAGGTCAAGCATAACCATTGTCCGCAGGTGGTCAATTTAGATTTTCTTTTCACCGTCTGCCTCTGTCCTCGGCAGCAGATTTTCTTTTAGTCTCAAATGTGTATCCCGCGGCCTTCGTGAGTGACCTCCAGCTGTCTCGTTCTGAGACCGCATGCAACCAGGTGCTCTCTTCTATGTCAGCTAAGGAAAGTTGACACCTAAGCTGGTCTTTGAAGCGTTTCCGTGGGGCGCCTCTGTTACCTCGACCACCTTTAAGCTCACCAAAAAAGACTGCCTTCGTCTCTCATACGGTATACGTGCCCTACCCAGCGTAACTGCCGGACCATAAGAAGTTTCTATACTGTCAATACCTGCGTTCGCAAGGACATCGCTGTTTGTAGTGCGGTCTTGCCACCGTATGATGGAGCCCAAGCATCTTTGGTGGAAGCGCCCAAGAAGTCTTAGATGTTTTCTGTATAGTGTCCATCTCTCAGAGCCATATAGAAAGGTTGAGAGAACCACCGCCTGATAGACATTTGATTTTTGTAGGCAGGCGGAGCGATTTGTTCCGCCAAACTCTCGCCTAAAGGTGTCCAAAAGCGCTACTGGCCCAGACCAGACATCAACTTCCCTTGAAAGTGAAGCGTCAATTAACACTATACTACCTAGATATATATAAGTTACAAATGAACGACAAAATAGGAACGAGAAATAGTTTATCATTTCTTTAACAGAACATCTTATCTTATCTTATATAATACAGACGTTACTTCAAAAAAGAAGATGATTACGTCCTACGCGTCATGCATTTAGTCATGCATATTAACCAATGACTTAAATTCTGCCAAGTCACTGGTTTTTTCTGGCTAGCTCAGGCAACCCATTCCATGCTCTAATAGCACTAGGGAAGAAGGAGTATTTGTACAAATTTGTCCTAGCATATGGGACGAGGAATGTGCCTTTATTTTTGTGTCTTTCAGAGTATTTTATTAAATTTTGTTTTTGTATTTGAAGATTATGGTTCAGTGTTTTATGTATAATTGCTACTTTACTTTTGAGTCTTCTGTCCTGAAGGCTTTCTAAATTTAGTGATTTTACTAATGGTGTTACTCTAGTCAAATGTGAATATTCATTTGTTATGAATCTCACTGCTCTATTTTGTGTTTGTTCCAGTTTCTTAATGTTTTCTTGAGTTGAGGGGTCCCACACGGTGGATGCATATTCTATTATTGGCCTAACCAAGGTTAAAAAACATTTTAGTTTTATGTAAAGACTCATGCCAATATACTCGTTCAAATATCTCCACTGGCAAAAAGCATGATAGTTCCCCTTTCAGACCTTGCAATCTATGGGGCAGATGATCTGAAGGTCATCTGTTTCTTTGACCAACGGTTAACAATCAAGGTGTCATGTGCTCAGCACAACGACCAACCGCCTTTACTTAACTCACGTATCAATTAGGGTTGGGTGGACTCAGGGACGTCCTCAAAATTCCGAAATCGATATCCCAGTCTTTATCGAGATTTGAACCCGGATCCCAGGTTCTGAAAACAAACGCTTAGCCATTCGGCATTGCACAAAGCGTGCTCGTTAACAGTTGTATAAGTTAAGCCGGAAAGGATGTCAACAATACAGCTCCCCCGCCCCCTGTACAGGTCACTAAGGTTATTTAGTACGTACTCACATACTCAAAACATATTAAACTGAACTCCATCTACTCACCACAATAGGAAACAAAACTTTGGCTTGTATTGCCATTTCGTTTTGTTAATATCAACATCTCATTAAAAAAAAAGATGCATACATTAATCTACTACACCGGAAACTCTATTTGATCTGAATATCCCAGCTAAAAAGACCATTTAAATAATCCAGTTAAATATGTCAAATTGTTGTCAAGGTGAAAAAAAGTTCTCTTCATTAATTTAAATATAATAAAAGTTACAGTGAACACCAGAATTAGAACGAGAAATCGTTTATCTGTTCTTAAACAATTAAGCGTTCAAATGTATAACTATGTCTCAACTAATCAATGTTATTAAATGTGTTTTACCAGCAGTAAAATACACATTACTTGACGGGTACTTACTAGTATAGAGAAAAGAAGATTAAGGGAGAGAACTTTGCCCTTTAATACAGTCAACACAGAGGGTGCCACTACTCGAGTTTAACATATTTTATTGGTAGAACACATCAGGAAAACGTGTCTATAGTGGGGGCTGTGCACTTATAGCTTAGGGTTCAATGTGTTACTTGCCATCAAATAGAAGTGATACACCTTGTACTTCTAGTGAGTTGCTGGGAATTGTATTTACTTTGTACTGTAAGTTTCAACTTTCATGAGTACAATTAAATGTTTCTCCTATTCTATTAATCTGATGTTCCACAATTAGTCGTTAAGGGTTCCTTTCTCATATACTCTCTTCATCCTTGTACCCATGTAAACACTTCAATGAGGCGGAGCTAACCGTGCTGGTCATGTGACCTAAATAACCACCAATGAGGATCTACCCTTACTGTTCATGTGACCTAAATAAACAGCTAAACATTATTCAATCCAACAAATACTAGATCTAGATCTTTTCTACTTACACTACGTCTTGAACACACACACACACACAAAGATCTAAATCTAAATTTCGCTGGTTTCCGCAGATAATGTAAAGATTGAAAAGTTTCCCTATAATAACGATTAAACCCTAACTAATTGATGTGATGCAGTGGTCCTCTATTCTTTATGAAATGTAGGTCCTGATTTCATCAGTGGGGCATCTTGTACCTTGGCCTATTTAGTGTTAGCAGATGTCTTTAGTCATCAGTAATTACATCACCTTTAGGGACCTTCGGAAATATATATAAGCTTGTAAGTTGGATCAAATACGCTATTAATTCTGACTTAGTTGTGATTTGAAGCTAGACTTGTTTAAGTAGGCCGACGCTTTAAATAGCTACATACTTTTTACTTTGTGTTCACCAGCTTCAACTGTATATTTGTTCAGAATAAAAATGTTAATTTCCATTGTATCTACGTTTCCTTAGAATCAGCCAACAACCTACGCAAGTTGGATCAATAAATATCTGCTCAAGAGTCATTAAAAATGCCAGTGGAAGTGTCGTACACCACGTGGGGCTTGATGTGCATTGCTGTCGTCCTTCCCGTCTGCTGGCTCATCACGCAGAATAAGAGGAAGAGATCCTGGGAGTTCTACGGGGTCAAGGACGTGAGGTTCCCAGCAAAGGGATTTGTCGATTTCAGGCAAGTTTCATGGGGTAATGACTGCCAGGTGTTACATGATGTCTGCTACTCAACGCAGCGGTTTGTCATCTTTTAAGTAGAATCATTCGACATTACAATACATTACAGTTGGTTCAATGAACTCTAAAGAAACCAGGTTCATTTATTTATTCATTTTAGTGCTAATTTGTAATTTATGTAGATCTAGATATACTAAATTGAATGAAATAAATAATGTTTAGATTTCGTTAAATTATATGTCATGGTTATTTGTAGTAACATATTTGTGCATTCATTTAGCTGCTAAGATACATTGATGTCCCTTCCTCTTTACTGACTCTAAATGAAATGTTCAACATCCCTAAAACAGTAACACTAGAGTAGAATTTTTTGATTTAAGGAGAAAACAAAGTTCCGAAATATAAATTTAAATATTTTTGTCCAATGATTTTATTGACTGTCAACTAGTTGTATGATCAGGAGCTCCAGAAGCAGTCAATGTCTTAATCTTATCTAACACTTGTTATACTAACAGTTATAATAATAATAATAATAATAAGGCTTGTCGTCGAGTCCGAAGATTAGTGAGGAATACAGTATTTTTCGTGGCTGTGCAGCCTCAGCTGTGACCTACATATTTTACCACATCCAGGGCAAGCATAACCATTGTCCGCAGGTGGTCGATTTAGATTTTCATTTCGTCGTCTGCGTTTGTCCTCGGCAGCAGATTTTCTTTTGTACCAAAGATACTAACAGTTATAGTCTTTTGTTTAAAAAACAAACTACTTTCTTGTCTATTGAATGTGTTCTATACTGAAACATTTCGCTGACTCTTAAATAGTTTGTTTCGTTGATACATTTAGTTTTTCATTTGTAGCTTGACCATTGTGTGTGTGTATTGTTTTAAAATAGCGCTGGTTGTGCCGAGGTAATCGCCCAGCATGGCGACACGGTGGGCGTGTCAGGCTTTAAAATGATGTTGATCAGCCGAGACGTCGAACTTCTCAGACAGATTCTGGTCAAAGACTTCAACAACTTCACTGACAGAGCGGTAAGCGCGGCAACTGTCTCACCTGTGCAGCACGGCCTTTTTTTTCTTGAGGGGAAAAACTGGCGAAGAATGAGGCACATTCTGTCACCGTCTTTTAGGTAAGAGAAACATTTCCATTCTTTTTTGTCTTCATTGGTTGGTGGATGAATGATAAATCAAAAGACATTGTAAATTAAACAGAATTAATTTTTTTTTTAAAATAGTAATTGTAAATTTTAAAAAAAATTAAAAAAGGAAATTTGATCAAAACTATGTGTGATGTTAAGAAAAAGGGTTAAGTTTAAAAAGTAAACATCTTTATCCACAATATTCCCCAGTGTTCCACTAGTCTATTCCCCACAGGTGTCTAACTGTCTATGTAATCTACTATAAGCCCGCATTTAAACTGAACCCATTAGATTGAACTCATACCAAGTAACCTAGTGGTACCCACAAAAAAAAAGGAACATAGATTTTTATTTTATATAGATGGTATCCCAGTGGAAGTAGTGAAAGTCAACGAATCACTCCTGCTCCCTGAACTCTATATTCTCCTCTGCCGCTGTTGGGAAACAGGTCATGTCCCACAGGACATGCGTGACGCAACTATAGTCACAATATACAAGAACAAAGGGGATCGGAGTGACTGCAACAATTACAGGGGTATCTCTCTCCTCAGTATAGTGGGCAAGATCTTTGCTAGAGTGGCACTATCCAGGCTGCAAGTGATAGCTTCTAGAGTCTACCCAGAGTCTCAGTGTGGATTCAGGAGTGGTAGATCCACTGTAGACATGATATCTTCTCTACGACTACTGCAGGAGAAATTCAGAGAGAGAGACAGACCCCTTTACATCGTTTTTGTTGATCTGACTAAAGCTTTTGACATGGTCAGCAGAAGTGGCCTTTTCAAACTCCTGAGGAAAATAGGTTGCCCTCCCAAACTACTGCAGTTCATTGAGTGTTTTCACGAGGAAACTAAATGCACTGTCAAATTCAATGGAGCCCAATCAGCACCTTTTGAGGTTTGCAGTGGTGTCAAGCAGGGATGTGTGCTCGCACCTACTCTGTTTGGCATATTCTTCTCCTGTCTACTGCATTATGCGTACAACGACATAAACGAAGGTGTGTTTCTCCATACAAGATCCTCTGGAAAACTATTTAATGTTTCAAGGCTGCGGGCAAAAACCAAGGTTAGGAAGCTACTCGTCAGGGAACTCCTGTATGCTGATGATGCAGCTATTGTGGCTGATTCTGATATTCAGCTACAGTGCCTGGTTGACAAATTATCTGCTGCTTGCCAGAAGTTCGGCTTAAACATCAGTCAAAGCAAGACTAAGATACTTGTCCAAAACACAAACACTGCACCTCAAGTAAGCATTAATGGCCAACCACTAGAAATTGTTGATCACTTTTGTTACCTTGGCTCCATCATATCCAACAACACTCTACTGGATAAATACATAAACAACAGGATAGCCAAGGCAATGGCCACCATGTCACGGCTGCAGAAAAGAGTCTGGGACAACATATTGCTGACTAACAGTACTAAAGCCCTAGTCTACCGGACCTGTGTGTTGAGCACCTTGCTGTACGGAAGTGAAACATGGTCAACCTACTCATGGCAGGAAAAAAAGCTGAATGTTTTCCACCTCCGATGCCTAAGGCGGATCTTTAAAATAAGGTGGCAAGATAAGATAACCAATGAGGAAGTGCTACAAAGAGCAGGGTGCCAGGACATCCGCTCTGTTATCAGCAGCAGACGCCTTGGCTGGCTTGGCCACGTTCGTAGAATGCCAGAATATCGACTTCCACAGGACATCCTGTATGGCGATCTGATAGAAGGCAGGAGAGCCGCTGGTCGCCCACTTTTACGTTATACGGATGTATGCAAACGCGACATGAAGCTCTTCAAAATCGACACTGGCAACTGGGAAGAGGTGGCACTGGACAGATCCTCATGGAGAGAGAGCATAAAGGAAGGGTCAAAGATTGCAGATGCCATACACAACAGAAGCAGAAAGAAGGGTGAAAATGCAACGGCGTCTGGTGATTATATATGCCCAACCTGCGATCGCAGCTGTGTATCAAGGATTGGCCTCTTTAGTCACACAAGAAGTTGCAAAGGGAAAAGATCGTCTCTCGAAACGTAAAATGCCACAGATAGATATCAGATGTATATAATCAAATTCCACATTTATTTATTTTTTTTTTTCAGCACAGGTAAATTAAAACACATGTGTCCAACCATTGACCAAGCCGCGAGGAGACTTACATCAGTTCTAGAAAGTCTGGCCAAGAAGGGTGAACTGCTTCCGGTCAAGAAAATTACTGGTCAATATACGAGTGAGATCATCGCCCGGACAGGTTTTGGCCTGGAGACCCACTGCCTGGGAGAGGAGGACGATGAGTTTACACGGCTGACAAAAGGATTTCTCAAGATCCACAATCCATTCATGAACGCCGTCATTATGGCACTTATCTTTGTGCCTACGTTTCATAGTTTCCTGGCCAAGGTAGATGGAACAATCATTTCTATTTGAAATCTAGATGTGAAGATGTCTTGATGTTACGTTGATTGTGTTGATCAGACAATGCGTTTCTGATGTTATAATTAAGTGTAGATTTCTCTTCTAAACATATACTGAAAACTCAAATAATATCGTTATGCCAGAGATTCAAATGTAAACTCTCTCTCTCTCTATATATATATATATAGAACATGCCAAACTGCAATTCTGGAACTAGGTATAACTTAAATAAAAAATATGCACACTGTACAATATAAGTAGACAGGGTAACTCTTTCTCTCCTAACTGACGCTACAATCGTTGATTCCACCAGAATGTGGTAAATAATTATGGAGAGAAAGAGTTGCACTACCGTTTCTTCTGATTCCCCGCAGTGTCGGCAACGGGCATCAAAATTGGTCCGGAACCGGACAAAATATGCACCAATTGGGCAGTGTCCCGTGCGCTACTGCGCTATTATCGACTGTTCTGACTGTTTTAGCCTCCACCACGGGTCCTCTCGGTTAGGGTGGCGCTTGTGCTGCCAGACTCCCCTGGCAGTTTCGGAGTCATCCCAGGATTTCAACCATCTATCATGTACTGTGGTAACTGTGGTAGCCTGTTGGTACGTACTTGGTGCTTCGAAAGTGGGCACGGCCAGCGCTTTTTCTCGTTCTAGAGCATCAGCCAGGGCATTGCCCCTCACTCCGTAGTGCGAGGGCACCCACTGCATAAAGATGACTGCTCCAATAAGTAGGCGGATGTTATTTGCGGCGCCTAATGACTCTTCCGCCATTTGGGACTTTCCCCCTAAGTCATCCATCACTTGGAGGCATGAGTGGTACAACGGTAGTCGCAACGGTTATGTTTTCACGCAGTTTTTGGAGCATGTGTTTAATTAGCGTCAATTTCGAGTGAAGAACGAATGCAGTGTAACCTGGGAAGAGGGCTTTGTCCTGGGGGGGAAAAACCTTTACTGATTTTTCTTGGTTCGACAAGTTCCTCCAGATCGGAACCACGGGCGCGTAGTACAGGATTTTGCGTAGTCGGGCCTGCCGCCCGCTACCCGTGCAACGGAGCCTGATTAGGACTGCTCGTACCTGCTTTTTTTGGTTATTTGTGTACTGATCATGAATGTATGGAATGCAAAGGCCGTTTTCGGCCTTAATTATTTCTAATTTGGGGGCAGTGTGGGAAGTCAGCACCACTGGTCACCACCTCCGTATGGCAAGAGCTCGCATACAGGAGGAGTGGGTTTGTGAGGATTGTTTGATATTCCCAGTATTAGAACTACTACCTCTACTACCTCACAGGGGTCGGGCTAGTTAGAACCTAGCTCGTGGGCGCCGATCAGACCGCCCGACACAGCCCGCGAAGGCCGCGCTAGTCAGTCCAGTCTTTGCCCAGAGAGAGACCCGCGAATAAGCCGGGACCCAGAAGATCCTGACCAACCCTCGAGCTGGTGTCCAGCGCTATCCGCTTTTCGAAAAGCCCGTGGGTCTCTTACTCAGCGTTGCCCCGGGGCCCTACAGGGGACATAGCATCTTTGATGCCAATTTTCACTCGCTGACTGCTCATTCATCAGTAGCGAGCAACCAGTACCCTTGGCCACCCCTTCTAAAGAGCGGGGTGTTTACCATGCGACCACGGTGAGGTGGTACTGAAACGCCAGACCCTGTCTTACCATCACCTTGGAGAGAGAGAGAGAGAGAGACACATACACACACACACAGAGAGAGAGAGAGAGAGAGAGAAACACACACACACACAGACAAACACACTCTCTATAAGTTTCCTTTCAGTGATAGACAAAGTTTTCTTGCTTGTAATGATTTGTGTAGCACTCATAAACCTGACACCGTTTCGTGTCTGTAAAGTTTAGTGCAACTCTCCCAAGCCTTGTTGGTAAGGTCGTAAATACGTGAGCCTTCAACTCTCAACTACAATTTGGCCTTATATCCATGTTAAAGTATTCATTTAAAAAAAAAAAAGGTCTAGTTTTTTTACCCCCACTGGAGTGAAATAATTAGAAGTTAAAATGGTTTAGCTAGCACTTAGATTTTTTGTATTCACAGACGCTTCGACTCGGAGTTTTTGACCACATGGATCTGAATGCTGACAAGTATTTCAAACATATTCTCCATACAACAGTCACAGAGAGACAGGACATGATGAGAAGAGGGGACACAACTCCTCAAGACTTACTACAGAGTTTAATACAAGCTAAAGAATTAGGCGATCACGATGCTGAAGCTTTGAATGGTTAGCTGGGTTTTGTTTTTAGCTTTGTTTTGTTTGCAACTCTATTAACTGCAATCAGAGGAAATGATTTCTTTATATACTATTTGAACTTGTAATAATTGTCTTTCCGGCTATTCTTTCTGAATTGACAGATGTGGCTACAAGTCAGTCCTGGGATGACCTCCCTAAGAACATGTCCGAGGAAGAATTGATGGGTCAGTCTATGTTGATCCTTTTTGCAGGGTTTGAGACAACATCCACCACGTTACAGTTTTGTCTCTATCTCCTGGCCCAGCACCAGGACGTTCAGGTAAGAGATACATAGCATCAGAACTACAGCTTTCAATTCTTGGACATCAGAACTAAATCTTTCAATTCTTGGACATCAGAACTACAGCTTTCAATTCTTGGACATCAGAACTACAGAGAATGTGAAAATAAAACTAAAATAGCAGATTTTTTTGTCGCTACCAAAAGTTGAACATATTGAACATCTATTTTTATTTATCTATTTACATTGCAAGTGGAAACAATTATATACTAATTAATATTTTTCTTAAAGAAATCGAATGCTAATCCACATCTTAGAGATGTTAATGGCATATAGAAATGACACATTTGTTAGTCCATGTGCTAGAACAAATTCATATGTGTACTTTTACTTTTTAAGATCAATCACAATATATAAAACCGGTTTCCTGAATTAGAATTTATATCATAGTAAGACGTACGAAATTTAATTTCCACATTTATTATACGTTTACATTTATTCCCATCTAGGAGAAAGTGTACCAAGAAATTCTGACCCAACTCAAATCCGATACACCGACTCATGAAGAACTCAACAAACTCACCTATATGGAACAGGTCGTGAACGAGACATTGAGACTGTATCCACCTATACCGATCATCACCAGAAAGGCTCTAGAGACTAAAACATACGGCGGAGTCACTATACCTAAAGGCACTTGGATAATTGCGGTACTTGAACAGGTTATGAAGGATCCCAAACACTTTCCTGAACCCGACAAGTTTGACCCAGAGAGATTTTCTGAAGAGAATGTCAGCAAGAGAGATTCCTTAAGCTTCCTGCCCTTCGGCAGTGGCCCCAGGCTCTGCATAGGGATGAGGTTGGCCTACTTGGAGCTGAAGATGGCGCTGGTCCATGTGCTTAGAAAGATCAAAGTTGAGCTTAATGACAAAACTGAACCTAAACCGGACCAGAAACCGAAAATAACATTCCACGTCATCCTAGTCGCAGACAAACCCATAGAGTTGGCCTTGACCCTTAGAGATCAATGACATAGAGTTGGCATTGACCCTTAGAGACCAATGTCGTAGAGTTGGCCTTGACCCTTAGAGACCAATGACATAGAGTTGGCATTGACCTTTGAGACCAATGATTGAAATATTGTTACTGACCTCCATTTATATAATTTAGTTTTTATACATGAAAACAGAATTGAAATATTTAAAATAATAAAAAAATATGTAAATAAATATTCCATTTGAAAAATTCTTAACGCATAGAGCCGGTGTAGTTATTATTTCATGTACAATTAAACCTTTAAAATAAAACACACAAAAATATTTATGAATATTACAAAATTCAAACAAACAATTTCTAATACGCTAATAGTCCTTTTTTTAAATTCCTGGTATAATTTTTAATTGGTAAAATAATTTATATGTTCTGTAATCTTAATCCAAGACACTGCATTGCCTCAAGCGATGGTCGCTAACACACATTTGAGACATGAAACTTATATTCGGAATCGGTGACATTGCCTTTTGTATAACCCTAATCTAAAGTTACTTGAAGCAATCTTCTTGTTCGTAAAATATAATCCAAAAAAAATTTTTTATAACCCTTTTTTAAAAACTTGAAGTTTGACAAGCAATCAAAGATTTATTTTATTGATTTATTTTTTAAATAGGAATGGGGGGAGTGTTGTGCGTTCTAATAGATACATCCTTAGAAGACTACTTGGATATTATCGTTAGCTGACTGATATAGAGGAAGTCTCTCAAAGATACACACACTATACTTTATTTAATATTATTCTGTTATTTAAAACTAAACTGATAGTTCGTTGTAGTGAGACCTCTTGTTGGTGAGATACAGAAACACGGCAATGTTCACTGGGAAAATAAAAGGCCAAATTGTAAAATGTCCTTTTTTTAAAAAAAAAAAGCAATGATGTTAAAAAGTAAATCCTTATATGTACTCGACTAGTTCTGTTTCGTTGAAACAAAATTAAAAAATAAACAAACAATTAGTGGTAAGAAATACTGTGTACTCTAAAATGTTTTTGGCCATTTTCTATAATATCTCAACCTTTAATTATATTCACAATATTATAGCAATCTATATAGTTCGTCCATCGTGGTTCGATGATGAACACTTTGTCATCCAGGGGGCTTTGCACTGGGGTTTTATGCCTCCTCATGTGGCTGGTGAGACCTGTGTAAGCCTGGAAGGTTCGACTGCAAACTGGGCAGGTTATTCCAGCTAGAGCTAGTGTCGTGGGCCTTGGTTTTCATCTCTGGCGTTTTTCATCTGCCAGCGTTGTTCTCTTTTCCTCAGCAACCTGTGCACCAGTTTTCACAGCGCGACATGATGCTCTGTCATGTGCCTCTGTCTCCCAGTTGGCTGGGTCTATGATGAACGCCTTTCTTAGAGATCCATGTCATATACATAGGCGTAGCCAGGATTTTTTTTTTTTTTGGGGGGGGGGCTTGAGGGGGATTTTTTCTCCCCCCTCAAGCCCCAAACTCAAAACCCATTTGACTGCTCTTGGGTAAGTGATGGTTTAGTATTAAAATCTCACCTAAAATAAACAAAATCAAAGCCAAAAATCAGTCACTAAATTCCGACTCACCCTCCCCCCGCAGGGGGGAGATTTCATTTCGAGGGGGGGGTTGGACCCCAAACCCCCACCCCCGAGTCAGAAACCCCATTGACAACGAAAAACATGCTGAGAATTACTCCCTTAGAGCACGTGAGAGGAAGCGAGCAGTGAGTCTTAAGGTTGCCTTGTCCCCGTACAAGGACAGCCTCTGTGTCGGCCATGAACCAGTTATCTCTCTATCTAATCCTTGTCCCAATCGTCCTTCGTGCAGAACTCTGCATTCGTAAAGAATGTGTTCTATTGTTTCGTCGTCCTCCATGCAATAGCGACACCGTGTGTCGTAGTTCTCCTTCCACCGTCCGAGGTAAGCACCAATTGGACAGTGTCCGTCCCGGAACTGGGCTAGGACTGCCTTTTCCGCACGATTCAGTTGCCACCATGCATCTCTTTTATCTGGTCTACTCATTGCCCTGTGAAGCTCACGTCCCTTGTCCGAAGAATCCCAGCCATCGTGCCAAAGTGTCAACATGCGTTTGTCGACTAGGGATCGTACACTTTGATAAGCGCACGGTTCATCATGTTTGAGCGCCGTTGCGACCGCGGTTTTCGCGAGCTGGTCAGCCAAGTCATGGCTGACCACCCCACAATTGGCGGGCACCCATTGCAAAATAACGTTCACACCGAATCGTAGGAGACGCCCTCCGACCGTTAGGTCGTCCCATACCCTTCTGACACCTTCATCTAGCCCTTCTAAGGCCTCTAGCGCGGCCATCGAATCCGTGAAAAGGACTATGTCTTTCGCTGACGCAGTCCCGTTACGTACCTTCGTTGCCACCCAGTCCAGTGCCTGGAACATTGCTTCGAGTTCAGCCTCGAGGCTGCTTTTCTGCTGACAGGATCCCCTGAGCTCGTCACTTTCGGGATTGCCAGAGAGTCGGACTACCGCCCCGTACCCAGCTTTCACAGTTCCCTCGAGCGTCTGCACAGAGCCGTCTGTGTAGATGGTGGTTACTCCGGCTGGATATGAAGCTATAGTCTCTCTGGCTGCTTGTAGTAGCCGTGTGGGGTGACTCTGCCTCGTCACCACTGGGTCAAGTAGGCATTTCCGAATCGTCGGCATGCCGAGGGCCTCCATCGGGAAGATAGAACCGGACGGGAAAGAGCAGCCCGCTCCAACGGCAGATTCGCCTCTCTGACCAACCCACGCGCCACATGCATGAAGCAGAGCCGGTTTTTGAGGCGTCTCCTACCCTCCCAGTTGTCGACCAGACTTCTGAGTGGGCATCCATCTTCCAGCCGCATATATCTCTCGTGAGCTAGTATGACGGCTCTCTCTCTGCGCTATTTCAACGGTGGAATGTTTGCCATAATCTCGCCAGCGGCAATTGGCGTTGTCCTAAAGGTTCCACAGATTAGTCTTATGGCTTGGTTCTGAACAGCATCTAGGCCTGATAGAGTCGTTTGCGAAGCCCAGACCTGAACAGGAAGACTGTAGTCCAAGTGAGAGCGTACTGCACCCATGTACAGTCCTCTCATCACGTCCGCTCTCGCTCCCCACTTCGTTCCAGCTAGTTTCTTTACGATGTTCAGCTTCTCTGTAGCTGTTTCCTTCACCTGTTGGATATGATCGCACATAGTTTCTGATCGAGAATTACTCCAAGGTACTTGGGCTTTTTATCCCATTCCAGAATCTTGCCATCCATTCGTAGCTCGACAGGTTCCTTCAATATATCACGGTCCAGTGTAAACCATGAGTAAACCGACTTCGAGTGGTTTACCTCAAGGCTCCACATTCTGGCGTAGCAGGATAAGTTTGTTAATGCCTGCTGGAGAGTGCCAATGAGCTGTTGCGATCCCTCCCTGACTCCCACAACACCATATCATCTGCAAACAACAGCTTCTGACATTGCAAAGGGGCCGGCAAGTCGTTGATATAGACCAATAAAAGCGTACAGCTGAGTGCCGATCCCTGCGGCACCCCCTGCTCGAGTGGAAGTTTCCTCGACAAGTGCTTACCAACACGAGTCTGTACCGTTCTTTTGGATCCACTTAAGCATATAGGAACCGACACCTAAGTTCATCAGTTTCAACAACAAACCGGGCCTCCATACTCTGTCGTAGGCCTGCTTGAGATCGATAAATACCGCTAGCGTCGACTGACCAGGTCGATTTGTGTTGCCCCACTGGAAGCCATCCGCCACTTTCTGCATGAATAACGTCACTTGATCGATCGCATTTCGTTGCCTCCTGAACCCGCCCTGTTCAGGAGCAATGAGACCCTTCGTTTCTAGAAACCATGTGAGCCTTCTGTTGACCATGCGTTCGGCCGCCTTCCCGACGTTGGACGTCAATGAAACGGGTCGGTAACTTTCTGCACGATCTGGGACCTTCCCCTTTTTGAGCAGGGGAACAATCGTTGCCACTCGCCAAGCCTTAGGAAAATCCCCCTTAGTCCAAGTACGATTGATCAAATCCAACAGTTTCCTTCTGCCAATAGGACCGAGATGTTTCAACATTTCGTTGCTGATCCCATCTGGCCCCGGTGCCTTGCGCAACTTGCACTTCCGAAGTGCAATATCTAGCTCTCCGTAGGTAAAAGAGTTAATGAATGTGCTCGTCTCGTCCTCACCATAGACGTCCTAGAGATGGCCGCAAAAGCCTGGTTTAGAGCGTCCGACAGTTTAGAGTCAGTGACCACCAAGCCTTGAGCCGTTTGCAGGGGCGCAGCTGCTTTTGGTTCTTTCGCCCTGGTTAGGTTGTTGAGAAGTTTCCATGCCTGTCGTCCGTCCGCAAGATCCAGGTTAGCACATGTCTTGGCCCACTTCAGTCTCGTACCCTCCGCAATGGCTTCCTTTACCTCCGCCGTAAGCTTGTTGTAAGCTCTCCTGGTTTCATCGGTTTTTCGACGACTGTGCTGCCTACGTGCAGCCCGCCTCAGTCGGATTAGGCGTGCCAAAGCGGGAGACCAAAAGTGCCTAAACTTGCCCCCTCCGTAGGACCTCGGGATAGCTTTTCGAGCAGCACCTAAGATGGCTTCGACAAAGAGTCCGTAAGTCCGGTTAATGCTATCTGCTTGGATATCCAATCCGTTCAGAGCTACATCCGATGCACTCCTGAACAGACCCCAGTTAGCACGATTATACATCCATTTTGGTTCTGTGTATGGGGTACTCACGTTGAGCTTTTCGAGTTCGATTGTGACCAAGACCGGCAGGTGATCGCTACTGACGTCGTTGAGCACTTCCACTCTCGACTGTGACCTTAAGTCAGTTGACACCAGTGACAAATCTGGTCGCGACATGCCCCCATGCCCGGTGTGCATAAAGGTCGGGGAGTTGTCTTTGCCCTGCAAAACAACCAGGTTTGTTTTGTCACATATCTCAAGAAGTCGGCGCCCTCGGAAGTCTGTATCCTGGCATCCCCACGCTACCCCCACCCCCTGGCTACGCCCATGGTCATATATATTACATTGTAAGAAAAAAAATATTTATAGAAGAACGCCATATTTTTATTCATAGACAATATCTCTAAACCAAGGCAATATCATTAAAATGTGGCAATATCTCTCAACTGCAATATCTTTGAACTTAGGCTATGCTATATCAGAGTACGTCGTCAGTTGTGTGTAATTTGTTTAACTTTTGCAATGACCACAAGTAGCCAGCTGACCAGTTGCTTCCTTTCCCCTTTTCCTCTTACGTGCAGCTTTGAGTCAGTTTGAGAATGTGTATATTTGAATAAAAAGCTAAGCTAGATGTCTACTTGGGGTCCAGTTTACACTTGTTACATAAGACAGACTAAAAAAATACGATTTTCTCAGAATGACAATGAGGCTTTTAAACAATGGTATTTTTTAAAGTCATTGAAATGTGCATGAAATCTCCGCCATTGTTAATTATTCTCATAATATTTAAAAAAAATCGTCTCATCTTCTGTCAATGACCTTCTCCTTTCAAGGACACTTCAACATATCTGTGTGAATGCCTTAAGGGTAATAGGGCGCCGGCCCTGACCACGCCACCGAACGCTATGAAATGAAAACAAGTCATTGAGACGCCTCGGATAACAACGGGCGGCTTGATACCAATGCAGCCAGGGAGAAGGAGAGGTAAGGGGCGGACGTCCCCCCCCGTGTATGACAAGTTTAGTCAACACCGGAATATCATCCCCCGGCCACCCGCCTTTCTCCCCAGTCGCTGATATGAGTGACCGCATTGTCGGTCCGTGTCTTTGCGGACTTCACGAGCAGACATGCGGTTAATTATTGGTAAAAGACAAAGATAATTTATATTGATGATCGTCAGTTATGTGTGGGGTTGTGTAGTGGTGTGTGTGTGTGTGACAGTGTGAGTGCTAGTTGTTTTGGCTTTGTGAACGTGTGTGTATATGTGGCTGTAAATGTAAAGTGTAAAAGCGGACATGTTCGTTTTCTATACGATTCAGCTTGTAAAATATTTGACATGTTTCAGATGTTCCTTCAAATTCTGAAGATATTTACTTTCTGTGCCCAAACTCCCACAGACTAGTGTTGCTGTATGTTCAATCATCAGCAATGTATAGATACTATCATAGCTCATGCTGTGTATATAGTTTAGTACAGTAGCCAACAGTTTTGTTTTGAAATGATCTTTGGGTGAAAGTTAATTTATCTTTTATTATCTAACAATTATCTTCTTTTGTATGTTTATCATATTTTCAACAAACACACATCTTGGTAATGTAATTTAAGTTTGAATGAAAAGATAAGAGTTGTAATAAATTTTAGTTTTGATGCTGTACTTTGTTGATTGCCATTAACAACATATTAAGCACACAAGGGAATCAAATCATGAACAACTATCTAGCAGGAGCTGTTATTATGTACTTCATTTGCATTTTTTATCTTTTATCTACTATTATATCTCAATGAATTTTGGGAAGCCATACAAATCTCAAAGCTCAAAATTATCCCAGTCTTCAGAGGGATTCGAACTGGTGACCCTTCAGTTTGGAAGCTAAGCTTGGCTATTCCTTTATTTTTAATTTCTTTTCACTTTAGCTGAATAACTAATTCGTTAGCTGACAGATCAAACTTCATTTCAGCCTTGTCTAGACGCATAATTAATGACTCCTTGAAATAGGAATTCGTTCGAGAAGTACCTATTTAGTTGGCCAGCTTTCGATGAACAAAGGCAATTAGACAAATACAAGCGCCCTGGGAACGTCAGCCTATGTTCTCCGTCGCGCCCCGCGTTTAAGTTGTTTCCTATTGAAAGTAAATAGACACTTTACAAATTGGCGCCCTTTCCACGCCTAACGAAATTGAAAACCAATTCGTCACAGTTGACTAGAGACGGGAACGGATTAGGTGAGAGCGTTTTGAGGGAAAACAAAAACACAAAAATCACTCGAGCGAGTCGTCAAGCTTCTCTTTATTACTACCGGATAATGTCGTTTCCATGGAAACGATTGCAACAAAAGTAAAAAAAAAAAGTGAGAAGGAAAGAAAAAAGAGGAGGGGGGTGGGGGGCAGGTGGTAGATACGAAAGTAACGGGACAGAACTCTAACGTGTCAGTGCTGGACCTGGAAGCTATTCATTACTCTGGGGGCGCTGGAATCAAGTGGGGAAACTGAGAACAAATTATGTCTTTTAATCAAGTGGATACGGAGCACTCACACCTCCCTTCTACCCACCTCTTTCCCGACTTCCGGATAACAGGTCGCGTCTGATAGTTATGACACCACTTTACAAATTTCTCGTCCGGACGATCATATATTTCAAAGTGTGTTAAGAAGCCTGGAGTACAGTTGTTATTTTTTTGTAATGGAATGAATTAGGTTTAAGGAAAAGGGGGGGGGGAGAAATACGGTGGCTGGGGGGAATAAGAAAGTAAAATGTTAGAAAAAGACTTGAAGTTGATTGAGTGATTTGGTAATAGATAGATTGAAATAAGAATAAAGGTGAAATGCAACAAAAGAACAATCATTAAGAGTAAAAAGGGGGGGGGGGAGCTGGAAAAGAAAGAGGAATGGATGCCACATCTTAGATGTCGAATTTCAATGTTGCAGAAATTATTTACTAGATTCCGCTTGGAGGAAACGAATGAAACATCTGAGTGGCAAAGTCGTCTGCTGCCATCGCTTCCGCCTTATTGCACTAGTATTTATTAATGAAGCAAAACTTAACTATAGATTTTGACTGAATCTTTTGAAACGGGTACTCTACATCTATAATAATTATGTCTACAGTACTTATGAAATAATAAAGCAGTATACTGCTGTCTGATGTTTATAGTATACAGTTATGTTTGTTTTAGAAAACAAATGCTTTTCTTGAAGGGTTAAATGTAAATGTAAATCTTAGTGTTTTTCTTTGTTACTTAGACAGATATTAAAAGACAGTTTTACTCATATTGCGAATGCCTCATATCTTCAGTACAGGAGGATGGGTGAGTTGCACAGAGAGGAGTGGGCGGGGGGGGGGGGGAGATGCATTGTTTTAAAACTATTTTGAAATACGAAGACAACTTACTTAAACTTAGATCTTCCTGCGCCGTTCCGTGCATTGGGCTGTTATACAGAGCGTGTCTGGGTGGACTTTTAATAGCTGAAAAGATGGCTGATACTCTGCATTGGCTGAATAGATTCTGATGTAACTACGAGTAAGTCTGTCATTCTTGAGGTTATAAATGGGGGGGGGGGTGTTAATGTTGAAATTAGGGGACAAACTGAAGACGAGTAACAGAAAAACGTGTGACAGAAAGATATGTGATAGAAAGACATGTGACAGACATGTGACATGTGACAGAAAGACATGTGATAGAAAGACATGTGACAGAGAGACATGTGATAGAAAAACGAAAACATGTATTAGAAAGACGTGTATCAGAAAGACGTGTTTCAGAAAAACGTGTATCAGAAAGACGTGTATCAGAAAGACGTGTATCAGAAAAACGTGTATAAGAAAGACGTGTATCAGAAAGACGTGTATCAGAAAGACGTGTTTCAGAAAGACGTGTATCAGAAAAACTTGTATCAGAAAGACGTGTATCAGAAAAACATGTATCAGAAAGACGTGTATCAGAAAGACGTGTATCAGAAAGACGTGTTTCAGAAAGACGTGTATCAGAAAAAATTTGTATCAGAAAGACGTGTTTCAGAAAGACGTGTATCAGAAAAACGTGTATCAGAAAGACGTGTTTCAGAAAAACGTGTATCAGAAAGACGTGTATCAGAAAGACGTGTATCAGAAAGACGTGTATCAGAAAGACGTGTATCAGAAAGACGTGTATCAGAAAGACGTGTTTCAGAAAGACGTGTATCAGAAAAAATTTGTATCAGAAAGACGTGTTTCAGAAAGACGTGTATCAGAAAAACGTGTATCAGAAAGACGTGTTTCAGAAAAACGTGTATCAGAAAGACGTGTATCAGAAAGACGTGTATCAGAAAAACGTGTATCAGAAAAACGTGTATCAGAAAGACGTGTATCAGAAAGACGTGTATCAGAAAAAAATGTATCAGAAAGACGTGTATCAGAAAGACGTGTATCGGAAAGACGTGTATCAGAAAGACGTGTATCAGAAAAACGTGTATCAGAAAGACGTGTACCAGAAAGACGTGTACCAGAAAGACGTGTATTAGAAAGACGTGTATCAGAATAACGTGTATCAGAAAAACGTGTATCAGAAAGAAGTGTATCAGAAAGACGTGTATCAGAAAAACGTGTATCAGAAAAACGTGTATCAGAAAAACGTGTATCAGAAAGACGTGTATCAGAAAGACGTGTATCAGAAAGACGTGTATCAGAAAGACGTGTATCAGAAAAACGTGTATCAGAAAGACGTGTATCAGAAAGACGTGTATCAGAAAGACGTGTATCAGAAAAACTTGTATCAGAAAAACGTGTATCAGAAAAACGTGTATCAGAAAGACGTGTTTCAGAAAGACGTGTATCAGAAAAACGTGTATCAGAAAGACGTGTATTAGAAAAACGTGTTTCAGAAAGACGTGTATCAGAAAGACCTGTATCAGAAAGACGTGTATTAGAAAAACGTGTTTCAGAAAGACGTGTATCAGAAAGACGTGTTTCAGAAAGACGTGTATCAGAAAGACGTGTATCAGAAAGACGTGTATCAGAAAAACGTGTATCAGAAAGACGTGTATCAGAAAGACGTGTATCAGAAAAACGTGTATCAGAAAGACGTGTATCAGAAAAACGTGTATCAGAAAGACGTGTACCAGAAAGACGTGTATCAGAAAGACGTGTATCAGAAAGACGTGTATCAGAAAAACCTGTATCAGAAAGACGTGTATCAGAAAGACGTGTATCAGAAAGACGTGTATCAGAAAGACGTGTATCAGAAAAACGTGTATCAGAAAGACGTGTACCAGAAAGACGTGTATCAGAAAGACGTGTATCAGAAAGACGTGTATCAGAAAAACCTGTATCAGAAAGACGTGTATCAGAAAGACGTGTATCAGAAAAACGTGTATCAGAAAGACGTGTATTAGAAAAACGTGTTTCAGAAAGACGTGTATCAGAAAGACCTGTATCAGAAAGACGTGTATTAGAAAAACGTGTTTCAGAAAGACGTGTATCAGAAAGACGTGTACCAGAAAGACGTGTATCAGAAAGACGTGTATCAGAAAGACGTGTATCAGAAAAACCTGTATCAGAAAGACGTGTATCAGAAAGACGTGTATCAGAAAGACGTGTATCAGAAAGACGTGTATCAGAAAAACGTGTATCAGAAAGACGTGTACCAGAAAGACGTGTATCAGAAAGACGTGTATCAGAAAGACGTGTATCAGAAAAACCTGTATCAGAAAGACGTGTATCAGAAAGACGTGTATCAGAAAAACGTGTATCAGAAAGACGTGTATTAGAAAAACGTGTTTCAGAAAGACGTGTATCAGAAAGACCTGTATCAGAAAGACGTGTATTAGAAAAACGTGTTTCAGAAAGACGTGTATCAGAAAGACGTGTTTCAGAAAGACGTGTATCAGAAAGACTAATGGAGTGATAGAAAGACATTTGACAGCAAAACGTTCCACAAGAAAATGTGTGACAGAAAGGCGTGTGACAAAAGACGAATGACAGAAACACATGTGACAGAAAGGCGTGTGACAAAAGACGAATGACAGAAACACATGTGACAGAAAGACATACAGTTTTAAAGTGGTTGTATCTTGTTCAGAAATTGTCCATAAAATGTATTGCTTTACTTGTGTTTCTAGTTATGTGCTACACTAATGGCTATCTTAGGGTCAAGTGTTTCCTAATGTCTACGTCCAGGGAATCTCATACCGCGTTGCTCACCACTCTGCTAATGGGGAGCGTGCCTGTGTGATAGAAGATTTCTCCAATTGTCACGTGATCTTGGTATGCTACTCCTAAGATAATACTAATTTACATTATATATATATATATATATTAAATCCACCCAACACACAGACACACACACACACACACACTTTTCTTTAAAAAAAAAACCTAACCAATAATTTCTAAATGCGCGAATATAATGAAAAGCAAATTTAAAAAAAAAGATCAAAACAAGGTCATGATGACCTCTTCGAAAGTTTAGAAAAGCGTAATTATGAGCTTCTCAAGGTTAAATCTGTGTAGCCTTCCAAACCTATTAAAAACATATCCATTTCATTAACACCGAGAAACATGCACGTAACTCATAGGACAGAACTGGGGCGTGGGGAAGGGCGTTTCCACTCTGCATGCGTTGCACCGTCAAATGGGTTTTGGGTAGAAAGGCAAAGGGAGATAAAACGGATATTCCTTAAAGATTTTAATTCCAACTCATTTTGTTTTCCGGTAAGTTGATCTCCCTTTCCTAAACATTCACGACTGACTTGTAGCAATAACTAGCCTTGGTGGAAAATGGTAGCACTCCGTTCCTAGCAAGTTATTTTTTTATGTTACTTAACAACACCTGATGGGGCCATAGCGTGGGGCACAAGGTAATTTAGCGTCCGGGACAATTAGACCAATGAGTATTGTTTACTGGACTGTACAGCAACCAATAGTGGAGAGAGAGAGAGAGAGAGAGAGAGAGAGAGAGAGAGAGAGAGTGTGTAGAGACATCAGGGAATGAGTCTGAACCGTAGCGGGAAAAAATTCTTCTGAATTAATCAGTCAACAAAATGTGTGACAATCTGTCACCCGCGCCCCCCCCCCCCACCACCTAAAATTTTGTTCGCGGTCTACCCACCCCCTATTTTAGCATTTGATTTGGGGAAGAGCTGTAAGGTTCCAGAAAGGATTTAAGGATCAAATAAAAAAAATTATTTTAGTATTTTTTTTAATTGGAAAAAAAAAGTATTTCGTTGATACTTTAAAATTTTGTATTCTAGAAAGCATTCTTTCTGAAGATAGTATTGAAGAGGCAGCAGATTCCATCTCTATACGGCAAGACGATCTGGGGGAGTGCTGTAAACTCCCCAAGTGCGGTCCCGGTCAGAGCCCCTGAGCCATACGTCTTACTGCGTTCTGAGTTTCAGAAAATCATCGTCTTGGCGTCTGCAACGCACTTTTTCTCATATTAAGAAGAGTTCATGTGACTAAATGTTTGTTTTTAAAAATGTTGAGACAGACTAATGTCCATGTCCAAGAAGGAGGCAGCATTGGACTGAGGCCATTCGTTAGTAAAGGCCTCAACATTGACCTGCGACGTCGCAACCTTAGGGTAGTTGAGACCAATAGCTCATTGCCACGTCGCAGACCTGTGAACTGAATTAGTGGTCATATTGATACAAGATTTATTATTGTTTAACTGGGTGTACATTTGCCAATTTCAATCTGTCTTTGTAGGAATATGTATTGTTTATTTACCATCAAAATGGCGTCTCAGCGGTGGATTGGCAAGCCAGGTCCCACTATTCTGTGGGGGTATGTTAAAGATTTGGTTCCATTGCCAGTCAATATCAATGACATGAAGGATAAAATACTAGCTGCAACTTAAGCAGTGGACGTGGACATCCTGAAGCGGCATGAGATGTTGTCCGTGCCGCCAGTGGTGGTGGTCACTCTGAGCACTTGTAAAGCATGAAATAAAAAATTAATTTTAAAGTTATAATTTTTCCTCTCTCTCTTCTTCTACGGAAACATACAAAAAAATATAGAACTTTCTAGTAAAAAAGAAGTTTCCATTTCAGACCTTGTGGTCTATAGGGCAGATGATGTAAAAGTCATCTGTTTCTGTGGACAAAGATTAACGAGGGTGTCAAGTGGCCAGCACAACGACCAACCGCCTTTACTTTCCCTATTAGAGCTGGGTGGACTCAGAGGCACCCATGTAACCCGAAATAAAAAATCCCAGAATTTGAACCCGGGACACCCAGTTCAGAAGCCAAGCGCCTCCTATATCTTTCTAGAGGTGTTCTTTAAAATTGTGATTTATTTATTTATTTTGATATTCCCCCTGTTCAGGTCATATTAGTTTCGCAGATTAAGAGCTCCCTGTCTATACAAAAAACAAAAAACATTGAACAGTAAATATTGCATGTCTTTACCCCACCCCACGGCTATATGCCAACAGTGGATGTACTTCTCACTTTTATTACAATAATGTATTTTTACCTAACTTGACATTCCAATCAGTCTAGAAACAAAGATTTTTAAGATTCGAACATAAGCCTACGTTGAAATTAGAAACATGATGTTGTTGTTGTTGTTTTTTGTCAGGATTTTTTGTTATACCATGCGACATTGTGGTATACCCCTGAATCCTTGTATTTTTGGCAACAATTCTTCGCTACGTTGAAATAGAAATAGTTTACGATCATTTGAATATATTCTGAACTTTTTATTCGTCAAATAGTGCAATTGCCTTTGTCATAGTGAATCTCATGTCAACACACGAGTTTAATGTCGCAATCTAAGGTCATTGGGTACAAGGAAACAACGCACCAGGCACACACACACACACACACACAAACACACATTTAGAGAGAAACACTAAATGCTTTTTTTTTAATCGCTCATGTCATGTTGGTTCCATTGAAAAACTCAAGAAGTTTAAGTAAGATGTGTGTGTGTGTAAGTGTGCTATGTGTGCGTTGAGTTGTCACAATACTGTAAAATGCAATTAGTGTGTCCAAACAAATGAATAACAATGTTAAGAACCTTCTAAGCGTGACATCTTGTTTTTTTTTGTTTGTTTTATTTTTACCTGCCAAATAGAAAAACAAAATATACTATTTAATTTGGTTTTATATAACTGTAAATTTAAAAAAAAACAACAAACAAACAAGTAAAAATGAGCTGATTTAATCCTTTAATTGCTATTATTTGGTTTCTAATAGGATTATATCTTTGACATTTTTGTACCTGTCGAAGGTAGATTTTTTACAAATTTAATCACTAATGTGCGAATAACCCAGACATATTAAAAAATGATCGCCACTTTTAATATGCCAATAATGATGTTTTCCTTTTCTTTATCTTTTTTCTTTTCTTTTTTTTTTTTTAGCGTCTACAATATGAAATATGACTTCATCTGTGAATCAAGGAACGGATAGATTAATACTTGGAGTTGGCAAGAAGAAAAAAAAATAGGTCATTTCAAAAAGAGCGTTTTTCCCTGATGCTTTCGTTTTACTTCTCACCGTCTTCCGGTCCCGAACTATTGTTCAGAGTGATTTCCCCTGTTCTCATAATAATGCTATAGTAATATCATAATAATAGCCGTGCCTGTCGAGCTGGCAAGATATTCTGTCGACACTACTCATGCTTTAATAATGACATATCTCAGGTAAATGGCAGAAAAAGAATAATAATAAATCACTAATCTCTTATGCGAAAGTTTAACTAAGCTCAAAATTGGCGCAAAGAAAATCGCATTTTGTCTGCTTCTTTAACAAGCAGACGACTGAATGGTTCCGGTGCCGCCATCTTTTGTTTTCTCGGACTCATTTTTTTTCCGTCTGCTTCTTTTAAGGGAAGGTAACTCAGGAGTTACTCCGTCGAGAACAAAAAATCAGACAAGCCAGGCGAAAAGCATGTATGAGATTTTGACGCCTAATTCTTTTCATGTGTATTTAACAAAGGTCGTCCGTATGCACCTTGCAGCATGTCAAAGTACAGAACAAAATAAACTTAAATGATCATAGATGGCTTGGCTCAACAAAATTCTCTTTTTTTTTATATAGTTCCTTATCTCAAGGATATTTTATTGTGTATTTAAAAAAACAACCTACCCCCTCCCAAACACACATACCTACCGAAAGATCCTAAAACATACAGAGACGCAAAGATCTATACTTAGCGACAAACATATATAGTACATAATAAATGAAAATTTTAATTGGAATACATTAAATCAATCAGCTTTAGTAAAACAACATAAAAGATAACATAAAGGAAACGAAGATTTGAAAACAGGATATGACGCAGTGTAACGTAGATGTCGGCCAATGTCAAGTAGATACAAACAAAAACAAAAAAACAACTCCTGCGACGGCTCTGTTACAGCCTTACTAAGTGGTCGACTCCCAGCTCGGCATAGGATTTCCTTGACTGAGACCGATCTCTATAATTGACTCCTAAAATCTGTTTTAGCCATCTTTGTTGAGCCACATTTAGTCTTTTTTCAATTTCGGCAGATGTCTATTCACAGCACTTTATTAATGGATCCCAGCGACTGGTAGAAATATGTAACCTTTCTTGGCTACGCTCTTGGAATTTGGTGACTAGTTTGCTCTAGATTTTATATCTCTGGAGTTTTTTTTTTAACAATTCAAAACCTCTTAGCTACGCTCATAGAATTTGGTGACCGTAGTTTGCTTTATAATAATATTGAAGAGAGGGGCTTTCCACCTCAAAACTATCTGTAGGAGGATTTCAAACTCAAAACCATCTGGAGGGGCTTTAAACATAAAGCCCTCTGAAGGAGGGTGGTTTAAACTCAAAACCCCTCTAGGCTAAGCTCATAGAAATTCGAGAGTGTACTTTGCTTTTTTTTATATTGAAGAGGTGGTTTTTAGCTATAAACCTCGCTGGAGAAGTGTTTAAACTCAAAACCCACTTTGGTTACACTCATAGAATTTTGAGTGTGTGATTTGCTTTTTTATTTACATTGAAGCGGTGGTTTTTAGCTTCAAACACCACTGTAGGGGGTTTTAAACTCAAAACCATCTGGAGGGGTTTTAAATTTTAAAGCCCTCTAGAGGAGGAGAGTTTAAACTCACTGCCTTCCCATGGCTAAGTTCATAGAATTTTGAGCGTGTAATTTGCCTTTTTTATATTAAAGAGGTGTTTTTTAGCTTCAAATCCCGCTGTAGGGGAGTATTAAACACAAAACCTCTTTGGGCTACGACTTAGAATCATGTGACGTATGCTTTAGTCTTATATTGAAGAAGCGGTTTTATCGTTAAAAAAAAATTCGGAGGAAGTTTTAAAATAAAAATTCCCCTTAGCTATGCTCTTGGAATTTGGGGATTATCGTTTGCATTATTTTTTTGCTTTGATTTATAGAAAAGGGGGGTTTAACAGCAACCCAAAACTCCCATTGACTGCGCTGGGCCAATTGATGGTTATATATTAAAATCTCACCTACAAAAAGAAACAAAATCAAAGCAAGAAATCAATTTCGAGTTGAAATCCCCAACCTCCACCGCCATGAGTAGATATACTATTATATTTGCATATCTTGAGTATACATATAGTGGAAATATTTCATTCCGCTTTGCAATGTCCCAGATGTAATTTGTTTATTCATTTTTTTTAAAAATTGTTCTATATATAGTAGCACACGAGACAGTAAGTTCACAGAGATTAAAAGTAAAAAGTCCACCATTTTAGTGTAAACTTCTTGTTGATTCCATTTGTACTCTTGATGCTTAAGTTAGGTGGTGAAATCAGTTCTGATTTTCTTTCTAAACATATGGTTTAGTGACATGCCATCTTAATGTAGCTATCTGTGGTGGTGGTATTTTTTACTTCCATTGATGTTGTTTTTGAAGGCACTCAGTTTTAGACTATTTTTTGTTTACATGTCAAGCTAAATCTATGACATTGACATTGTCTTGACTGTCCTGTGTCCAGAGACGTCCCATGCTGACCTTTCACCCCTCTCCTTTTTCTTCCCAGTCCACTTCTCACGTGATCAACCTTCTTTGAGAAGCCTTTGTTGACATCTTGTCATTCGAATCCATGGCCCGCCTGCACTATTTGTCCACTTGCGCCGGTCACGGCTTCGCCAGCGCGTGACACGGACCCAAATGACCCCTGAATGGACATCGCGCCGTTGGTTAGCTGACCCCATATAGCCCTTTAAATCCGAAATAAATAGCAGTCAGGAACAATTATTTTGATTGCCCTTTTTTTATCCACCCATAAATATCTGACGCGTCCTGATTTTTTTTTTTTTTGAGTTGCCAACAATTTTGAATGTTTGAAATAGAAACTAAAAATTGTTGTTCTGTATAACTTGTCCTCTTTTGTGAGTAGTTTTCAATACTAATTAGATTTTGTTTTATTCAAGGGAATGTCCTTGACGGCTCTGATGACGCAAAATGTGATTCTCGGCTTTGTAGAGTTCGTTATGGAAAACAAGAAGAGTAAGACTATGGGTCGCTTTATTGATCCCTCTTGGAAATGTGTTGTGATTACAAGCTGATATACAAACACAAATATTTTGATTAAATAGTATATTATCACAATCATCAATTAATGTGAATGTCAGATGTCAAGATCTATGAAAATGCAATGATAGATGTCACGTTGAAGATTATCTTGACCTATATCACACCAACGATGATCGTGATTGCCGAGGATCTTGAAATCTTCTTCTAATAAGATGATCGTATAGAAGTAGCTAGATCTAGTTGATAATACGATCATTCAAAATGTTGCCAGTTGATCATCTAGAAGTTGTCATTCGCTAAGTCGATCTAAGTATGTTATTATATTCAATGAAGAAACTTCTCTTCGTCTAAAACAATTACTTTAATTCAGAACTTGAAAAAGCTATTCACAAATAATTACAATGGTTAAACGTATTTGAATAAAATGATAGATCTACACAAAAATATAATTGAGTTCTAATACAAAGCTTTAGTAGATGTTTCACTTCCAAGTTCCATACAATGACTGCCCAAAAAAACTAGAATCTTCCCGGCTCAAGCAATGTCACGTGTCCAACGTAGCTCATTGCAACCAATAAATGCAGCCCAAGTTACACTAATTAACATATCTCCACGTGAGAAATTACCCGAGGTTGTTGACGAGCTAAATATAGACACTGTGTACGTGACATATATCTATAACCATAAACAAATGCAAAAGTATTCTTAAATCCAATTCAAAATGAGCATTTCAATCGGTAATACCATTAGAGCTTTTCTTTAACGACCTTCTTCACCTCTTCAACAGTTCGTATTCTTTTTCTATCCGAGTAATGTGCTTTGGGCCTTGCTGTGGCGACTGCAGAGGTGTCTTTTGCAGTGTGCGGTACCCTAGGTGGGTGTTATTTCAGGGACACGAATTTGTGTACGATGAGCTGACGGTGATAAAAGATTCTCTTTGTCGCATCCCCCCTCCCCCACACCAAAGGCAGTGGCCTGGTGTAGTTGCCTCATTCGTCAACCCCTAAGGCCGCCGCTGTGGTAAGGAGTTTTAATATTGCCGTTTAACTCATAGGGAAGTTAAATTGACGCTGTCCGTGTTTACATTAGAAGCGTTGTTCTGTAGGCACACAGAGAGCGAAATCAAAGAACAGACTAAATGTCTATAAGGTATATAGATGAATCATTTTATGGACAAAAATAGAAACGGTAGCTGGCTTACAATGTTTGAAATAACATCAATGTGTAGGTAGAGGCCAATGAAAAGCTTTCACCACAGATAGCGTTTTACTGAGTGAACAAGTGTTTCTAGTGTTTAACCCTATCTGCTTGTAGGTACAGGTGGAAGAACAAAGCGTTGTGGTCTGATGTCAGTGTCGGACGTTGGTCATCCAGATTGGTCAGTTGACTTCGACTCGGGCTGTAGTGATGTTGGAGTTCTGACAGTAGTTGCTACTGGAGATCTTATCTGAAAGTGGTAGCGACCCACGATCTTGTGATGGGTACAAACTACAGGTCTAGTATAGGTAGTGTACTACTTCCAGGAACAACAAGGCACAGTTGTCTAGAAGACACTTAGTAAATTGTTGATTTAAAATTTCTACTGCCACAAAAGGACGAAGGTGTGTTTAAAATAAAGAAACGTGTCTGCTTTAAATAGCCGCTGAGATGGCGTCTGTCTATAATGTCTGGTCATGTCAAAACTTATGTTAATTTCCAGTCCGCAATTAACGTGAAATCAGAATTGCGTTCTTGCTATTTATGGATTCAGAGACCATTTTGAAATTTTATTTTAGATTTCTTACTTGTGAGGAGCAAAGACTCAAAAAAAACAACAAAGATTTACTGCTGCAGGGGTTTACGACTATATAGAAAATACGAAAAACATGTTCTGTTGTCACAGATTAATAATAAATTACTATAGACGTTACTAATTAATAATGATAATAACGAGACTGTCTTTATCAAGGTAGACATATAGAACTCACTTTTTATTTCCGATCCTTTGCTTTCGCATAAAACATAAACAACAAACAATGAGGTAATAAAACCTGCCTATATGTAACCCTGCCAGGCCTCGTGGCCCAAACGTCCTTTGTTTTACTTGCTCCGGCAGGGTTACATATAGGCAGGTTTTTCTATCTTGTGCGGAGCAAGTAGAATTATCGGGGTGGGGGGGGGAGGAGGGGGGTAATTCTTCTGCTATTGTGGTCATGGCGAAAGACCGGCTATTTTTTTTCAATGGACGTACTTTTCTGTCCGAGAGTTGACAATGGACAATGGAAAGCTGATCCCTAGACATTGGGACTGGCTGGGGGTGAACCAGGCAATAGAAGGACAGTCAGAGCGCAGACCACTCAACAAATAAGTTTCGCATTTTAACATGAAAAATTAAAGTTGTTGTTTTTAATTTTTAAAATTCCTTTTTGCCAAGTGAAATAAAGAAAAAGACAGAAAGTCAAAAGATAAAGAGCAATAGTGAGACCCGAGACGTTTTCATAAATACAGAAGCGACGTGCAACTCAACAAAACGAGATTTCAGCCAGCGACAAACTTGACACTCGTCCGTGTTTAGTGTCAACTTGTAAGCGCAACGAACTTCTCTTGTTTCTAAGTTTTCTTTTTGTCCACTTTGAAAAACTCTGACATCATGACGTCTAAATGAAACAAAAAAAAAAAAAAATTTAAACGAAACCAAACACTTAGGTCCTGATGGTATTTTTCAGACAACACTTGTGAATTCGTGGATAAAAAATTGATGGATTGCTTCCCATTTTTTTCTTAGAAAATTGCGCAGACTGTTAGTCCAAATTCTTCATTTGCGCGTGTCACTGGGACTCTCCAAAGACCTTGAGACTAAGGTTACTTTGCTACGATCCCCCACGCGACACGGTTTGGGCAGAGGTCATAGCGATTCCTGGGCGATGTAATTATCGAGGAGTGTGGCGTGGATTGGGGAGACTTTTATCGCCGTGGGCTCGGGTAAGGGCTCCGATTTTAAGAGACTGATATTCATTGAAGGTTTGAACCCTAGGCCAGTCAGCATTATGACACTATCTTCATGGTTATTGCTTGTATTGTTTTTCCGGTCCCCCTTTTTTTCCTCGTCCGATAGCAAGCGTGCATTCTGCGCATGCTCTGTCCCGAGGTCAAAGGGGGTCGCGCACGTGACGCCGCCCCATCAAAACACAATCAAACATGGCGGGGCCAAAGCAAGGCCGAGACCGACGGTGTGTGCAGGGAGGGGAAGGGGCGGGGATCTTTTTGTTCGATCCACGTGCCGATGACGTCGCGAAGATCATCGATCTCTCACAGGTGGGCGTAGGACGGCGGGGACGGGTCACGTGGCTAGCCCGGGGCTTGTGGCCCACGTCAGATCAAGACGAGCCTGAAAGCACAAGAGCACGCGCCTCTGAGTACACCTCCATCCACTCCCCCCTCCCCGATTCTTTCCCTTCCCCTTTTAAACCTCAGCATAACACAAGAGACTAGAAGTAATCTCTCAGGGGGCTGTTGACCTCCCCCCCCCCATCCCCACAATGCTTCTTATTGCCTCAAGTATCTGTCTCCCCCCCCCCCCTCCCCTCATCTCTAGTTACGGCCAAGTGAAGCGGCGCGAGAATGAAGCAGTCAATGCAATTAGCTTCACTAAGTCCACACGACACTCACTATTGAAACCCCAATGTGAGAAAAATGTAGGCCTGCCTTCGGATGTCTGAGAGATAGCTTTAATCCTCCATTTGTTTTGGCTGACGAGGGAAGGGGGGGGGAGAGTATTTAAAAGAGAGATGACGAGATGGCTTGGGAGTGTTTTAGCGACACATAAAAAAATGAAGGCAGAGAGAAGCCCCCACGTCACCGGTGGGTGTCAGGGCGCCCTTCACGTCACATTTCCAGGGGCGTCGTTCACATGCCAGGCACACATGACTTGCTCTTTAGATGTGTGATTACTGACAGCAGCGTCTCCTATGAAATATGTTTCACTTCCAGAAGACGTCTTTCTCTAGGAGAGTATCAAATAGTGGACGTGTTGGTGTTGTTGTTTGTGGTGGTGAATGTTTACCTTCTCTCTTTATTTGTTTATAACCTCTTTCTCTTTCTTTGTTTGATCTCTACTCTTTCTCTCTACTCTTTCTCTCTATCTAATCTACGCTCTACTATTACACTATACACCGTATAGCCCCTACCTCTCTCTCTCTCTTTTTTTATTTTCGTCGCTCTCTTTGTTTTCTCTCTTTTTCTCTTTCTCCATATCTCTCTCACGTTTCTGTATTCACTCACCTCTTTCATGTTCAGCTGCCAGCTTGTATGGTATGTGCTATGATCAATCGTCTCGATGGTGCGGGTTCGAATCCTACTCGCCTTCGAAAGTTTTGGGCTTAGTGCTATGATTTTATTAATCTTGATTCTGAACGAAATTCTAATAAAGATTAAAAAAAAAAACCTCACTCTTTTCTCTCTCTCTCTCGCTTAGATCTCTCTCTCTCTCTCTCTCTCGCTTAGATCTCTCTCTCTCTCTCTCGCTTAGATCCCTCTCTTTCCCTCTCTCTCTTTCTCTGTTCTCATTTGTTTTTTCCTATTCACAAAACATTTTGTTTTTACTATTTTTCTGTTTCTTCAATATCTCTATCTATTAATCTTTCCTCTTTAAAAAGAAAATACATGTCACGTGACCAAGTGCTTGTATATGTGTTGCGTGTGTGTACATGCTTTCAATCGATTATAATCTTAACTTACAATGTGCAACAGGATAATCTTTGTAATTCATTGCAAAAGCTCTGTGGCTCGTTGGTCTAGGGGTATGATTCTCGCATTGGGTGCGAGAGGTCCCGGGTTCAAATTCCGGACGAGCCCTAGGGAACATATTTATTTTTTCTACTCTTTACTTTAATTCCGAGGAGAAAAATCTCTCTCTTTCTGTGTATCTCCCTCTCTCTCTCTCTCTCTCGTTCTCTCCTTTCTTGTACATCTATCCCTCAATTTACGGTTGAAATACTTGACAGTTTTAAAACAATCTTGAGATATATTTGACATCTTCAACTACTACTTGAAATCAAATGAACACACACATCTCTCGTAAACTGAAAGGAACAACCACCGAAGCTACACTCTGGATGTCATAGTGGGATTCTCACAAGACTTCAAGGTAATGTTAAAATATTGTTGTTGTCAGTGCAGTAGCCTTACCTAGATAAGATTGGTTTACGGTTCAGAGACTGTTTTTTTCCCCAAAGTTTATACAATGGCTTATATGAACTCACTCCGTCTGTCTTTCTGTCCCGTTATTTCTTCTACTACCCGTACTCGGATCAAGTTCAAACTCTGTATAATTCATGTTCGATGATAGCAGACTGAGTTAGTAACAAAATTTAACTAAATAGATAATGAATTAGTAGTACTTTTAGTAGTAACTTTTTAGTAGCTTTGGATATAAAAAGACACATGATTAAAGAATAGAAATTTGATTTCAAATAACAAATTGAATTAATATTGTTAGGAGTTGAAGCTAGGATTATAGATAGGATTGCGGTTTGATTTTGTGTCTTATGCAGATAAGTCAAACGGAGGTAACACTCAATGTAATCAAATAACACCGGCGAAAGGCCACCACTATACGTTGGTCAATGTCGAATACGAATTTAATAATAACTAAGGGAACAGTCGAATGTCGTCAAGCTAAATCTCTACGTTCATAAAAAGCTGCCTCTCTCTAAAGCCGCCAAAAGTAGTCTGTTTACATTTCGCCATTCTTCCTAAAATCCTAGTGTTGTTTTTTTACTAGTTGCGTTATTGTCTCTAAGATAAAATTTTCCCTTTCTATGAAACTAATAACTAGTTTCTAATCGTGTCATAACAAATTTGAAGTTATGGTTAAAGTCAGATGTCAGGATAGATTTGAAGTCAAGCGTTGAAGTTGGAATTGAAGTTAGGATTGAAGTTAAAATAGAAGCCAGGTTGAACGTGATTTTCTACCACTGTGGTCACATAAAGGTCAAGGTGGATCTTTGTGGCCGAGGTGGTAGTTCACTAGGCAAGAGTTCTGGTGGCCTCCCGAGGTTTCACTTGGTGTTTTAGCTTGTTGCTAACCAGATCTAATATCCTGCATATGTTAGTGCAAGTCTAAGAAGTAATTCCTTGTGGCAGACAGACAAAAAAGTAACAGAAAATTAAAGCTTGCAATTTCTTCTTCTCCTACCCAACAGACTTTGAAGTTTTTAAAGAAGACAGTCATCTTTATATATCATTTTATTTTGTGTCCTTAACAAGTTGCACTATCAGGCAAACATGACACCACCCCTCACTCGACCGCGTTTTCAATTTTAACATAAGTATTTAATCCAGGTTTAGGATTAGCACAGTGGCGTTCCTAGGGTGCCAATCACATGAACAGCAAGGCCAGTCGGCGTCTCCTCCCATTTCCATTAATGTATGACACTTTTTCTCAAACGTTTACCAGTGGTAACCTTCTCCCCGCCCCTAACCCGAGAAAACAAAGTCCCAGCCTGAGAACCGCTGGTGTACGTCAACAAAACAAAACTTGAATATAATGTAAATGTAGTCCATGAACGAACATGCGGCCGGAAGTCTTACAGTTTCGTGATTTGACACTCGTAAAGATGCCAATGACATCCAATGTTCTTTCAAATAGCTTAGCAATATCCAGTCACACGCTCCTCATTGAGACTTTTAGAAAGGTTGAGATGGGATTTAAGTTTTAGTTTATTTTTATTTTTTTGTAGTGACTTGATATTTTTTTTGGCGTCCCTTTCACTCCCGAGACCTGGATGGTTGCTTTGACCTCCCTTCCCTCGATACGCCACTGAATAGGTATGGTATGATCTTTTTCAGTCGAGAAAACGTGATAAATGACCGGAACTGTCACCCACATAGCAGTCTCTCCCCCCCCCCCCCTCTATCTCTCTCTCTCCACGCAGCTGATGTATTCAAACCAACTGCCGATACAGTTCGACATCAGTGGCCTGGCAGCTTCTGCCAGGGTGTAATAATGTGTGCTGCAAACTGCCTAAGGGTCGCAAGCTCATTATTTTTCCTCAGGGTTGACTCCCGAAGCATTTCCCATATTTGGGTATAGCTGCTCCTTCACCTAGGTTGGTAGCCAGCCACGGCTAACGAGCCCCTACTGGATAAGTATTTCTGTTTGAATAAGTATTATGTTATAAATAAGGAAGAGGTTTGGAATTAAGATTAGAGTTGTGATAAGCATTAAAGTGTGGATAAATATCATGGTTGGGATAAGGATTACGCTTCAATACATAACAGAGCCTTTCATATAGTCATATAAATAATGATGTAATAATAGTTGCGCGCTTGTACTTAAGAAAAAAAAACTAATTTTGGTGTGAAGGTCAATAAAACCAATCCTTTGTTACATATGCGAAAATTCTAGTTTCATCTTTCTGTCATCATAGGTAGAGTCATGGATTAACCAGTTCAAGATAATATGGTCTCTATTTCATGTCCTATATTAATCGAACAATGTATTGATCGAAATCAGATAATATATGTTGACATTGGCTTATAAACAATGACACGAGGAGGTCTGTTCTTTGACCAATTAGTAAAACTGTTCATGAATTAAGCAACCCAAAAAAGTCTGAATGCTTTAGGATACAAGGCTAATGGAAGCCTGAGAAACGGATGGATTGATTTAATAAAATAAACTCAAGTCTTACATCTAACTAGAAAAAGTCTTCTAAATCTATAGAAAGCAGCTCTAGGATAAAAAGCAAGGATAAAGCAAAGTTAATGGATGTATTTTTGCTAGGGTTCATATAGTATTAATGTCCTTGGAGTATTAGGGTCCATTGAGTATTAGGGTTCATAAAGTATTAGGCTCCATAGAGTATTAGGGTTCATGGAGTATTAGGTTCCATAGAGTATTAGGGTTCATGGAGTATTAAGGTGCTTAGAGTATTAGGGTGCATGGAGTATTAGGGTGCTTAGAGTATTAGGGTGCATGGAGTATTAGGGTGCATGGAGTATTAGGGTGCATGGAGTATTAAGGTGCTTAGAGTATTAGGGTGCATGGAGTATTAAGGTGCTTAGAGTATTAGGGTGCATGGAGTATTAAGGTGCTTAGAGTATTAGGGTGCATGGAGTATTAGGGTGCATGGAGTATTAGGGTGCATGGAGTATTAGGGTGCATGGAGTATTAGGGTGCATGGAGTATTAGGGTGCATGGAGTATTAGGGTGCATGGAGTATTAGGGTGCATGGAGTATTAGGGTGCATGGAGTATTAGGGTGCATGGAGTATTAGGGTGCATGGAGTATTAAGGTGCTTAGAGTATTAGGGTGCATGGAGTATTATGATCCATGTAGTATTAGAGTCCATATAGTATTAGGGTCCAAAAGTATTAGGGTCCATATAGTATTAGGGTCCAAAAGTATTATGGTCCATAGAGTATTAGGATCCATGGAGTATGGTATTCATGGGAGAGAACATTCAATAACTTTCCATGCATGTTGGTGACGTCACCGTGGCTACACAATAATTGGTCACGTAATCCTCGTGTTTTGTTGAGACCAGTGTGGCAAAGAGAGATTTCGGTCACGTGACCCGGAGGTCACAACACAAAAACTCCTGCGTCATAAATCTCTATTAAATTCCAGCGTCCCCGCAGCCTGGGTACCCTTGTAGTGCAACACAAGTGATCTGGAAATCTAACTCTTTCCAACACGCTCACTTGCCCTCGCTCACGCTGGAATGAGTGAGGGGGGAGAGAAATGGAAAAGGAGGAGGGGGCCAGAAGAGGTGGGAACCTTGGACTCTGGTCATAATAAAACAACAAAAAGAAATTGTGATAGTTTGGAGAAGGGGGGGAGATAAGAGTGGGCGGGAGAAGAGATCACATCGGCCTAAGGAGCCCAGGCCACGCGCCCGCTATTCATATCGTTTTGCCCTACTCGCGCTAAATGGGGCACGTGCCGGGAGGGCGCGGTGGCGGACGAGCCGGGAGTGCTAGGTACTCCTAGCTGCACGCGAGTTGGCGTTTAACTAAGGCTGAGTCCATTATCATCAGTCAAGCTAGTTGTCCTCAAGTGCAAACCAAGCGTGAACAATCTTTTCTGTAATCCGCACTCACCCACACAGCGCCGCCGCCACTGCAAGGTGCCTTTCTACAGTTACCACTCCACCCGATCTCCCCTTTCCCAGAGCAAAAGAAGAAAAAAAAACTTCCACTGCCGTGTCGCCTCCCTATGTAGCACTATTACTGTTAAGACTGATTCGAACCCCCCCAACTTCCCATTTCCTAGTTCTAAGTTTATAGCACATCCACTAAGAGCTAATCAATCACTGAGTTGGAATGAATTTGTTTTTAATATGAGATCGTTAGAGCTACCTTAGACCTTTCACTGGAGTCCTGATTGGTAGAATGCGTACGTAAGTTGGACAAGGCTGGTGATTCACGTAAGTATGCTGGACCACTGCTGGTCAATAGGATTGTCAAGTCCAGACGAAGCCATATTTGTTGCGTCTATTAAATTCTCTTTATCCCAGAGGCCGTGTAAACAAAAATACAAAACAAACAAACAACCAAGACAATCTTATTAATTACTTTTTTAGTTTAACAAAATCAATTCGTTTAGCTACACTGTTACATGGATACACTGCTACATGGTTACATGGATACACTGCTACATGGTTACATGGTTACACTGCTACATGGTTACATGGTTACACTGCTACATGGTTACATGGTTACACTGCTACATGGATACACTGCTACATGGTTACATGGATACACTGCTACATGGTTACACTGCTACATGGTTACACTGCTACATGGTTACACTGCTACATGGTTACATTGGGTTAGGATTGAAGTTAGGGTATCGTTGAAGTTGTATTAATAAAAAGGGTATATAGAATGATAGTTAGGGTTTATGTAGACTCTTAACAATCTGACTCCATGTTACACTGTTAGACCCCAACCCCTCCTGTAACACTGTCACACTTTTAGACTGTCAGACTACAACATTATCAAACTGTCATACCGCTAGCCCCCCCTCCCCCACCTGGTCAAACTGTCAGGTCCTTGTACTGTGAGACTTTTACACTATCACGATTGTACACTGTTACATTATCCTATTGTTAGAGCTTCAGACATCTCTTTGATATAGTTAGACAGTTCAAGCAAAAGTCTTATACCAAGTTATTTTGTTGAGAGAAGTCATTGAAGAGAAAAACTCTCTAGAGAAAACTGATTTTGTTGAGAGAAGTCCTTGAAGAGAGAAACTCTCTAGAGAAAACTGATTTTGTTGAGAGAAGTCCTTGAAGAGAGAAACTCTCTAGAGAAAACTGATTTTGTTGAGAGAAGTCCTTGAAGAGAGAAACTCTCTAGAGAAAACTGATTTTGTTGAGAGAAGTCATTGAAGAGAGAAACTCTCTAGAGAAAACTGATTTTGTTGAGAGAAGTCCTTGAAGAGAGAAACTCTCTAGAGAAAACTGATTTTGTTGAGAGAAGTCATTGAAGAGAGAAACTCTCTAGAGAAAACTGATTTTGTTGAGAGAAGTCCTTGAAGAGAGAAACTCTCTAGAGAAAACTGATTTTGTTGAGAGAAGTCATTGAAGAGAGAAACTCTCTAGAGAAAACTGATTTTGTTGAGAGAAGTCATTGAAGAGAGAAACTCTCTAGAGAAAACTGATTTTGTTGAGAGAAGTCATTGAAGAGAGAAACTCTCTAGAGAAAACTGATTTTGTTGAGAGAAGTCATTGAAGAGAGAAACTCTCTAGAGAAAACTGATTTTGTTGAGAGAAGTCCTTGAAGAGAGAAACTCTCTAGAGAAAACTGATTTTGTTGAGAGAAGTCATTGAAGAGAGAAACTCTCTAGAGAAAACTGATTTTGTTGAGAGAAGTCAGTGAAGAGAGAAACTCTCTAGAGAAAACTGATTTGTTCCCCTTTCAGCCTATATATAAGGCAAATGATGTAAATGTCATCTGTTTCTGTGGCCCACGGTTAAACGAGGGTGTCATGTGACCAGCACAATGACCAACCGCCTTTACTTTCCCCCAACTAATGTCAGGTACCCATTAGAGCTGGGTGAACTCAGAGGAGCTCAAGAATCCAGAATTAAAAAATCTGAGTTCTAAACAGGATTCAAACCCGGGATCCCCGGGCACTTCTGTTAGTGCAGTGGTTATAGATTCATTTTTGCCAGCATTACGATGACTTTGTTTGTCTGTCAATGTACTTACATTGTTTGTGCATATAGAAATAGTTATATTTTATTTATTGTAACTAAAAACAAGATGTCAGTTTGCAAGTAATAAATGAAATACTTGTATTGTTTTTTAATTATAATATATAATTAAAACATAAAAAACATAGCATATTTTCATTGACAAAAAAAAGCAAAAACTTGGGCAGCTGTTTGAGATAAACATCCTTAAAAAAGCTAAAAAGATTCTAGAAATAAAAAATCACCCTTTGGGTCAGGATTTTGTGATTTGACCATCACATAGGAGATACAGGACACTGATAACAAAGACAAACAGACACAAACACTCTTTTGTTCCCCTGGCATTCAAATTATTAAATAGAATCAATTTGTCACATGTAAATTATGAGTGCGTCTGATGTGAATGTACATTTTGTTTTTTATAGTTATAATGTTTTGTTTGGTGTAATGCACAAATTGTTAGACTAGTTTCCTTACGGACAATAAAGATTACTATTATAAATTATTACAAGTTAAAAATATTCTTTGCATTTATTTAAAATTTCACTGTCACATACCAACTTGATATTACTGGTCATAGTAATTTGGCACCTAATAGTGTTTCTTTACCAGAGTAATATTTGTTATGACCAAGTAGTTATCAACAAAAATTAGCTTCAAGATTACATTTTAAGATACGTCTAAAATGTTTACATTTGGTCATTGATGATCTGAATATATTATGACGTGCAGCACACACACACAAAGAAGAGCATAAAGGACTAGAGTAAAGCAAGACAATCACTACAAATGACGTAACCAACAGTAACCAACCCTTTGTTCTTTTTAACGCCCCCTCTACACACACAGACACACAGACACACACACACCTATTTTTTGTCCCTTCGATGTCAGTATTTTTTTCTCTTTCTTTTCTCCGGTAATTGTTACTTTTATTTGGTACATCGTGTGGTAAGCGTTATGAACCGTCGTCTGGCGGTCCCGTGCTCGAGCAATGCCCGCGCCCCGCTCTCTGTCGGGAGGTTTGGGCTAAGATGTAGTCATCCTCAATTCGGAAAAAAATATTCGAAACGTAAAAGCCTAGGCCGAATCGTGTTTATACACAAAGTTACTGGCTTGTAAAATCTTTGACATATTTTGGATGTTTCTTCAGAGTTCCTCTAGTTCCTTCTAGTCGAAACCTCCAGCAGGACGACGGGGTCTCAGCGGGCAGGATATGAACTCTGGACCAACAAGACAATAGTCCAGCACACATACCTCTCGACGAGGTTGCCATTAATTATTCAAGGACAACAATTCATACAGTCATCGCATTCCAATTAAAGCAGGGGTGGGCAACCTTTTTCTACCGAGGGCCGCATTAAAAAACATATTTGGGGACTGGCGGGCGCATAAATTATTTTTTTGTTACTCCCAATTGAGGAATTACAACAACAGTTAGCAATTTCTTGAACTAATTTAACGAATAATTTTTTTAAATTTTGTTATTGTCTTTTTACATCCCAACATTTCACCACAAATGTACAATTGTACTTAATGTGAAGCTTTGAACTGTCTACATCCGTGCATAATGTTCTGTAAGTGTAGAATTAGCTTACTAGTTGTTTTGTTCTTGCGACTGCTGTCAAATTACAGTCAGTGAGCATCGACCTGTTCTAACACTTCATAATTTTCAAACAAACGAAATAAAGCGTGTTCACAGAGGAATTAGGTTCCGAATAATGTGACAGCATCGCAGCAAATTTTTCTTAAGTATGGGAATACAGCTTCTGGCAGTCATGAAACTTCTGTGGAAGAACTCACTGGAATTACTTTTTCAGGTCATTATTTGCTTGGAGGTATGTCATCTGGAGCTAAATCAGCTTCTGCATCAAATAGTGAGCTGATGGTATTGAAAACTATATCCAAGATCTTGACGTCTTATAATTTGCTTTCAAATTCCACAATCAAGGAATCAAAATAAGTCTTGTAATTTCATCCATTTCACTAGAAATAGTTTCACCTTTCAGCTAAGGAAAATAAGACCCGATTTCACTCGCTGCCTCAAGAAGTGAAATAACTTTGTTTAAAAAGATTTAAGATGCAGATACATTTCATTTGCAAACAAAACATCGCAATGTTTCCGATGATAAACATGAAGTCTGTCTTCAACTCTTCATTAGAAATATTAGTAACAAAGTCACAGTCAATGTCCTTCAATGAACCTAACAATTTCTTCCTTGAGATTCCATATTCTTCTAGGCCAGCGGATACTACTGTGTTACCGAACATCGGAATGTTTTGTTTACAAATCTTCAAGTACTTCTCGAAACTGCCAGTCATGGCCGGTAGATAATTGGAGGCCCTTGGCAAAGTGAATTTGTTGGCCTCAAATAAACTAAAATAAAAAAGCGACAAGAGTAAAATTATTCAATGTATTACAAACCTATTATACTTCAACAATACTATTGATGACAAGTATCGCTATTTCTTCTCTAAAATGGCAACAATTGGGTCAGTACAAGCCCCTTACCAATTGGGGACCCTAAGCACTTTGTCTATGCCTAAGGCTAGCCCTGTGCTAATAATAAGATCATTGAGAAATCAATTCCAACAATATATTTGATATTCAATGCTTTATTTTATTAAAAAGCCTGTTTTTCTTAGTCAAAGCACGAGCTCCATTAGTTGTTACACTTACCATCTTGTACAAGCCGACCCAACACTTTCAACACAGTTTCTTTAGCCTCTTCATGATAAGTGATAAGAATCAGAAGTTTCAATTATTTCTAGATCTATAGATATTTACAATTATTTATATAAATATATTTGCATTTTTAGATGTGTAATGTGTTCGAACACCTGATTTCTTTAAGCGTCGGCGGACCGCATAAAACACTTCGGCGGGCCGCATGTGGCCCGCGGACCGTAATTTGCCCACCCCTGCATTAGAGTCATCAAGGTAGGCTTTAGGTTAACCCCTCCCCCCCCCCCCCCCAAGAATGCAAAACTACAATGACCAAATTCTACGATCGTAGCCATGGTGGTCGATACTCAACCACTCTTCACAACTAAAAAGCCGGTGGGCACGATTAATAAACTAAATCTACGATAATTTAAACAACAGTCTGAGAAAAAGTAAAGCAAATTTCAGTTACCAGATTCTAGGGGGTAAAATTCAACCCCTCCCTATAAAAACTAGATCACATCTAAAGAAAATATTGTTTTTCTTATCGAATAAAATAAATAGCGGACTTCAGGGGCGGACTTGATATTTGACCTTCACGTTGTTTATTAGAAGAATAGCAGGGTATTGCGCTGCAGACTCTTCTGGAAATGAATTTGTAAAGCTCCAAATTCAAAACAAAAACAAACAAACCAACAAAAGTTTGGCTGACAGCGCTCTTTTAAAAATGTAGAATATATGGTTCCAACGTTCGGAACTTCGGTAATCCTTAAGTCCGATAATTTCGTAACAGATTTTTTAGGAATAAAAAAAAAAAAGAAAGAACAGTGAACGTTCTTGTGCTATAAATAATCGCACGTTTTAAAGATCGTGTCATGAACAAAACAGAACAATGTTCTTTGTGGCGCTATATTGGTTTTAAAAATTGTTACATATTTTTTTTTCTCGAGAAGAAGACCTCTCTGTATATTGAATAAGTGTTTGTGCGCCAAAAAAAAAAACAACAAAAAAAAAAAAGGTTACAATGACAATGACAAAATCGGCACCAGGCATGTAAAAAGGCAGGTTTCAATATTTTCAGAAAGAATATCATAATGAAATTTTATCAACGGCAAATGACAGAGAAGAATGGAGAAAGAAGGTTGACATATCTTGTGTGGTGCCCCAACGGCCCAGCAGACCAGGGGATAGGTGAAAGTGAATGTGAAGTTAGATGTGAACCTCGCCTAACTTATGTCATATAATGATTATTTAATTGATCTAAATGTTTTGTAAAGAGAGGGTCAATCTCTTATTCAAAACCTCGAGAAAAAAATAACAACACAAGACTTTTGTAACTACTTTAGTTGAGCATGCTGTGTCATATTTTGATACTTTCTTCTCACGGAAAGGTACGATATACTACTTATTATTTGTTGTTTTAAATTATGTTCTACTTATACGTATATCAAATAGTTTTTTTCTCTTTAAAAAAAATAAATATTTTTTTGTAAATGTAGAAGTTATTATGACAGAACTTACTTAACTTAGCAATACATTTGTAGAAGAAAATATTTGTTTTTAACAAAAATCTAAAACCGTTTGCGTAGGCCGAAATGTGTTAAAAATATGGTGGATTGTAATCTCCCTTACTAAAAGCCTCCCGTGTTTGTTACTATTAATAGTGAATAGTTTTAATTATGGTGTATTTTTATGAAAAAACTGCTTGCATAGTTGATTTTAAAAATTAAATTTTTCACTGTCAGAAAAGAAAAAGTAGCCGTTGCATCAGAATTTTAAAAGGTCTAAAATATTATGATGTCTGATTTTCCTTATATTTTCTAGTTTACGAGATCTAAACGGGACGGACGGACAGACAACACAAAACTAATAGCGTCTATTCCCCTTTCGAGGGCAGCTAAAAATGCGCCCATGCTCGAAAGAAATATGAAGTATTTTCTAGAAGATATTTCGTGTTTCTTACTTAAATTTTTAACATCGATTCGTAATTACACATCGACTAATGTGAAGATCATACTTGGATTATGTATTATGTTCACGCACTCAACAGAATAATTTCACAAAAGTTATTGATTCAATATTCTAATCCAGGGCTGGGAAAATTACGAACCGCGGGCCACATGCGGCTGACCGGAGTGTTTTAATGCGCCCGCGAACACCTACAGAAATCAGGCATGACCACAGATAATACATATGAAAAATGCAAATGTTATAAAAATAAATAATTTTAAATATCTATATAAATAGCTGAAACGTCTGATTCTTATCACTTATGATGAAGAGGCTAAAGAAATATTGTCTCAGCATGTCATTCTAAGAAGTTTAAAGAAATTGAAGATAATTCTTATTAGCAATATTTTGAAACATTCACGCATAAAAACGCAAACTCAAGCCAGTTTTTATTCAGTGCTATGAAGAGCAGTGTTGAAAGTGTTAGGTTTGGCATAGAACAAGATGGTATGTGTAACAAGACCGTGCTTTTGACTGAGAAAAATTATGTTTTAGTAAATTAAAGAACCATAAAATCTACACGAGAAAGTTTGCACATACATGCATTGAATATTAAACATGTTATTGATTTCAAGAAAGCTTTCGATCGAGTATGGACAATGGAAAAGTACAACATTAATAAAAACATAATCAAAGTTATCCAGAACCTGTACAAGGATGCCACCAGTGCGGTGTACTTCAACAATAATATTGGGGACTGGTTCAAAACCACAGTTGGAGAAAGACAAGGCTGCCTACTGTCACCAACACTCTTCAATATCTTCCTTGAAAGGATAATGGAAGATGTCCTCGAGGGCTATGAAAGTACTGTTAGCATTGGAGGAAGAAGAATTACTAACTTGCGCTTCGCAGATGACATTGACGGCCTAGCAGGGACAGAAGAAGAACTAGCTGACCTAGTGATGCACATTGACAAGACTTCCGCAGCATATGGCATGCAAATAAATGCCGAAAAAAAAATTATGACCAATAGCCATCAGGGCTTTAAAAGAGGCATCAGTATTGAAGGTGAAAAGCTAACTAGTGTTAACAACTTCAAATACCTCAGAGCTATTGTCTCAGATGAGGGAACAAAACCCGAACTATTGGCCCGAATAGCACAGTCCACAGCAGCCCTTACAAAACTTATAATAATATGGAAAGATAAAGGCTTAGCCCTCTGCACCAAAATCAGACTGATACGCTCTCTGGTCATGGCCACATTTTTATATGCTTGAGCTTGAGAGGAGGATCCTAGCAATGGAATTGAGATGCTACAGAAGGATCCTAGGCTTCACATTCAAAGACCGCATCACAAACCAAGAAATCAGAGACAGGGTTACTGTAACGATCGGAGCCCATGGCGACGTGCTAACTATTGTAAAAAGAAGAAAACTTAAAACATTTAGCCACATTACAAGATCTACGGGGCTCGCAAAGACCTTCCTTCAGGGAACAGTGCCAGGTAAAGAAGAAGAGGCAGACAGAAAAAGCGATGGGAGGACAACATTAAAGAATGGACGGGCCTGCCATTGAGAGAGGTTCTAAACAAGGCAAAAAAAAAAAAAAAGGGAGGAATGGAGAAAAACGTTCAACAAATCTTGCGTGGTGCCCCTACGGTCAACCAGACTAACGGATAGGTAAAGGTTAAAGGTAAAGAAATTGAGTGAGTTATCTTAGTGATCAAACGTAACAGAGTTAGGGGTATTAACCACTGGCAGTTTCGAGAAACAAAACATTCCGATTTTCAGTGCCACAGTAGTATCCTCTGGCTTAGCATGGGCAAGGTATTGAGAAAAACATGGTATCTGAATAAAGAAATTATGTTCCTTGAAAGACATTGACTTTGACTTTGTTACTAATATTTCTAATGAAGAGTGGAAGACAGAATTCATGTTTTTCATGTAGCCTACTACAGAGAGTTGTTTGGACATGAAATGTAGGAACGTCTTACATCTTTTTAAACAAAACTTTCCAATTCCTCCAGGCAAGCAAGTAAAAACAGTTTTTGTCACTTTCCTTTTGTTGAAAGATGAAACTATTTCTAGTGTAATGGTTGAAAAGTTCAGACTTATTCAGATTCCTTGTTTATGGAATTGGAAAGCAAATTTTAAGACGCCAAATTTAAATCATGATTGACCATTTAGAGCAGCACTCAATCTAGCTCAGAATATTATGTCCTAATCAAACTTCTGCAGGGCATCGAAAGAACATCGCGAACAAGTGTAAGGTATCGATGCCATCGCACAGAAAAAACAAAAAAAACAAAGTAAAAACAGTGTCAAGCAGTCATGCCTAATTAAATATGTAAATTTTGTTTGATTGATTCATGTTTTGTTAGGGACAACGAATGATTGTGCAAAGGTTCAACTTGATCCGAGAATGGGAAGTGGGAAAAATAACGTGTACAAAATGTGTACCATACACACTGTTACGATCATCAATAGTGCTAGATGTAACAATGAAACTTGATGTCAAGATGTCACGTTGAAGCACAATCAATGATCGTAATTGCCGAGGATCTTGAAATCGTCTTTAATAAGATGATCGTATAGAAGTAGCTAGATCTAGTTGATAATACGATCATTCAGAATGTTGCCAGTTGATAAGAGGATCATCTAGAAGTTGCCAATCGCTAAGTCGATCTAAGTATGTTACTATATTCAATTGAAGAAACTTCTCTTCGTCTAAAACAAATGCTTTAATTCAAAACTTGGAAAAGCTATTCACAAATAATTACAATGGTTAAATGTACTTGAATAGAACAGAATAAATATAATTCTGCTAAATAAATGATCTACACAATAATGTAAAATATACGTCTGAATCCTAATACGTTCCGTACGACACTGACTAAAAATCTAGAATCTTTTCCCGGGTATAGCGTTGTCACGTGTCTAACATCCCCTCGTTGCAATGCCAACCAATAAATGCAGCTCAATGTGCAATAATTAATATTTCAAAAGCAATCACATTTATTTCCAAACATGATCCTGCTGCGTGAAGGAATTCCCCGAGCTAATAAGTTCTGTCTGGTAACCTTGGGCGGCTACATAGAGATACTGTGTACGTGACACACACATACGGTATCTATGTACAAATAAATTCTTTCAATGTGGAAAAATATCATCATTATGTACACTTCTATCTCTATGTTTGTTTTTTGTCGCCATGGTAACGTTCCCTCTAGTATCCTACGTTTATTTTTATCAGTATTATGTTGAAGAAAATGGGGGTTGGGAGGGTTGGGAGGGTTGGGAGGGTTGGGTTCTTGTTTAGGTAGAGGAGGAGGGGAGCGGCGGATGTATTAGAGACACACAAAAAGACAACAACGGAAGCATGGGAAATGTGACAGCACGACGCAAAGAGGGGGCCGCATGTACGGCTCTTGTGTTCGGGAGCGACACCCCCACGCACGGACATCACGCCGCCCAGCGGAGCGCCCATCTCCTAGCTAACGACGCGTAATTTTTTTGTCTTCTTTCATGCACTGGGGCCGGCAGGCGCCGCACGGCCTCCTCCTTGCCTCAAAGGCCCCGTGGGCTAGATAATGTTTGGGATATTCCCTTAACGAACCACCGTATTGTCGGCTACCACGGTGGTGATAATGAAAATAATGATAGCCTATTATCGCCCTACTTCTTGTTAATTTGACACAATTATTGCTGCCATAGGCGGAGTACGAGCTGGGGCAATTACAGCGCTCGTTCACCCATTTATGGCTGCAAGCCATACCTTTGTCATGAGCAAATAGCTGTGGACGACTCCAGACGACCTGGAGGGCTGACAATCGGCGGTCAAGATGACCCGCTAATGATTCCATCTCCCAAACAATAAGTACAACCTTTCCTTCATGTCCAGTGTTTTAACAACTAGAGAGAAATACGACAGACAGAACATCATTAGAAACATTTCAAATCTTCATCAAGTCCTTAACATTTATTGTAGACAATTTCCAATGAACTCTCTATTTGCTATAATTAGTGTTAATGTTTACTAATTAAATGGAAAATATCTAAAGAAAACAAATTATAACATTTGCTTAAAATGTAAAATAGAAATTAAAAGGATCCATTAAAATTACCTTCATAAGTCGGTTCTTTAAAAAATAATATTATTTACATTACAAAATAGCACAAGCCACTTAATTTATGATTCAAATTTTATAAATATTAAGACTTGATTGGTCATGGTATCACAGTATGCACATGGATGCATAATACAAAAACTGCTACATTTATATTTGTGATAGTCAAGCCGTTTGGTCGGCAACACATGAGACTGGATCCACTGCTTATCGCCCGCTTTTTAATGACAGTAAGTCCTGTAAACAATCTTAAATTATCTTATAGGGACTCGCGGATCGTTGTTACCGAGAGCCAATGGTTATAGAAGGCCTGAACACTGACCTGCAACGTCACAGCCTGTGGGCAGTTTAGACCAATAGCTCGTTTCCACATCACAAATCTGTACGCCGTGGGATTTCCAACAAAAGTTTTATTAAGCACATCTATCTAGGTCATATCTAGGTCATATCTAGGTCATACTATGTACCAATCAACAGAAGTTCATTAGAAAAAAGTTAATACAAAAAGTTGGTTGCCTGGTCGGATGACTGCCTGGTCCTATGGTACGAGCTCCGGGCTGTCGTAACGATTATTTCGGATTTGAACCCAGCCCATCGCTAAAGTTGCAAAACTAAATAAATAACCATACTGTTGTTAAAACTTGGTAGACTTCAAAAATACTTCAGATACAGTGCAATAAAGTAATAACAGTTTTATGAATCATCTTAGAGAATTATTTTAATGTCGACCGAATACTCTTGCTATTTTACTTCAGGTGTTGCTGTTTAGTTTTGAGATGACAATGAACGACAGCTTGGTGTGAGTTTTTTTTACAATACTCTAATATAAAGACTTAAACCAGACTCAAATCTCTTTCAAGTTACTCTGCAAGAAACTATCCTCTACTTATTTAAGTAAATTACTCAATTAACAAAAATTACTTGAAGTACAACAATTGAACAAAAACTGGTCGCCCCCGACCTTCGCTATGTGTCGGTGTATTTCAACGGGATCTTAAAGAAGTGAAGACTGGTGTTTACTACTGGCTAGACAGAGACCTAGACACTAGACAGTAACTCGGTTGAGAGACATGGTGACAAAGTTAGCTATGGACAACGAAAAACATGGCCTTAGGTCTGGAAGAAAAACGTGCCAAACGAAAAAGTGGCTCCTCTATCACCAAAGCGAGAGCACCACCCTAACATGTGATATATGTGGACGAGAGTGTCTCTCCGAAATGGGGTTCCACAGCCACAAGAAAAAGTGTTTTACGAGACGACCCATAGTCGTGCTACGACTGAAGGAGGTTAACAACAATTGGTTACAGACCATCCGTCAGAAATAGTTTTTTTTTTGTCCAGGTCCAAACCTTCTGAAGGATGTCAGGGTCAGTCAGGGGGATGGGGCGGGGGCAGTTCAAACGTGACTATCGCAACTTACCACACGAGCAGGCAGACGTAAATATCCTTTAGAGCACTAATGTTACGACCTATTTAGTAATTGAATGATTTGAACATAGAAATTGTGATTGGTAAATTCTCTGCAATAGAAGTATACATAATATTGACAATTTTTATGATGCTAGAGCATACTAGGAATCTAAAATATAGTTTCTTTATAGCTATAATCTTTTAAAACAAAAATAAAATGTGTTTTACAACGAATAGTAATAGTCCAAACTATTATCTACCGCAGCAAAAAGTTTCCTAATTTTTGATAGTGGACACCCGTATTGAACGTTAAATTCTATTTGAAATATAAGGGCACGTCACTCGAGTAACACAATTCGAGTCTTGCTTCAGCGTTTACGTGTTAGCGTGCAAAGGGATGCAACTGCTGAAAATAAATGTTTCTAATGTTATTCTCCCCTTTTCAAGACCTAGTATAACTTTTTATTTGTAAACTTCCCAGTGAAAAAATGATGACAACAAAATATATTTGCAATTCATGAATATCTTAATATAGGTTAATTATTAAATGCTTTATGCATATTTTGTAACAGCCATATTTACACATAAATCACTGAGTGATATGTGTCACATGTGTAAAATGAGTAGTCAGAGTGTAAAGAGCTATAATATATTATGTCATTTTCACCCACAGTTTATTGAGAGCTGGATAATACCAACAAATAAACACCTTTGACCTTTGACTATTCCTTTTTTTAAAATAGAGATTTGATAGTGAAAAAAAAACGCGCTGAAGATGACAACTGATGTCCTACTATTAAAGTATGATAACGCATTGTCTCGACATTTGTGAAGTAGATTTATTGTAAGACATTGAGGTCAAGACTGCACCAGTCTTCATCGTTTTATAGTCCCCTGTGTTCTGTATAACAATCTCAATGTGATCAATGTCCTAAACAAGAACAACATTTACAGAATATATATTTATAACAAGACAAATACCGACATTATTAAACTTCAAATATAATTAAATAATAAACAAAAACAATAACAAAAATGTTTGCATTCCATTCGAGCTCTGTCAGCTGCTTGAACAAACGCATTTTTCGATTCGGCCATTGAGCAAGGTAAACTTGTGCGATTATTTATTGGCAATTTCATTATATGGACATCTAGTGCTAACACTAGACCTAATGTTCTAATTGGGAACTTTTAAGATCTAGTCTATATCTTCTTCTCGATCTAGAATCTAGATGTAATCGATATTAGATTTACATAAAATATAAGCAACGCTTATAAACTTCAATAAAATTGAAACAACTTAAAATTTACTCAGTTATGACATAACTACGGTAAACTGCTAGCTACGCCATGTTGGCTCTAGACCTAGATAGAATTATCCAACCAAATTTACATCTATTTGTTTTTTACTTAGAAAAATTATCACGGTCAAACTAGATTAGTTTTTCCCGTTTGGCTAACGAGCTAGTAATTCTTTTCTCAGCGATATGCATCAATTATTAAGAATCTAGGAACATTGTTAGAGGCGTTCTTGAGATCAGCTGTCCAGGTTCCTGGATCCAGGTTTTTGGAAGGTTCCATGAAGTTCTAGCTTGAATAGAGGTATTGTAAAAAAAAATGAAAACAAATATGTGGGTGCTGAGTGAATATTTGAAACCTTTGTGGCAACGGACGGGAAGTCTAGAAGTAGCTATAATCTGGTGGCAGCTAAACAGAAAGGATCAATAAAGTATGGAAGGTTTTCTCCAAACGACACTGTCCAAAAAGAGCCCACTTCGATAGGATCCAAGACAACTTCGATCCCAGGATACCATTTGTCAGCACTGCTACAAGGACAGCAAGGCAGTAGAACACATCTTCAACGATTGCAAAGTGTTTAGAAACTATTGGAAAGATACAAGTCTTGAGAACGATAGAACTGGTACATCCTTTAGAACTGATGCATCCCGGGGTCTTGCCCTGTACAGTGACAGGAAAACCCAGAAGGATACTGCCAGAGACCTGCACCTTGGTTCAAGAGAGTGAGCCTTAGTGAATGGAGACTTAAAAATGGTGAATGAAAGCTGCCTTTTATAAAAGAAAATATTTAAATATATGTAAATGTAAGTATCACATGTCTTTAACTCATATAATCGAATTAGAATTGTAACAAATATATCACCAATGTTATTATATCACTGGGTGGTTGAGTTGCGCTTGGTTGATCCTATTTTTAGTTTTTAAATATCCAGACGAAAATGTTCTTTCTTGATTTGTGTTCTTTTGTTGAAAAGTCACTGTCGACTTCTCTGATGTAGTTACAGCCGGCCTGTCCTTCTCGCCCTCTGATTGGCTGGTTCTCGTGTCACGTGGTAGCTGGGTTATGAACACAGAACTCATTGTCTTGGAACGTGATAGCCCATGAGGTCTGTTGAACTCCTTAGTGGCCAATTTCTGCGGCGTGGGTTTGTGATGAAGGTGGCCTGCCTGGAGCTGGGCTATCTCCTGAGGGGTCAACCGCGTGGAGGGCTTGGCGATGCTCTTGAACTTGGGGGCCTCATCCAGCGCCTCGTCCCAGACGTTTTTCTTTTTCTTGCTCTCCGCGGTGAATGCCTCGATGGTTGTCAGAGTGGACGGGGTTTTGCTTCGGGAGCGAAGTGGCCTCATATAGCTGGGCAGTAGGGCTACTACAGGGTCGATCCCAAAGGAGGACATGAAGGTAGCCCTCGTGACAGTCTGAAACACAGATAGATATATTTGTAGTGCTGGGTTAAATGTAAGACGATTTATTCTTACCGATTGCCACTAAAACAGAACATTGATTTTAAATAGGAAGGTTTTTAAATCGAACAGTGTGAGTGTTTCTATGTCACTAAGGGGAAATGGTAGGCGGATGGTTTTGGTTGTATAGGCTGAAGAGATTCTGATAAAAACAAAGGATGGTCTGCTGTAGTCTGTCTATGGCATTTAAAGCTCGAGGATTGAACTATTCCCCGTGCGACTTTCATATGACTAAAGAGGCCAACCCTTGTTACATATCTGCGGTCAAATCAGTAATCACCAGGCGCTTTTCTTACTATTTCTGTTGCATAAACCATCTGCAATCTAGGATCCTTCCTTTATGTTTACTCTTCAGGTGAACTTATCAAGTGCCTCTTTTTTTTCCTAATTGCTATTGTCAACTTTGAAGAGCTTCATGTGTTTGCTTATAACTTGGGGTGTGAGAATTTCAGAAAGGAGAACAAGCGAGAGACGTACATGATATTGGATAAAATACATTTTTTAAACATTTTTTACATACAATTTATATTGAAGTTAAAAGATATTTATATATTGATATGTATTTATAAATAAAAGTTCAACTCTAGTGTAGAAAAAGAGTAGCGAACTAAAACCCTTACGTCCATTGTGGGAGCACGCTCAACTAAGATCATTGGCTCTCTGGTCAGACACTGAGACTGTTGAAGAAATCTTTGTTTTGTCTGGTGCAGACTCTGTTCCCTCCTTGTCTGTTCTCTACATGTTAAAATGTGAACGTTGTTTATGTTCATTTGTCAGAAAAAAAAAAATTTCGTTAAACATACATACATAGATAAAAATATTCAAACATGCAGACAGAAAGAAACACGAATCTCAAAAACGTATCTACTAATAATGATATATACATAAATTCTGAATATAAAAGTAACTGTAAAATAACTATTATATATATATATATTTGAAAAGCTTCAGCAGATTTCATAAGAAATATTTTAATTCATCATGATCACGTTATGTGTAACGGAGGTAATCTCTTCAAAGCGGCGGCACGTTTGACTGCCAAACATGATAGGGGTCAAAAGAAAACATTTTTTGAAAAAAAGGGGGAGGGGAATCTTGTGATCTCATTTCCACCTGCATGACATAGTTTTAATGTGGACCATATCTCTCACAAAAACATCCACCTAGTTTTGAGTTTAAATGATTGTGGTGACAATATAATGTCTGTAGAATATTACTATAAAGACTTTATAAGGACAGTATAATGACTTCTATAACATTATAGTAATTCTGTAATGATAATCAAACGACTGTATTGATAGTCAAATGACTGCAATTACAAGGTTATTTGACTTAACAGGGCCAGGACTTGTGACTGGCTAGAGCATTACAAAAAATCAATGTCCACTGACCTTCCAATACGAGCCAGGCATGGCTTGAGACCTGGCTCATCTCGTAGGTGCACGTTCAATATACACTCGCCCATCTTTGAGTATTTGACATTTCGTGCTGTGGACACTGCCTTCTCCTTGTCCTTGGGGTTGAGTCTGTTGCTGTTCCGGATGGCTGTCCGCATCTCACTCATTACCAGGTGACGACGTTCTCTGGATAGGACAAAGGTCAAAGTTCAACAACTAAAGTAAATGTACATACACATATCCTATAAGCATTTTAGTTAAAAAGGTAGGCCTTTGGATTAAAAAAAAAACAACTTTAATTACTGTCCTGGTTGAATTATTGTAGTTTTAAAAGGGTTTCTCTTTGCAAATTTTTAAAGATAAAGTTAGACTCCAGGCTTTGGATATGCAAAACCAAGGGAAGTAATGAGTGTTACTCAAAGTTAAAACTATTTTAAGCATTTGTTTCCCTATGCATAAAGTCGACTTTCAGATACATGATTTTGGTCATTGAATTTTACATGCTTTGATGTAATTTGGAATTTCGAAGAAATAAGTCGAAGAAAAAATACTTTTAAAGATATTTGACAATCTAGCAGCCAACAATACCCGATCAAAAAGAATTTAGTTTCATTCATTAAAATTTGGTGTACTGTGTCAAAATTAGATCCAGATCCTTCTCACAATTAGCTGCCAAAGAGTGTATTAAAAGTACCTGGTGTACTCACGAGTTAGGTAATCTATGTGTACTCACGAGTTAGGTAATCTATGTGTACTCACGAGTTAGGTAATCTATGTGTACTCACGAGTTAGGTAATCTATGTGTACTCACAAGTTAGGTAATCTATGTGTACTCACAAGTTAGGTAATCTATGTGTACTCACGAGTTAGGTAATCTATGTGTACTCACGAGTTAGGTAATCTATGTGTACTCACGAGTTAGGTAATCTATGTGTACTCACGAGTTAAGTAATCTATGTGTACTCACGAGTTAAGTAATCTATGTGTACTCACGAGTTAGGTAATCTATGTGTACTCACGAGTTAGGTAATCTATGTGTACTCACGAGTTAGGTAATCTATGTGTACTCACGAGTTAGGTAATCTATGTGTACTCACGAGTTAGGTAATCTATGTGTACTCACGAGTTAGGTAATCTATGTGTACTCACGAGATAGGTAATCTGTGTGTACTCACGAGTTAGGTAATCTATGTGTACTCACGAGTTAGGTAATCTATGTGTACTCACGAGTTAGGTAATCTATGTGTACTCACGAGTTAGGTAATCTGTGTGTACTCACGAGATAGGTAATCTGTGTGTACTCACGAGTTAGGTAATCTATGTGTACTCACGAGTTAGGTAATCTATGTGTACTCACGAGTTAGGTAATCTATGTGTACTCACGAGTTAGGTAATCTATGTGTACTCACGAGTTAAGTAATCTATGTGTACTCACGAGTTAAGTAATCTATGTGTACTCACGAGTTAGGTAATCTATGTGTACTCACGAGTTAGGTAATCTATGTGTACTCACGAGTTAGGTAATTTATGTGTACTCACGAGTTAGGTAATCTATGTGTACTCACGAGTTAGGCAATCTATGTGTACTCACGAGTTAGGTAATTTATGTGTACTCACGAGTTAGGTAATCTATGTGTACTCACGAGATAGGTAATCTGTGTGTACTCACGAGTTAGGTAATCTATGTGTACTCACGAGTTAGGTAATCTATGTGTACTCACGAGTTAGGTAATCTATGCCTCCAAGGTACAGGTTGAGTGTCTCTATCATCGTTCTTGATGAGTCCCAGTCTGTTGATGGCCAGTATGTCCTTAGGTGAGCAGAACTCTGCCAATATTGTCCTGACTTTGGTCATGGTGCGAGGGAAAAGTAAACACACACCTGGCCGCGGTTTGGGGGAGGTGGCCGTTAACTTGTACACTGAATATCACATTAGGGCGCCATGACACTGTGAATGAGGTTTAAACAAGAAAATCATGAACAATACTAAACAAAAAAACAACAACAAGAAGCTTATATTAAGTGTAATTGTAACAATTAGTTTTCACCAGTCGTTTAATGTGCTCTTGGCCCAGACGTAATAAATCTGTGAGATGAGAAATATTTTTATTCATTGTTTCGTTTAGCTTTGACCATTCTCAACGCGCTCTGATCCTGTCACTTGTCTGGACCAGAGTGAACGGGGGAGGGAAGAAATTGGTCTCTTGGTGAATGTTTGAATGATCTTTTTTTTAAAATGCTTACTCAAGTCTCAAGAGTCCTCAAGGAGACTAATTCAACTAATACCACCACATCTGTCAAGTGCGTTTTCTTTCCCTTGTTCAAGATACCAAATACAAAAAATATAAATAGTTAATTAACGAATTCATTAAAAACATTTTTTATTGATTCTAATGTTGTCAGGTACAGAAATATTTGTGCTAAATTTCAGCTAAATCCGTGAGGTAGAAATATCGCGTACAAACTTTGTACCATACAGACAGACAGACAGACATAGAGAGCTGATATCATTTGATATAAGCTTTTTTAACAAAAAAGACTTGTATACTGTATGTTTAATATTTGAGTACAATATTTATAGTAAAAACGAGGTTGCGAGTAAGTTAGTGCTGGCTCAATATAACATATGAAATTGTTAACAATTATTTCTGCCAATTACTAAACATATTATTATTTTTATTTTTTTTGCTAAATAAAAATAAAATCTATATATTATCTATTTCTTCACGTGGAATCCATACGGCACCTGATGTAAAGGTCATCGGCTCATCTGTTTCTGTGGCCCACGGCGAATAAGCGTGCCATGTAGCCAGCACAACGACCAACCGTCTTTACGTTTCAGATACCCATTAAAGTAGGGCGGTCTCAGAGGACACATAAAAATGCCAAAATTCAAAATCTTGGTCATCTACGTAATTTGGCCCACAGATCTGAATTCAAGCGCTTTGCTACAGCCACGACGCCCCTATGATCGTGATTATTATGAACAACTAGGCTTTGTCAAGGAAGCTAAATTGATTTACATTGTTTTTTAAATTAATGTAAAGAATATTTTTGTATCAAATTTCCCTTTTACCGATATATAGTTGTTCAGGTTTTTTTTTAATAAGCCATAGTTTGAAATTTTGACAATTTCGCTAAACAAAATTATTTTAACTTATGAACAGAAGAGTTTAGAAAATTTGATTCATATATCTTTCAAAAACCATATTTTACCAACACTAACTTATTTTGTACAACGGATACACCAGAACACTACCTTCTGATAGATTTTCCGCCATAAACGAAAATCTCCACTATAAACATAGAAAATGGTCTGTGATAAAACCTTGTAAACCTTTGAATGAACATTTACAACGATCCTCAATAACAACCTCCTCCAGTTGTAAATAGCAACAACATTTTGTTGTGCTTTGATTTTCTATAGAAAAACATGTTATTGTACTTACCATAATATTAGGTGCTAGATCTGTCAACTAATCCAGGGAATTGAAGTCACTTCTTGTCACTCTCCACAAGATAACTTCCAGTACTTCACACAGAGATAGGAAACACTGATACTCCTCTCTCTCTTTATTTCCACCACGCAATCACCCACATGAGATACAGACCTAGATCTATACAAATCCAGTGTTTTGCCCAAGTTTATAACCGGCTCTATAGGAGCCACTTCTCCCCTCACACAATCACTGTTGACACACACACACACACACACACACACACACACACTTCCTGACTTTGAACGGAAAGCAGGAACACTAGCCAGGAGTCCCAGGGACTAAATATAGCAGTGATTGCCAGACGGGCTCTAAGAGATTATAAATCAAAGCCTGGCTATTAGCTGGAACGTTTACAGCCGATTAAAGTCATTTCCTAGCACACAAATAGAAGTGCAATGATTTTTTAAGAGGCCACCCGGCATATATTTCAATTACTCGTTTACTGTAATCTAGATATGGTGAAAATATTAAGGACTTCTGATAACCCTTGTTACAAGAATACTGTTAAGATATGCTAAAAGACCCAGGAAGTCTAACACCTTGGCAATGATACAAGCCAACTTCACATGTAATATTTAAATGCAAAGAACAAATAATTTGTTTGCTATCGTTGTAATGTTTTGTTATTTTGTATGTGTGATGTAAAGTTATAAGACACATTGGCTAAAAGATAGTAAGGTTATATTATTTTCATCACTATCATTATTACAGAAATAAACTAAATTTTCATTTACTATTATTATTATTACAATTATTATTATTATTATGTTAGACACGAACAAGTAGTCATTCTCTGGCGCTGCCATTGTCGAGTTTCATTAAAGAGAAACATAATTCATCGTAGTCCCTTTAACAGCTTCCACTGTGGAATTTTCTGGTAATGTTGCAGGTCTGCAGCAGTGCCGCCCTCTGACAGGCAACGAGTATGTTCCTAGGAATGATAAGGGCCTTGAAGGTGTCTGTGAGGTCAGTTGTTATTATCCCCTCGGTTGATATAACAATGGGGTATATTGTTATTTTGGACAATTTCCATAGACGCTTAATCTCCAAGCCTAGGTTCCTATATTTTCTTTGTTTTTCTGTCTCAGTTTTTCTTAAATTATGAGACAGTGTTAAGGCGATGTCGATAATGGTAGCGGTTTTTTTTTATCAACGAACATCTGATCAGGACGATTGAAATCTACCGTTTTGTCTGTCAGAATAGACCTATCCCAGTACAGCAGATGGTCAGTAGACTCGAGAACCTCTTGCGGCGAGTGTTTATAATAAGGAGTATCCATACCGATCAAATTGTATGTCAAAGCCAAGTGTTGGTGTATTAGCTTTGCAACTTGGTTATGGCGACCTAGGTAGTCAGGTTCTGATAGAGCTGGACATCCTGCCATAATGTGTTCAATCGAGTCTTCTTCTTCTTACTAGTATTACTATAAAAACTGTTTTCTCTCTTGAATTTAGTTTGGGATTAAATTAATTTTTTAAACTTATTTTTCGCAGCTACATTGTGTAGGTCTACTATGGTTAGGTGGGTGGGTGGGGGGGGGGCAGACAATTAAATACAATGTACAATCTAGCTGTGTGTTAACTATTAAAGAATGCTGTGTGTTGGCTAACGTGTGACAGGCTGAGCTCCTGACACCATCTGACTATATCTAAACAAATTCTTAAATGATCAGACTCAAGGAAATGTTTAGGTCTCATGTGTTGACAGGAAGCCATATCCAATAGTTGTTAAATTAAGTAATGTATTTTTCCTTACATAAAATTAAGTATTTATTTTATTTTCTAGATATTGTTACGTAAAGACAATAAGACATCATACACGATATCACACACGGACAACAACAAAAAATAGAACTGAAGTTAACTATTGCAATAAAATACGCATATTTCTAACCTTCACAAATACATTTTATAGTCAAACATTGGAGTGAAAAACAAAATGTATTTAAAAATCAGCTCTAAAATCATTTTGAATTTTATACGCCTCGGTAATCCAAGACCTTCATAGCCAAAGCTTTGCAGAATTCATTCGCATTTTATACCTGCGTGCGCGCTCCAATCAGGAAACGCCGCTGAACAGTAAATCAATACATCCTTTGTAGATATGGGCAGTGCCAATCGACAAATGGAGAAGAAATCAATAGTCGTTATTTTCTTGTCTTGCCTCCCCCCACTCGGTCAGCCCCTACCCCCACAACACACCACTAACTGTTACATGGAAAGGTCTTTTAGAATAAGTCAGGTGACACGAGTTTCTGCTACACGCTAAATAACAAGTACACGGTCATATGTTTAGTTGTCTCTATAGCGTGACATTATTGTCTTCAGATTGAATTACACTATACAATTACTAGAGTCTGTAAGGATTTTTATTTTTCATTGTACATGTTCTAAATTACTTAACACTTTATAAAACACTGGCACAATCTATTTAGTGATCTCCCTTTTTCAAGTATCTCCCGTTGTCTAAATTTATCTCGTGCACTTCTATCACATTCATGTCCAGACGTGGCGAGCATACACACACACAAAACTGTGGCCCGGACAAAATAGAAAGGGAGGACAATTTGAAACAGAAAAAAAAAGCTGGTTGTATTTGATTTATAAATCTGTAGTTGACTATAAATCCATTGTTGACTATAAACCCATTGTTGACTATAAATCTGTAGTTGACTATAAATCTGTAGTTGACTATAAATCTGTAGTTGACTATAAATCCATTGTTGACTATAAACCCATTGTTGACTATAAATCCATTGTTGACTATAAACCCATTGTTGACTATAAATCCATTGTTGACTATAAACCCATTGTTGACTATAAATCTGTAGTTGACTGTAAATATATAGTTTTGTTTGATATGCACAAATTGTAAGACAAATTTCCTTACGGACAATAAACATTATTATTAATATTTTATAATTATTATTATTATTATTATTATTATTATTATTATTATTATTATTATTATATAATATTATAAATGTAAAGCTGACAAAAAATCAAGTGAAAACTATTTGATGCGAATGTTTCAAAAATGAAATCATAAAACAGTACGTCATTTAGTATGACCTATCATTCGGTTTTAGCAAGAAACGTCTCCATCAAGCTGAAGATATTTTAATACATCTTTGCAAGTGTGATTTTAGAGTTTCTAAACAAAAAAGTTTTACTTTTTTAGGATCTTAATTCAGACTTGAAAATAATCTACTTCCTAGTCCAAACCTCCCGCAGGACGACGAGAGGTGGCAGCGGGCAGGGTATGAGTCAAGGACCATCGAGATCCTCTAGAGCGCTTAACGCACTACCAGGTCAAACTTTCTTACGAGTAAACATCATTCTTTCGACGTCATCTGTGAAATAAAAGGCCAACTACAAGACGTCTTTGTGAGCACGAGAATTGTTAGCACATGATATCATTCAGTATGGCTCGTGATTCGGATGAAATCAGGATATACATTATACTTCTCATCAAATATGAGAAATAAAAAAAATGTTTTGCATTACGATTAAATTAAAACATGGAGATTTCTACATAAAAAAAAAGGTTTTATGTAACTTACAATCCTATATGCTAAATCAAGTTACACCAATTGACTTTGACAAAAACTAAATAAATTAATAAAATACGTAGTATAAGAGAGATAACTACACATTCAACGACATATTTTTAGGATTAGTTGTTTCCCTTGCATCATTATTTTTTTTTTTTTTTTTTAAATATTATAATAAAATAATAAACCTCTTAAATCCAAGGATACACTTTCCAAGACATTAGTTCTAATTACGAAAAACCAAATTACACAGTATTTGCGTTGATATATAAAGACTCAAGGAGAAAGCCAAAGCAGTGTATTTAGATTAGGGGTGCACCGGATAGTACTTTTTGATATCCGGCCGGAGCCGGATATGACCGGATAGTAAAATTTGATATTCGGCCGGTGCCGGAGCCGGAGCCGAATACCTGAGTGTTTTGTAAATAGCTTGTATTGCTGAGCATTTTACGAAACTGTTAAATAACTGTTAAATAATAATTTTTTGGTATTATTTTTTTCCTTTTATATACCTTATTGTTTTAAACTCTTTTGCTGATTGATTTATTAAAGATTAACAGTATTTATAAACATAAATTAATCTGTGTAGCATGAGCGTGTCTGTGTGTATGTATGAGGCCACCAACTATAAAGGCTGTGTGTTGGAGGGTCAATGTAAAATATGTTAGTATATATTTAACTAGTTACTAATGTAAATCTCTCATCTGGCTTGTATGGTGGTTGGATGTATGTGTTCAATAATTTCTGACCAACAACTGGTGATCAGACTTGTAATTTTAAGTCCAAAGACTGCTTCTGGTTCTGGCTTCAAGGGCTTAATACTGATAGCTGTTAGTTAATAGTTGGAATCTGAAGCGTAGTAGGTCATATACTTATTAATCCATTTGCGGCAAACGATATTTTATTAACAGCAGGAACATCTATTATACCTACTCATAGCCTGAGCTTTAAATGTTGCGAAGCATAGATTTAATTGTAGTCTGTAGGCCTATTATTGTTATCAATGTTTAGATCTACTGTTATATAGATCTAAGAGAATTAGGAAAAACAACTATAAAAGAAACAAAATCACCCACACCCTCCCTACCAAAAAAAACCAACATAAATAGACTTTGTGTTCGACTGATTGTAACAACCTGGTCAGATAGACTTAGTGAGCCTACACATGTAGTCCTAGTGTAGTGTGTATAGTTGATGGTGTTGACCTTCACGCGTTTTTTTCCTTGGGCATACGCAATAGTGTTTAGTGTGCAGGCGAAAAAAGATAACACATTGGCATGATCAGTCAAGCATATAGATAAATTATCTCTGTACGCTGACATTAAACCTACGACCATCGTATTTAACTTGTGGTTACCTGCCTCAATGTGATGGACTAAACAAATAAAAGGGGGTGGGAGTTGTTCATCTCTACCTCTGGAGATATACCCGCACAGCTAGACAGACGTCTGGTCAGCATGACGTAGTCAAGGAATGTAACATTTTAACATGTTAAACAACTTACTCAAAGGTCAAGACAAAATGAAAAAAGTGCCAGCCGTTGCATATCTGTATGTAAAGCGCATTTATGATGTAAAGTTTCATCTCTATTTATATTAAGTTATTAACATGCCTTGTCTTTATAATAAACGATGTTTGGTGCATATTTATAATGGCTCTATTTTTAAGCACATTATTTTGTTTTCATATAAACATTAATACATTCTATAACAGACAGTAATGGAACGAGGTCCACTTTATGCATATTAAATAGGTGTATTTTTACTATCCGGTTTACTATCCGGTAGTGATATCCGACCGGAGCCGGATAGCACCGGATAGTAAAAAATGCCGGATATTCGCCAGAAGCCGGAGCCGGAGGGACTATCCGGTGCACCCCTAATTTAGATCCATTGTGTTTACGACTATGGTTTGATGTGTGATGAGAGTAGCACTCAGTAGACATACTCGAGGAGTTGGTCGAGTATCTTAGAAGTTGTTGTTGTTGTTGTTGTTGTTCTTAAACATTAAGGAAACATACACAATATATTTTTAAACCCGGTTATACATCCTTTTAGAAAGATAAAAGATTGGATTGTAGATTAGAGATTTACATTGATTGCATGTAAAAATACCCGCAACTTTCCAACATGCCTAAATGTGAATATGAGACCGTGTGGTCCATGTGTAATGTAAACTAAACAAATAGTGAGAAGCATAGTTTTACAAAACATTGGAATCATAGAAGGAACAAAAAGTGCGTTAAATAAAAACCCAAACAATTTCACTATAAGTTATATCTAGTTTTACACTAAGGTTATATCTAGTTTTACACTAAGGTTATATCTAGTTTTACACTAAGGTTATATCTAGTTTGACACTAAGGTTATATCTAGTTTGACACTAAGGTTATATCTAGTTTGACACTAAGGTTATATCTAGTTTTACACTAAGGTTATATCTAGTTTTACACTAAGGTTATATCTAGTTTTACACTAAGGTTATATCTAGTTTTACACTAAGGTTATATCTAGTTTGACACTAAGGTTATATCTAATTTTACACTAAGGTTATATCTAGTTTTACACTAAGGTTATATCTAGTTTTACACTAAGGTTATATCTAGTTTTACACTAAGGTTATATCTAGTTTTAAACTAAGGTTATATCTAGTTTTACACTAAGGTTATATCTAGTTTTACACTAAGGTTATATCTAGTTTGACACTAAGGTTATATCTAGTTTGACACTAAGGTTATATCTAGTTTGACACTAAGGTTATATCTAGTTTTACACTAAGGTTATATCTAGTTTGACACTAAGGTTATATCTAGTTTGACACTAAGATTATATTTAATTTTACACTAAGGTTATATCTAGTTTTACACTAAGGTTATATCTAGTTTGACACTAAGGTTATATCTAGTTTTACACTAAGGTTATATCTAGTTTTACACTAAGGTTATATCTAGTTTTCCACTAAGGTTATATCTAGTTTTACACTAAGGTTATATCTAGTTTGACACTAAGGTTATATCTAATTTTACACTAAGGTTATATCTAGTTTTACACTAAGGTTATATCTAGTTTTACACTAAGGTTATATCTAGTTTTACACTAAGGTTATATCTAGTTTTACACTAAGGTTATATCTAGTTTTACACTAAGGTTATATCTAGTTTTACACTAAGGTTATATCTAGTTTTACACTAAGGTTATATCTAGTTTGACACTAAGGTTATATCTAGTTTGACACTAAGGTTATATCTAGTTTTACACTAAGGTTATATCTAGTTTGACACTAAGGTTATATCTAGTTTGACACTAAGGTTATATCTAGTTTTACACTAAGGTTATATCTAGTTTGACACTAAGGTTATATCTAGTTTGACACTAAGGTTATATCTAGTTTTACACTAAGGTTATATCTAGTTTTACACTAAGGTTATACCTAGTTTTACACTAAGGTTATATCTAGTTTTACACTAAGGTTATATCTAGTTTTACACTAAGGTTATATCTAGTTTGACACTAAGGTTATATCTAGTTTGACACTAAGGTTATATCTAGTTTGAAACTAAGGTTATATCTAGTTTTACACTAAGGTTATATCTAGTTTTACACTAAGGTTATATCTACTTTGACACTAAGGTTATATCTACTTTGACACTAAGGTTATATCTAGTTTGACACTAAGGTTATATCTAGTTTTACACTAAGGTTATATCTAGTTTTACACTAAGGTTATATCTAGTTTTACACTAAGGTTATATCTAGTTTTACACTAAGGTTATATCTAGTTTTACACTAAGGTTATATCTAGTTTTACACTAAGGTTATATCTAGTTTTACACTGAGGTTATATCTAGTTTTACACTAAGGTTATATCTAGTTTGACACTAAGGTTATATCTAGTTTTACACTAAGGTTATATCTAGTTTTACACTAAGGTTATATCTAGTTTGACATTAAGGTTATATCTAGTTTGACACTAAGGTTATATCTAGTTTTACACTAAGGTTATATCTAGTTTTACACTAAGGTTATATCTAGTTTTACACTAAGGTTATATCTAGTTTTACACTAAGGTTATATCTAGTTTTACACTAAGATTATATTTAATTTTACACTAAGGTTATATCTAGTTTTACACTAAGGTTATATCTAGTTTTACACTAAGGTTATATCTAGTTTTACACTAAGGTTATATCTAGTTTTACACTAAGGTTATATCTAGTTTTACACTAAGGTTATATCTAGTTTTACACTAAGGTTATATCTAGTTTGACACTAAGGTTATATCTAATTTTACACTAAGGTTATATCTAGTTTTACACTAAGGTTATATCTAGTTTTACACTAAGGTTATATCTAGTTTTACACTAAGGTTATATCTAGTTTTACACTAAGGTTATATCTAGTTTTACACTAAGGTTATATCTAGTTTTACACTAAGGTTATATCTAGTTTTACACTAAGGTTATATCTAGTTTGACACTAAGGTTATATCTAGTTTGACACTAAGGTTATATCTAGTTTTACACTAAGGTTATATCTAGTTTGACACTAAGGTTATATCTAGTTTGACACTAAGGTTATATCTAGTTTTACACTAAGGTTATATCTAGTTTGACACTAAGGTTATATCTAGTTTGACACTAAGGTTATATCTAGTTTTACACTAAGGTTATATCTAGTTTTACACTAAGGTTATACCTAGTTTTACACTAAGGTTATATCTAGTTTTACACTAAGGTTATATCTAGTTTTACACTAAGGTTATATCTAGTTTTACACTAAGGTTATATCTAGTTTGACACTAAGGTTATATCTAGTTTTACACTAAGGTTATATCTAGTTTTACACTAAGTTATATCTAGTTTTACACTAAGGTTATATCTAGTTTTACACTAAGGTTATATCTAGTTTTACACTAAGGTTATATCTAGTTTGACACTAAGGTTATATCTAGTTTGACACTAAGGTTATATCTAGTTTTACACTAAGGTTATATCTAGTTTGACACTAAGGTTATATCTAGTTTGACACTAAGGTTATATCTAGTTTTACACTAAGGTTATATCTAGTTTTACACTAAGGTTATATCTAGTTTTACACTAAGGTTATATCTAGTTTTACACTAAGGTTATATCTAGTTTGACACTAAGGTTATATCTAGTTTGACACTAAGATTATATTTAGTTTTACACGAAGGTTATATCTAGTTTTACACTAAGGTTATATCTAGTTTGACACTAAGGTTATATCTAGTTTGACACTAAGGTTATATCTAGTTTTACACTAAGGTTATATCAAGTTTTACACCAAGGTTATATCTAGTTTGACACTAAGGTTATATCTAGTTTTACACTAAGGTTATATCTAGTTTTACACTAAGGTTATTTCTAGTTTTACACTAAGGTTATATCTAGTTTTACACTAAGGTTATATCTAGTTTTACACTAAGGTTATATCTAGTTTTACACTAAGGTTATATCTTGTTTGACACTAAGGTTATATCTAGTTTTACACTAAGGTTATATCTAGTTTTACACTAAGGTTATATCTAGTTTTACACTAAGGTTATATCTAGTTTTACACTAAGGTTATATCTAGTTTTACACTAAAGTTATATCTAGTTTTACACTAAGGTTATATCTAGTTTTACACTAAGGTTATATCTAGTTTTACACTAAGGTTATATCTAGTTTTACACTAAGGTTATATCTAGTTTGACACTAAGGTTATATCAAGTTTTACACTAAGGTTATATCTAGTTTGACACTAAGGTTATATCTAGTTTTACACTAAGGTTATATCTAGTTGACACTAAGGTTATATCTAGTTTGACACTAAGGTTATATCTAGTTTTACACTAAGGTTATATCTAGTTTGACACTAAGGTTATATCTAGTTTTACACTAAGGTTATATCTAGTTTTACACTAAGGTTATATCTAGTTTTACACTAAGGTTATATCTAGTTTTACACTAAGGTTATATCTTGTTTTACACTAAGGTTATATCTAGTTTGACACTAAGGTTATATCTAGTTTTACACTAAGGTTATATCTAGTTTGACACTAAGGTTATATCTAGTTTTACACTAAGGTTATATCTAGTTTGACACTAAGGTTATATCTAGTTTGACACTAAGGTTATATCTAGTTTTACACTAAGGTTATATCTAGTTTTACACTAAGGTTATTTCTAGTTTTACACTAAGGTTATATCTAGTTTTACACTAAGGTTATATCTAGTTTTACACTAAGGTTATATCTTGTTTGACACTAAGGTTATATCTAGTTTTACACTAAGGTTATATCTAGTTTTACACTAAGGTTATATCTAGTTTTACACTAAGGTTATATCTAGTTTTACACTAAGGTTATATCTAGTTTTACACTAAGGTTATATCTAGTTTTACACTAAAGTTATATCTAGTTTTACACTAAGGTTATATCTAGTTTTACACTAAGGTTATATCTAGTTTTACACTAAGGTTATATCTAGTTTGACACTAAGGTTATATCAAGTTTTACACTAAGGTTATATCTAGTTTGACACTAAGGTTATATCTAGTTTTACACTAAGGTTATATCTAGTTGACACTAAGGTTATATCTAGTTTGACACTAAGGTTATATCTAGTTTTACACTAAGGTTATATCTAGTTTGACACTAAGGTTATATCTAGTTTTACACTAAGGTTATATCTAGTTTTACACTAAGGTTATATCTAGTTTTACACTAAGGTTATATCTAGTTTTACACTAAGGTTATATCTTGTTTTACACTTAGGTTATATCTAGTTTGACACTAAGGTTATATCTAGTTTTACACTAAGGTTATATCTAGTTTGACACTAAGGTTATATCTAGTTTTACACTAAGGTTATATCTATTTTGACACTAAGGTTATATCTAGTTTGACACTAAGGTTATATCTAGTTTTACACTAAGGTTATATCTAGTTTGACACTAAGGTTATATCTAGTTTGACACTAAGGTTATATCTAGTTTTACACTAAGGTTATATCTAGTTTGACACTAAGGTTATATCTAGTTTAACACTAAGATATCTAGAATGTAATAACCATGAACTTTATCTAGTCTGTAGCCTTGAACCTTAGACTGATAATTTTTTTAAAATTAAAGCTCAACGTGATAGTCAGTAACTTAAACTCCACTGGCGGCTCTTTGTTAAAGAGAGACCACAAAGTTAGTGTCCCTCTTCTAAGATTGTAGTCTCAAAGAATTCCATTAGTTTTTAGTTTCTGATATTGTTAAGTTAAACATTGTTCTTATCAATGTTATATATTCTACAGTGGTTGTGATCGCAAGATATACTCAAGTTAAAGAATGGTGCCACTAAGACAAGTCAATATCCTTTTATTTAAACCATTTCAATTCTTAAATTATATTCAAATGTTTAAGTCACCAACTAAAAATTTAGATTTTCATTGTCATTGGAAAGTTCCGTCCATCTTTGGACTATGAAGAATGTGAAAGCTAAAAGTTGAACTTGAATAACATTGTGAGTTTAACATTGTAGTCTACATCAGGTGATGCAGCAGATCAACAATGTCTGAGTTTATCAAGTGGAATATAGTTTCTCCTTGAAAAGCCTCCTCATAAATCTATCATTCTCTAGGTCAGTGTTTCCTGAACTTTTTCTGTAACAGAACACTTTGTACATTTGGAGAATTGAGCAGAACACTTTGCTTCGTTTTTTTAGGTTGGATTATTTCCTCTTTGTTTAAACACAAAATAATTATAATTTAAATTCTATTCTAAATTTAGCATTATTATTTATTTTAAAGTATAAATCTATATTAAAAAACAGACCTAAGAATTAGAAAAAAAAAACAAGGATTAATAACTTTAATGGTAGGCTATTGTTTCTTACAAGATCATAACTTCTTAACATTACAAATGGCAGTGGTAAGCTGAATTCGAATAGATATTGTGGCGTCTAGTCTGTTACAATATCTTGCTCTTTAAAACAAAACCTACCAAGAGAATCGCTGCTTGGCACCCAATGGACTTGCAGGAAACGGAATTACAATGAGAATAGTTTGTTTGAGAAGATTGTGGGGAACTCTTCCGACAAACTCGACCAGAAAACATTTAATGATTGATCCTTGTTTCTTTGTTTCAAATTAGGGTTAAATCTAGAGCAGGTCTAAGTTCATGATAATGTTGTTAGTAGTGATGGGCAAAAGTTAACTAAAAAGTTGCTAACTTTTAGTTTAACTAAAAAAATTAGTTAAGGCCAAAGTTTAAATTTAAAAAAAAAAGTTTAGTTAAAATCCTAGTTTAATTATTTTTTTTAGTTACAAACTAAAAAGTTAAATTACAAATTTTACAAACTTTTTTAACATAAATACCAATAAATATTTAGATCTATGTAATTTGTAGAATATATATAATAAATAATATGAGGAGAATAAACTAGAGGGTGCACAGGTCACTAGAAAGCCTTTTGACCTTTACCCTATAATGGCCGCTATTCCCGCCAATTCAAGGTATTTGAAAGGCGAGAAAATAAACGTGTTCATTATATTTCTTGCAAGTTTCGCTGCTTGATAAATCCTGATAATTCCTTGCTTCGATAGATCTACAAGTTGCTGCTTTTTATTAAACACCAGTGTGTTCCTGTATAGCTGCAGGCAAAGAATTTTGCTTTACTATAGATCTAAAAGAAATGTTGACTCTTTATTTTAAAACTTTTTACTAGATAGATCCAGAGTCTAGAGTTAGAGTTAGAGTCTAGTGACGTCTAGTCTATTACTTTTGGCACTATTGGTATTAGTCTAATACTACTATAACTATTAGATCTATAGTCATAATAGTCTATATTATACTTAATTATTTTACTCTTAGTCTTAAAGTAGAGTCTAACTCTTAGTAGTCTTAGTCTTAGATCTAGATGTAAATTAAAAATTTTTAGTCAATAATATAGATCTATTAATTGAAATCTATATTACTTTACTTTATTAGACTAGATCTATTAGTTTAGAGATTCTACTATTCTAGAATTAGAGTCTAGATTAGATATAGATATATCTAGATTACTTATTATACTAAGTAAGACCTAAGATGCATAGATGATAGATCTATAATACTAGTCGTCACTATACTAGATCTGATACTAAATTAACTAAATCTAGACTAGTCTAGATCTACATCTACTTCTATTATAATTATACTTATGTCTACTATCTAGATCTATTAGATCTTGATCTAGTATTATCTACTAGAGTATATAGATCTAAATACTCATATCTAGTTATAATTATAATAATCTAAAATCTCTAGATCTAGAGTTACTAAGATATCTACTAGACTCTATCTAGTTTTTAGATCTAGTAGTAGTAGTAGTAGTAACTAGTATTTTTTAGATTATTTTTAGATTAAAATATTAATTATTTGATCTAAGTATAGTAGCTAGATCTAATTCTAGATCCAGATTATATTTCTGATCATTTCGTTTGTAGAAGATATTAGATCCAGAATATTCTAGAATCTAGAGTTAGTTAGAGAGTCAACATGCAGGTTTGTCATTACTTCTAAAGGTAACTTATATTAGAACTTGGACAATTACTTCTAATTTCTTTTTATAATAGTATCATTCTAGTGATTCTATTAAGAAATAAACAAATAAATGTTGATTACATTTTGCTAAAGAGATTGGTTGTGCTTTATATTTTTCATGTTTAGCTGTTTCGTCCTTAAAAAAGGTCAAAATAGTTAGTAAAAGTTTAACTAAAGTTTCTTAGTTTAGTTTAACTAGTTTTTTCAATTAGTGATTAACTAAAAGTTTAATTACTTTTTTTTTAATCTCAAACTTAGTTTTTGTTTAACTAAAAAAATTTTGTTTAGTTTCCATCACTAGTTGTTAGTGAAGAGCCAATACAATCAATTATTCTGTTCTGCATTGACTACATACGTGTAGGCTTACTAGTTCATTCCTCCAATAGTTTTTGGAACACCTATTCAGGCCTCGAGGAACCTAAGTGTTACACGCTGAACTCAGTTTGGGAAACACTTCTCTAGGTCTATGTAGTTCTGCCATAGTTACATTTTCCGCCTTGGTCACGCCTGTTGTGGTGACGTCACACTGGAGACCTTAATACTTAACATTATCAGGTATGCATGTGGTCACTAGAGAGTGACTAAAGTCACCTACTGCACTGAGCTTGGAGATAGGAACACAGACTCACTATCAGTGAGAAACTCTGTACACAATAGCATGATATCGCAGTGTTATCAAACACACACACAGTGACACACACACTTATAGAGAGCTATTTGTACAGTTATACGAGCATATTCGTCATACATTGGGCATTAAAGCGCTGATGTAAATAAAATGTCTCTTTCGATGTATTGCTTCCTAGCTCCTGAGTAACAAAGAGCTACCTAACTTCTGAGTAACATAGAGCTATCTAATTGCTGAGTAATATAGATCTACCTAACTCCTGAGTAACATAGAGCTACCTAATTGCTGAGTAATATAGAGCTACCTAACTCCTGAATAACATAGAGCTACCTAACTCCTGAGTAATATAGAGCTACCTAACTCCTGAGTAACATAGAGCTACCTAATTCCTGAGTAATATAGAGCTACCTAACACATTTTTTATAGAGCTACTCATCCTAATCATCACCCAATTATCATCATATCTATCTGACATTCAGAAAACTCTGAATCCGAACCTCCACTGCCTTGAGGCTATACCCAAACACGGGAAAGGCTTCGGGCTACAACCCTGAGAAAAAAACAACAGAAGCTGGTGACCCATAGTCAGATTGTGGGACACTGTGCTACAGCCTGGCAGAACCTGCGGCGCTACGGACCCCAAACTGTATCGGTTATTCCGTTCCTTTGGTCACATCAGCTGCGCGGAGAGGGGGGAGGGAAACTGCCGTGTGGTCGACATCGTTCCGACCATAAACAATGCCCAGGCTTTCATCTCACTTATTCAAAGCCCTAACCAACAACTATCTGACATAGCTAAAACAATATCCCTGACATAAATAACAGCATAACCTAAACGTACCCCCCCCCCAACCATGTCCTTGAAGTAAATATCATCATATCAATGAGACAAAAAAACACCATAGTCCTGACTAAAATAATAAGAATAATAATACTGTAGTATAAATTACCTCATACATCAGACACAAATCTACTATATCCCTTACAAAAATAATATCCATCATGTCTATAGCATTATATCCCTGACAGAAATAAAATCATATCCCTTACGTAAATAATATAATAAATTTTACATTTATAAGAACATATCACTCTTGACAATATCTTCATATCCCTGACAGAAATAAAATAATATCCCTGACATAAGTAAGATCACGACATTAAATAACTATATATCCCTCATGTAATGTCATATCCCTGACGAATATAAAGTAAAAATGAATAAAACCCTGAAATATATAGCATCATATCCCTCATATAAATAGTATCATATCTATTAATTATATTCTTGATATAAATCATATCATAAACCTCAAATTTATAACATCTTATCCCTCTAGTAAATAGCATCATATCCTTGACATAAATTAAATAATATCGCTGACATAAATAATATCAAAAACCTAAAATACATAATATCATATCCCTCATATTAAAGAAATAAATAATATCCCTGATCTAAATATTTATCTTGTTTGATCTGTGTATGCTGCAGAGCATATAGAGCTCATCACTGACTGTTTCTGTGAAGGAGTCAACTGTCCGTCTCGTTCTTGTCTCACTAAGTTTACTGAGTGTTCCACTGACCTACATGTCACAAAACTGTTATGTCAGCATCACCATCGCTGTCACCATTGTGCTACAACCTTTTGAACTTTAGTACTGAATGATACAGTATCAGTACTCAATCTGACACACAGTGGCTATATCTGAGTGAATTGAACAAAGACAGGGAAAGACAATCAAGACTTAAAAGAAAGACAATCAAGACTAAGATGTAACTGGATAGACGACAGACAGAAGAATGAAAGCGCTTAATGTATTAATAGTCACATTTAGGTCAATTTCAAAGTTTTACATTTAGGTCAATATCAAAATTAAAAGCGATAAATGCAAGTGCAATTATTCCACAACTTCAAAATTATTTGGAAATCTTTTTACAATGCCTCTATCCAAGTCAGAACTGCATAGAAAGTGGGTGGACAAAACAAGAAAGCTGACTCAAAAACGGCTCTAACGATTTTTTCTTTTTTTTTTCTTTGAGGGAAGCAATCTGACAATTTTTCAAAGTCTAAAATTTTGTTGACAGTTTTTTTCCATTCGCAACGCTAAAACCTTGATCCGCCTTTGCCTGGTCAAGATATTGTTTATTTCTCCCTGTAACACAATGCTTAAGTTTTTCCGCTAATTTCAGCGGTTTGATTACGAATTTATCTAAACCACTTCCACGCAATCCGATCAGCGCTTCTAGAGATCTCGTGATAGATGAATAAGTAAATGAGTGGTTTAACAAAAGCATTTATTCTATACAAAACCTAATGAGAGAGAGAAGAGAGAGAGAGATTACTGAAACATGTTTAATATAGAAACTTTTCCCTCCCCCACCCCACGTCAACAAAACTGCTAGACCCGAATGGCGATGTCAGGGTTGACTCTATCAGGCTGTGTCAATTTTTACATAAATGATGCACGGCAACTTTCTGTTGTCACATGTTGAATGTCTACTAATGAATAAGACTTTAATACTACTACTGTCACGTGACATAAGCGCTTTTTAAAGTCGTAGTTTGAAGAACAAACGAATTTCTTTCTCATTGGTGACTATCTAGAACAGAGAGCAATTGAGCTGTTGGCAACTTTTTACAAGTTAGTTTAAAACTAAGACAACATTTAGAAGTTTCTATGCGTGTTAAAAATAGCATAGATAGTTTTAGTAATATAGGAAAGATGTAGATTGTAGAGACTATATAAAAAGATGCATTAACTGTTTCAGAGCCTCAGTGACTGTTGTAAATATATTGAAATTAAATTCGTATTGTTTATTCATGAAGTGTTTTTTTTATCCTCTTAGTGATTCCAAGTTCTAGAATAAATGTTTTTGTATGTATTTTAACAATATGTTTGTTTGGATCACACTCTAGATTAGTATCTCCGGCATTGTTATGCTGCTGAGTGTGATCAAACCTTGTCTTTCTGGATACATATTTATAATACATTAAAACATAATAATCTAAGCAATCGCATAGTATGAACTACACACACTCACAGTAACAACTATATAGAAGTGCGAGATCTTGGATGGCTGCTAATTAATAATTGAATTGAATTTCGAGTTTTAATTTTTGTTTCAATCACAGTTCATGAAATACACCTACAGCCTACCAAGTGAGATTGGATTTAGTTTTCTAAAGCTATATCATATTTTATACAGGACAACACCAGGACCTATACACACATACCCTCTGTCCCCTACACTTGGCTTGTTGACTTCTGCTGTTCAGATTAGTTAAAAGTACATTGTAGAACATTGCCGCCAACACGAGATCTCTCATAGATTCATTAATGCCGTTAGTCATCTTCTAACACATGGAACAGAGCAATAACTCAATTCTTAAAGTACGGTGATTACCAACAATAGAGCCTAAGGTCCAGTGGCGTAGCAACCATGGCTCGAAGGAGTTCATTGCACCTGGGCACACGATCACTAGGGGCCCAAACGGGCTTAATTAAGGGAATGTGTTGACTATAAGAGTCTAAATGCATCACATTATTGCATTATTTTAATTAAATTATGTTTATATTCTTAAATTTTATTTCTTGTGTCCGAGCAAAATAACAATGTAATCTATTAAAGGAAGAGAACTCTTAAATTGTCAGTACAGCGTTTCATTTAAATCTAACGTGTTGATTTATTAAAATAATAATAATAATAACAAGAACTACGTGTAAGCCTACTCATTGTGAAAGTGTTCTATAGGATGAATTATATTTGCCGTTATTTTGGTTCAAGTGATATTCATTTCTTTAATATTACAATGCATATTGACTAATTGAAATACTTTAATTAATTGTATCAGTAAACAATACATGTGATTTAGTTACACTGCGCGAACATCTGAATAGTTATCCAAACGCAAATCTCGTTAGAATGACGGTATTAAATCATATCTAAATATAGTAATACACGAATCACCTACATATATAGACGATCTTCCAATTCTTTCAAGTAACAAACATCTGTGCATGGAACGCGAGCTTGAAACCACAATTGACTTGTTACTGAGTAGGTTGAACATTGATTTCTTTACAAAGGTGCTACCTAGACGAACTGATGTAAAACACAACTGTTGCGCTGTGGGAAGTTCTTATGCTCCCATATCTGTGACGACCAATACACATTCAGAAAATCTGAAGATTCAGTATGTGACTCTGAGTCCCGAAATGCTATAGACGGTTGACCAATGACATTGACCCTTCAGGTGATCTGTGGTGGCCTAGTTTAGTTTAGCGATTATGTTAGTTTCGTAAATAAATTTTTTGTGCATTGTTTTTACTATTTATCGATGGTAAAAGTAGTGATGTAGTCAGACAGTCGAATGACGTTGCAGAATAAGACACTACATGATAGGAGAAGACTATGGCTCGGGCTTGTAGAAAGATGTATAGAGAGAATAGACTAGCAATTAAATAGACGGATCATTCCCATCTGTCAATAAACATCAGTTCAAGTCTTCACTAGTTTTATCAACTATGTTATAGTTGTGTCCCTTGGATGTGTTTGGATTCGCATTAGTATAAGTGAAGTAGTGTAAGACAACACACACAATCCAAGACATGACAAGACACACAATCCAAGACAGGACAGATCCAAAGCTTGAGGAAATTGTTCTCCCTTACCCCCGAAGTACAGGTGTACCTTGTGCATTGTGTGGCGTAGAAGCTTGTTTTCAATAACATGTACTCTCATTAGATACAGTTGAGCCCAGTTTGGGTTCAGTCACACTCAACTTATAGGAGGGGGCCCAACTTCGCATTCCTGAACCCGGGCCAACGGCTACCTTGCTACGCCACTGCCAGGGTCACAGTGTTAAGAGTATTTTTTCTATTGCAGTTGGGGCAATATATAAGTAGTAATTATAAATAAACTTTATCAATAAAAAGGTGTAACCATTAAACTCACTGAAAAAAATAAATTTAGTAGACATCCTTGAGTATGCAAATCATGTAGGTCAAGGTTAGCCACATTTGTGACTCTCTATCGATACCCCTATGTTATCTGATAACGTGGGTTATAGTATCTAATTGCTATCATCTCTCTTTCCCATAAAGAGACAATGAAGGGGTCTCTGTGTTTGTGTGTGTGTGTGTTTGTGCATGTACGTGTGTGTAGTGCACTGATGACTCTGTGTTATTATTAGATGCACGTGTCAAGTAGGATCAAGTGAGAGGTGAGACATTCAGCTTAGACATCTCGTGTCAGATGGATGACATTAACTTCAGACAATCAACTTTTTCTTTCTAACACACGTGACTGCTAATGCTCTAGGAGGATCAGAAACAGAATAACTTGTTGTGTATATCAACCCCATAGTCATCGCTTTCTTGAGCCTTTACAAAAACATCTCAAAGTGTCTAGGAAGAACATGGCTCTTAGTCTAACAATAACGTGATTTCCAACTGAAAATGTGTGTCACGTGACAGCGTTTTCTTTCACTCGAGTGTCGTCGAATGTGAAATTCTAATAGAAAGAATTCAATTCGAATTTTCAAACTTGCTTGTCATCCAAATAATTGGCCAAATTATGACTTGTGTCGAAGTGGAGTTAACTGCTCATTAGACCAATTTGTTGACGAGATTTGGCCTCTAACTCGCAATCATGTCGCCGCTGGCTTTACGGGTGACCAAGTTGGTCATATTTGCCATAATCACGGCATCGGTGGCGGTCATCTATTTCAAATTGTTCAAACGTCCGCCCGTAGACGTCATCATGAAAATGAACAAAAAGAGTAAATTTAATAACGACTTTGGCGCCGAAAGCTTTAGGACAGTTCATCCAGTCCTGGAGGACAACGAGCAAGTCCCATTCAAAGAAGAAGAGAATCTGAAATTAAGCGACACAGAAGAGAACGACGTTTCAGAGGATGACATTGAAGACTCGGACACTTATTGGAGACAATTTATCGAAAAGAATCATTTCATCCCTATAGGAGGAGTTTATAATAAATGTGGTGAGTTGAATTGAAAAACAGGAATACATTGGAAACTTTAAATATGAATTCAATAAATAGTTATACATTCTGTAGGATACACTTGAATTTACTTAATTAGAAAGAGCACTAGTGTCATACAAAAGAACTAGCCTTGTATACCGAAAGCCTGTTCAATTATCGGTGCAAAATCTCACATCAGATACTTATGATTAATAATATTATTATTATTACTACTATTACTGCCAAAATATAAACCCTAAAGGTAATAGGGGTACCCATTTCAGACCTAGCGATATTTGGGGGCAGACAATGTAAAGCTTAACAAAAGAAAGTTCAGAAAGTCAACTGCACGTGACTTAATTCGGCTACTTCAGAAAAGCATTGACCTGTAACCTTGCAACGAACTATTGGTCTCCACTGACCACAATTTGCCACGTCAGAGGTCCGTTGTCAGGCTTACTATGACGACTGAAATCAACTCGATACCTTAACCTAAATCTGATAATTTAAAAGTATTAGACTGGTTAAATCTTGCATATACAGAAAATATAGAACTACTGCTCTATGGAGCTTCTAAATTCATGGGGATTTGGACTTGGGTGGACAAGGTTCTAGAAAACGGCTGTAACGATTTTCCTAGAAATTTGAAAGTTGATGTATATCTTTGAGAAAAGAATTACTAAATAATTGGCCACACTAGGAAAGCTTTTGTTTGACCGTGATAATTTTTTAAATATATTATCATTTAAATTTAAATTTGGTCTTGAAAATCTTTATCTTAAACAGACACGTCAGCGTGTTTTTTTCGCAGTTGAATAAACAATAAAATTTCAAAAAAAAATTTGAATGTATGGGCTATGAATTTTATAAACTCGGGGTTGATTTAAATTGGGTCTAGGGAATAGGGTTTGGAAAAATGTGCCACGTTATACAAAGCCTATATCAACTTACTCTGTCTGTCTGTCTGTATGTCTGTTCAAAAGTGTGTGCACTTCATTTCTACAACACCCAATCTCGAATCAAGCTGAAATTTTGCAGCACAGTTATTTCTTTGACCTGACAAAGCCAAAGACTAATAAATAAAAATAAAACAATAATTAAATTAATTATTTGTTAACAATTATTTGGTTTGGCATCCAGCAAGGGAAAGAAATTGTACTTGACTGATATGGTCGTATAATTTGAATTAGCCTCATTTATATTGTGTAGGTCGCTGCTTTTAAGTTTGAATCTAACAATAGATAACTATGAAACATTCTATTTTCATACGCGATTCGCTGGTACAGTGGTTAGTGTGTTGGCTTGAGTTCTCGAGTTCGAATTCATCGCCTTCAATTTTTTTTCTTTATTTTATAAATGCATCTAAAAAGTGATCACGACAACACTTACACAGATATTCCGTTTCTTTCTCCCCCTCCCACTTTCCCAACTGGTCCAGAGAAGTGATAGAATCATAGCGTGTTTGAAAAGCTACAAATAGCACTAAACAAAAACAATTGTTGTTGGTCTAGATCTACAACAAATTTAATTACATGACTGATCCAAACAAATCGATACAAATACGATTTAATATTAACTGGGTTATTTGAAAATGTATTATTTAAAAAATTTTCTTGTTTTGAATTTATCATTCATTAATTGTTAAGAGCAAATAATTGTTCTTACAAATGTTGGTCAGTTTTAATAAAGTTTAAAATATATATATATATATATTTAAAAAAAAAAATACTTATTTATTAAGAATTTAATATTCGTGTCTCGGTTGATAGTCTTTGTTTAATAAATAGCTGCTTATAACTATCCTATCTATTACACAAGTTCATTAAATCCTTCAATAGAATAATCATTCTAAATCGTTTTCTTAATTAAAATTATATTCTTTCATTAGTAGCAAATTAACTGCAAATTTAAGTTCATAGATTAGCATATTGGTAGTAGACAGTTACAGGTAACAAGCAAAATCTTTAAAAATCCTTTAAAAAAACAATGCTTGGTTAAGGGAAAGAACTCCGCAATTACAACTACATATCTAAATAACGTAGAAGTTATTTCCCTTATTCGATATCAAAGAAAATAATTATTAAATATTAGTGCTATGTTTCTTAGATACAAAAAAAAATATTCAGAGTTTCAACTTGATCTAAGATTGGGTGTGAAAGAAATAAAATATTTAATTAACCAAGGGGACAATACCCTACATATTTAGTCGTATCTGTGTATACTGAAAGTCTAATTTCCATTTTTAGTCTTAAACAAAATAATTAATTACCAGTAGTTAAATGACAATTTTTAAAAAAATTTCTATTGTTGGTTAATGTCTTGTCTATGCCAATGAATTTTGCAAAGTTTTAACTTGATCCGAGAATGGGTGTGGGAGAAATAACGTGCAGAAACTTCTTGGGGTGTATCTAGGAGGGGGTGGCACATCTAGTGGTCAGGCAGTCGAAGCCTCTACTGAGGGTAGCTTGCCTTACTTTTGGTCCCCACTCAGTGTCCAAGTCTCGGCTGTGCTTCCTAGTAGCTCTAGCGTGCGCAGTGGTCAAACCCCGGAATCGGCTTTGACTGGCCGGCTAAATCAGGTAGAGAGTATCTGACGTGTCCGTGACACTCAGTACTCTGAGTTTCTGTCAAACCTAGCATGTGAAGTCTGAACTTGACGGCCTGTGTGAAATGTCAAAATAACTATAGACATATTGGACAGAAAGGCAATACCAGCACAGCGCTGTGGAGCACGCACAATAGCAGGACAAGACACACATAAGTTCTCTGGTCATCCACTGCAACTAGTCTCCAGACGTCTTGACCAAATCTTGCTTTTGGAAAAGAATGGCTGAAGGACGGGAGAGTGTGGTCGACATGTTGCGCGAATACACCTCACTTTAATCAGCGCGTCACTTACTCATCCCCCCTCCAAAATACAAACTTCTTATCAGACAGACAGAGTGAGTTGATATACGCTTTCTAAAAAGCAGCTCAGTGAATATCCGATTTGGGTTGAGTTTGCGCCCATTTCTGACCATTTGACCAACAAGAAGGATTTTACTCTGAGGCTAGGAATGAGTGAGTCTTTACCGATACCTTTGTCGTAGGTTCGCAATCACAAGTTGATCATTTAATAAACACGTCAGTTTTCATGAGACATAACTCCTTGGCATTGAGCCAACGTCATTACTTCGTCATAAGTAGGAAAAATAGAAGTTATGTTAATAAAAATGTACCATAAAGATTAACAAAATCTAAAGTAATAAATACAATTTAAACGTATCATATTATGATTACTACACATGAGTATGTCCAGTAGTCAACAATTATACTATTGTAAACCAATGTCTGTAGGTATACGCTTACAATTCTTATCTGCATATTAAAGTCAACACATAGTGACATACACACTTCTTCACTGTAGCCTTACGTTCTTCTTTGTGGCTTACACGAGACGTTATGTTTTAAACTTTAACAAAACTGTTAGACCAAAATGGTCAAGTGTTGAACATGTAAAGGTTTTCATTGAAATATCTTATTAAAAAACCCAAGATTTTAGAGTTGGTTAAACCCAATGTAGATTTATCAGTATGTTCAGAGTGAAATTATGAGGGACAAAAAAGGGCAAAAAATGGGTAATATAAAAGTGGTGATTTAATGTTGAACATAGGGTGATATAAAGGTGATCCAGGGTGATATAATGGTGAACCAGGAGGGATATAACAGTAAACCAATGGTGATGTAATAGTGAGCCAATGGTGATATAAAGGTTCACAAAGCGTGATATAATGGTGAACAGAGGCTGACATAATGGTGAGCTAAGGGTGATATAATTCTGAAACAAAGGTGATATAATGGTGAACAAAGGGTAATATAATACTTAAACGAAAGTGATATAATACCTAAACAAGGGTGATATAATACCTAAACAAGGGTGATATAATACCTAAACAAGGGTGATATAATACTTAACAAGGGTGATATAATACTTTAACAAGGGTGATAAAATACCTAAATAAGGGTAATATAATTCTTAAACAAGAGTGATACAATACTTAAACAAGGGTGATAGAATAGTGATTTAAAGGTATATAATAGTAAATAAAGGTGTGATTTAACGGTAAACAAAGGGTGCTATAAATTTAGGCAAAGTTTTTTGATAGACATGGAGCACACTTAGCAAGAGCTGCACGGGGCTCCGCCTAGTGTCACAGTAACGCAGAAATCTTTCACTCAATCCTATGGATCAACCAAACATTAAGTTTTATCTCTATTATTTGATAACACCGTAGAGCAAACTAATTAGACCAGTATTTATGTTAACACACTTCACTTAATTTCACTGTCTACTCAGAGGGTACAAAGTTACAGCTTGGTAGTGTCATACTAATCGAGAACAAGGAAGATGGAAGCCTCCTGGCCAGGACCTTCGTCAACTTCACCCTACGTAAGTACTGACATTGACCTTCTACAACTTTGGTGAGGTCCAAAGGTGAGTCTTGAGTGCTCTGTGACCCCACGCTGTGTCCAATGATCACTTTGTCTATCTCAAGAGGATCAGATCGAAACGAACACTACAATCTGTCATGAAATCTTTTTTTATTTAATGAGCAAATTCGAGATGACAATGTTTTCTGAACTTTTATCTTCATTAAAGTGACAGATTTTTTACTTCAGTTTGTATTGGGAAAGTCATGAACTTTTTAAAGTACAAAGACATGACTTTTTAAAATACAAAGACATGAACTTTTTAAAATACAAGGACTTGAACATTTTAAAGTACCAAGACATGATAACATTGTTATTTCGACGTTAGATAAATAACCCAAATTATTTGTGGTCTGACTTATACTATTCTATTTTTTCATTAGTGAAAAAAAAAATATGTTTGAATAATACACGAGAGCAATTTTGAAACTTTTGCAATATTTGTTGACCCCAAAAAACGTTACAGTTTAGATTTGTTTTTAAATGTTCAAGATGCTACTCTTTCGACTGTACACAAAAAGGCGTCTATACTAACCGTACACGTGGATCAGATTCTTCTAAAAATTGAGACTTTTATTGTTTTCAAAATCACAGTTGAACTGTTGGGCTTTGAATCCTAATCTGGACATGAAGCAATGAATCTTTTTTTGTTGTTTTCTTACACCCATGAGATATTAGATATAAAAATGTTTTGTTGTCAATTCAATATTCATTGTATTTAAAACATAAATAAAAGGTAAATAGTATCTTTAAAATATAGGACAAGGAGAGAAATAGATGTCACGTGGTACGAGATGTCCATTTTGTTTTCTTGAAAGTTTCCCCCAAAGTCCTTCACTTCTACATCGTTAGATTCCAACTATTTATATTTGTTACAGTCTAAACCTTCTGATCCGCAGACGACGATGTGACCTCAGCAACGTTCTCCATCAAGGTCAAGTACAACAGCAAAGATTTTTTTGAGTACAGCTGGGAGCTGTGCGAGTTAGAAGATGACATTCCGGAAGTGAACAGGACATTCACGTGTCCAATCCAGGCCGGCAAGTTCAGCAAAGTGAAAGATAAAACAATACCTGGCTATTTACCTGCTGTAAGTTTATCCCTATGGTAACGTAAGGGATTCGGGCAACACGTCGCGACCTCGCGTCTTTCTGGACATCTCTATTGATTGTTAGAGTTAAAGAGTTCCTTGGAAGTTGGCTAATCAGAGAAACTAGTTTTCTAGTTATCTTATACAAAACGGTGTTGAGATGAAAAGATCCAATATTATGTAGAGCTTTAGTGCTGTTTCAAGATCTAGATTTATATAGACCACCATAAATGGTTCCATTGTAACCAAATGATCTAGTGCTATGTAAAGAAATATGAATAGTCCCAGATTAAGAGATCTTGTCTTCTATAAAATTTTTTGTAGAGATCTAGTGATGTGAAAAGATCTATTAAAATATTCATTAAGAGATTAAGTGAAGTTAAAAGATCTTTGAAAAGATCTTGTGCTATGAAAATATCAATGAAAAGATCTTGTGCTATGAGAATATCAATGAAAAGATCTCGTGCTATGAAAAATCAGAATGAAAAGATCGTGTCACTAATCTACACTTCGTTCCTCAAGGGACTTTGAACAAATATCGAGTCCCACACGGTTAGCGTGGCAAAGAGAAGGAAAATAGTGTGTACGTGTGTGTGTGGGGGGGTCCATGTGTATTCAACCTTCGGCCTCGTGTCTAGTACGAGCGTTACAGGAAATACAGGAGGAAAACATAGGCATCTTTTTTGGACCTCTCCCAAACGGAAGACCAATTCAGACAGGCCGCAGGAAGGCTGCTTTTTTTTCTTCTGACATGACGTCTGTATTTTATAACATAAGAGTTTCAAGAGCAACTCGGCTCAACTCTTAGAGACAATAAAAAAAAACCTGTGAAAAGACTTTTAGTGCGACAAGGTACAAAGATCTCTAAGATCTTGTCATATTATTATCAAAGTTTCTGTCAAGTCATCAGCTACATCTATGATTCATTGCAGCTTACACTTAGTTTTAAATGTTGAACATTTATCTACAGGCGTATACTAAAGCAATTAACTTTGTTATATCAATGCCTTTTCTCAACAGGGCAGATATCAAACTAAAGCTTGGATTGTGGATGAGCACAAGAAGACATTACTTTGTGGATACTCAGACTTCAGCCTCTAACGTTCTAGTGTGGATTGGATAGGCCTAAAGGAAGGGGGGCCGCTGTTAGTCATGTGCATTATGTACTGTCTATTTTCTATTTCTGTTCTCCGTAAATATTCTCTGTACTTCTACTAGACTTCAGTCATTGATGTAGGATCAAAGGTAAAGTTTTAAGTTTAAGGAGTTGGTTGTTTTTTAAACATTGTTTGAGATGAATTATGAACGCCTGGCAAATGCAGTTACATGTGTATAAATGCTAAATGCTGTATGTGGACTAGGACGACTTCTAGAAGTATACCTATGTTAGAATGAAAACTTCCGGTACATATAACCTTGTATGTGGACTAGGACGACTTCTAGAAGTATACCTATGTTAGAATGAAAACTTCCGGTACATATAACCTTGTATGTGGACTAGGACGACTTCTAGAAGTATACCTGTGTTAGAATGAAAACTTCCGGTACATATAACCTTGTATGTGGACTAGGACGACTTCTAGAAGTATACCTGTGTTAGAATGAAAACTTCCGGTACATATAACCTTGTGTGCTATGGCTGTTATAAATTACAACGTGCTGTATTGACAATATCACAATATCTTTGCACATTGGAAACTAAATTCGTTCATTATTATTATTATTACAACAGCCAATGTTTCGATATAAAACCGACAGTGGTGTGAAAACATTGTCGACTGGGGCCATACATATTTACGACACGCCTTCTCATCTCTAGGAATTTATTATGCTATTGAAGCAGAAGTTTTGATGGGCCCAATAGCACATAACGGGCCGGATATGTCTCGCGGGCCGCAGTTTGGACATCAATATAGAGTATATTTTATTCTACACATTTAATAAGAGATTTTGTTATTTAATGTTTTTGATTCCATCTATACATGTCAATGTTTCCTGTCACGCTGTTCTACGTTCACGAACTTTATTTGTAAAACGAGGCTTTTTGCTTATTTTCCTTTTACATTTTGTTCAACACTCTTTCCTTCCTACCTCATAGAAGAGTTTCATCCCTTTTCATGTCATATATTTAAACGGGTTTATTTACCTTAGGGTTGTAGATCGCATTTTATTTATGGAACAAATGAAAGAGAGAGAGAAAGAGAGAACGAGAGAGAGAGAGAGAGAATTCTGTTTTAATTTTTTTTTGAAACCTAAAGGAAGTAATCTTAAATTATTTTGTTGACCTAATTTATTTTCACTTTCCACAAAGGTATCAGGGCGCTATGAAATACAATATCTTTCGTTTATTTATATCACTACTCGTGTTTTTAGTCTGCTTCTTAGTTTTGTTTGTTTTAAATATTATCATTCTTACCAATTAGAAGAGTAGCTTTCAAGTCTACAAAATGCTACCAAATATGTCAACTTCACGATCTAATACCGTACATTGTCACACTAGGTAAATTATAATCCAATTAGCCAAATATTCATATCTCTTTCTCATACACACACACATACACACATACACTTACATGCACATTCACTCATACATACATACATTTGTTTATTAAATGACAAAATGAATACTCAGCACTTGACATTGATGACACAAGTACCACAAACATTCATGATCTGTAGACACTTTATTTCAACCTGACATATATTTGTGGCCGGTGGCGTTGCAAGGTCAAGAATATAATTATGCCTGAAATCCTAGAAGATCTCCTACTATATGCATCAGTACATTGACAAGAAGATGTTTCATTGTACCTACTACATTTGACCAGTAATAGTGTACATTGACAAGAAGATGTTTCATTGTTCCTAGTACATTTGACCAGTAATAGTGGAACTACATTTAACTCAGTAACGACTTTTGTTAAGTTATTGTGTCATCACATCCAGAGCATTTATATTCTCTTAGAAGTAACAAACGATAGTCATACCTAGACCCCTCGGGGAGCCTTATTAGTCAATAACCCGAGAGAAATGAACCCCAATTAGCGGCCATGTTCCTGCGCCATTGTATGGTACCACTTACATGAAAAAATACATTTTGATATTTTGTAAACACTAACCTCAAAAAAAGGCGTGTCTACTCGGTCTACTCTAAGGTCTACTTCACAGTTAAGGCGATCGCCTCAAAATCCAATTTTAGATTTAAGGAGAAACATTACAAGGTGATTAAATCCTAACTAATGCATGTAATAGTTTAGCGATGTAAGGGTTAATACAATGTCATGGTTAATACGTTGAACTCTACTGGGTTAGATCTAAAAGTCCATGGAGACAAATTTATTTTAGATGGCGACAATTACCAGGCAGGACGCAGTCAGGACGATGACAGGACGCTAACAGAACGCTGGCAGGGTATCAGGTGAAATAAATGTGTTGGACTGGTCTGAATCCTGTCCTATTTTACCGAATTCTGACGACTACTAACCGAGAGAAATAGACAGCCTTCACCAGTCAAGGCAAAGGTCAAATTAGGAGGAAGTTTGTAAACATACTTGTAAGTTGAAGGTCGTGGAAGGATGTAAGAGGGAAGCTGGAGAAGCGATTGAGGAGTGGGAGGAGAGGTCAATTGTACTTTACACTACGTTCAAGGGCAGGTAACTGAGAAATTAAAAGATTGATTTGCCAATTTAACAAAGTTACCTCCTCTTCACCAAGGAAGTTGAGTTTCAGTAGCTGTAACGAAAGCTTTTAAAATTCAGTTAAAATAGTGAGATTAAATAGTAAGATAAAATAGTGAGATTAAATAGTAAGATAAAATAGTGAGATAAAATAGTAAGATAAAATAGTGAGATAAAATAGTAAGATAAAATAGTGAGATTTAAAAGTGAGATTCAACAGTGAGATAGGGTCTAAAAATAATAAAATGTATATATAATAATTTTTAGACTATCATTGCTTAAATTCAGTTCCATGTATCAATTATTTTGACTGAATTTTATCGTTAATGTATGATGGTTGTAAAACAAGAAGAATACATTTCAAAGAAAGGAAGTATTTTTATCAAAATGCAATTTCCCTGCTTTGACCAAGTTCAGTGCTCTCTGGTCCAATCACATTTGTTGTAGGCTTGTGGACGGAGAAAGCCAACGACCTGATTCTCTACACACAAAGCTTATCACTCCTTGCTTTGTAATGTCTCCAGGACCGTATTGAAGGGAGGGCAAACGAGTAAACTGTCCAGGGATCGCTACAAAAAATTGGGCCCCCACAATAGAGAAAAAAAAAACATTTATGACGAATCAGCAACTTTGTTTTTTAGATAAACATTTTTTTTTCGCATTTTTCCTGAGAATAATTGTACAGTTGGCAACACTGTCGTGCATAAAAGTTATACCGCTTATAAGTGTCCTCGTAATAAATAACAATAGTTCCGGATTCACATTTTTTGTTACTAAATATACGTAATCATTTAATAATAAAATATTTTTTTAAACGAAGGAAAATTCAATTTAATTTATAATTACTTTCCTTCTTCTAATACATTGTCATGCTGTTTGTATCTCATTATTTGTATGAATAAGTGGAATTTTTTTTATTAAAGTTCAAGCTTTTGAAAACGTGTTTGGGCCTCCACAAAAAATCTGTTCCGGGGGCCTCCACATACTTAAATCCGGCCCTGGTTGCCTCTATATAAAATAGAATTAACTACAAATAATTCATAAAATAATTGGTGAATATTTCGATCTATTTTTCTGTTCTCATCGACTGTTCCCGTTGACTATTAATATTGTGCAAAGTTTCAACTTATCCCAGAATGGGAAGTGGGAGAAATAATGTGTACAAGATTCCAGACAGACAAACAGACAGACAGACGGAGTAAGTTAATATAAAGTAAAGTTCAGACCTAGTATGGGCAGAATATGTAATAGTCATCTGTTAATGTGGCCCACGGTTTACGGGGGTGTCATGCACAACGACAAACCACCTTTCGTGTAGGTGCCCCCTAAACAAATAAAAAGATCATAATCTTCACCAGGATTCGATTAAGAAGCACCTCGGTTCGGAAGCCAAGCGCTTTACCACTCAACCACCGAGCCTCTGGAGGTAATATAAGGTTTGTAAAAAAAAAATTAAATAAAATGATTAAATGACTGAATTCATTGAAACGAGGGTTTACGTTCAGTGACCATCAATTAAGTAATCAAAGATTTTATACGATCAATGAACATCTTAATGGATATTGATGCAGTCACTTCATAACAACGACTTTTGTTGTCATACTTTATCTGAACTAATCCTAAACTAAGAACAGGTTTTCTTCATGATTTTTTTGTTGAAAGTTTATCCTTAACATAGCACGCTTACAAAAGCCTCTGAGAAATCAAGTCTTGAAGGAACAAGTTAAATTGTAACTTTATCACTATTATTTGGTATATATAAAACTGGAGGGAGGCTCCCGAAATGTTAAATACTATGTCAATGCTCTTGACCTAATACGTTTTATGATCAGAGAACTGGCAGGGTAGCCCACCAACCTTCAGACATGAGCCGGTTCAGCAGTAGTTAAGCTGTGGATTGCTTTGCTAAGGTGTCATTAAACTTAATTTTAATCCAAATATCAACCAATTAATTAATGAATTAGTTGAAATTTATCCGTGTTACTAAACAATAATGATATGTAGACAAATTATCCTTTTGTAGAGAATTAAGAATACAAAGCTAATGGGAGATAACCGTGTTGTAGACATTTAGAGACTAAGAAATGAAAGAGAGCCAGAGTACAATAAAAGAATGAAATGGAAATGTACAAATTATATTCAAGATTTTGTATATCAAAAGATTATCAAGTAACACTTTCTACTGGCTTTGTTTCTTATCATTGTCGAAATCACCATTTTCACAAATGATATTTTTTTCTAAAAACTACACAGACTTGCAATTAACTGTGGTAATCAGAGACTATGTATCAAAGACAAGTAACTAGCGTTAAAAAGGCCAACATAATAGTAAACAAGCAACACATATATCTTAACAGGAGAAGAACCTCAAAATCAATGCCATATATCTCAATGCTGCAGGAATAAGCTTCTTCTTCATATTAAACAAAATCCACTTGATCTTAATATGTGAATTTAGAGAAAAAAAAATAGGTGCCTAATGTAATAAAGGGATTATCTTCATACATACATATACATATATAGCCCACATATACCAATAAGAAGCATTTTTTTAGCATATTCGTTACCAAACTAAAAAAATAATAATTACCAATTATCAATTAACTAATTTGTTTCATTTTTTGATTGATTCAAATTTTTAGTTACAATAAATAAATGTGCAATGTTTCAACTTGATGGAACAATTGGTTTGGAAGAAATGGCGTGTACAAATTTCTACCAGAGAAACAGACAGAGAGACAGAGTGAGTTGGTATAGGCGTTGTGAAAATAAAATAAAAATAACGCTTACATTAAAACACACTAAACAAGGTTACAAAGACAGTTTATGTGGAAGCACAAACTAAAAAATGGCTCCCGAAGTGGTCCACCCAGGCAGGAAAAAAGGCAGGTTTCAATATTTTCAGAAGAATATCGGTATTAAATTCTATCCGAAGAGGTCCACCCAGGCAGGTAAGAAGGCAAGTTTCAATATTTTCAGATAGAATATCATAATGAAATTCTATTAAAGGTAAATGACAGAGAAGAATGGAGAAAGAAGGTTGACAGATCCTGTGTGGTGCCCCAAAGGTCCAGCAGACCAAGGGATAGCTGAAAGTGAATGCGAAGTTCGATGTGAACCTGTCTTATGAGTATATAATTGATCTAATTGTTTTGTAAAGGGTCAATCTCTTATACAAAGCCCAAGAGTAAAACATTTCCGTTAAAATAAAATCTTTTACTTTTGTGTCACATAATGCCAACGTTTGGACCGTGCGGTTCACGCGATATTATGAAAAACTACTTATTAATTTTTGTTTTAAATTATGCCCAACTTATTTGCATAGTATATAGATTTTTCTCTTTAAAAACAAAGTTAACTTTTTTTATTAATGCAGTATTTAGTATGACAGAACTTACATAACTTAGCAATGTAATTGTAAAAAATAATATTATATTATAAAAAATTTAAAACTATTTGCATAAATGTGTTTAAAAATTTGTAGATAGTGGTACTCCTTATTAAAAAGCTTCCAGTGTTTATTACTATTAATAGTGAATACTTGTAAAAATGGTGTATTTAAAAAAAAACTGCTTGTATAATTGATTTTAAAAATTCGATTTTTCGCTTTCAGAAAAGAAAAAAGAAGCCGTTGCATCAGAACTTTGAATGATCTTAAATATCATTATGTCCGATTTTCATTTTCTCTCTAGTTTCTGAAATCTTAACGGGACAGACGGACGGAGAGACGGACATACAGGCCACACAAAAGTAATAATTTTCGGGGGCTGCTAAAAAGTAAACAAAAAAACAGTGTTAGGTATTCATTTTATTTGTACTCCTATCACACAGCCAACGTTATTTGTTTCGCTCACTCTAGGCCTATGCAAGGCAGTACAGTGGAATATGCTGTGATAGCTTTGGCAGCATCCCTGCTTTGCGTGTAGACAAGAATATGAATCTCCAAGTTGGGTTAGATCACTAGAAGGGTTCCAAACGCTTGGATTGCATAAAGCTAACTGGCAAGGCGCAATGTCATAAAGCATTGAAGCATTGGAGGAAATGAAAATACTACAATCTCTTCAACAGAATGGAAAATAGAGTAAAATAAAATAATTCAAAAATGCAAAGATTATATCAAAACCTGTATGTTAATGTAAAGATGATATCAAAGACTGTATTCATTCTAATCAATTATAAATAAAAGCTTTTAATGGATATCGTAATGGACATTCTCACAAGAGCTTTCTTCACAAATGATTTCTCCTTGTACTGAAATCCTATTAAATTAAGAAATTAAATCTTGGACTCGATCAATGAATTACATAAGTGGTTATAGCAATGTAAGACTAGACAATAGAAGATGAATGCAAGTTCGGAGAGTGTGTGCGGCGCTAGTCAGTAGTAAAATGTCACTAAAATGTAGAAAAGATTATTTAAAAAAAGCTTTGGCGTGGATTTCACTGACGTTTTTTTTTTGTTATTATTATTACTTTTTAACGCGTTTTATTAGAGCATTGGTTAATTTTTTTACTTTTTTATTTTATTTTTCTCTTCTCTGTATCGAATGTATCGAATTATTCGAGTTTGATCAATTAGAAATGACTGTAGAAAGAAATTACTTCCCTTGTTAATCCTGTCGCTTAACGTGACGGTAGGCCTGCATTCGAGCAAGGTTTTGGTTGGAGATATTGATGTTCTCCATTGGAAAGGTTGACAAAAGCAATCTATTTAGAAATAAACTAAAAACACATTACGCATTAAGGTATCACGATAAAAATTTCTTAAATTACAAGGCAGTGCAAATAGTTGGCACTAGACTAGAGTATGCCTATCTATCTATCTATCTATCTATCTATCTATCTATCTATCTATCTATCTATCTATCTATCTATCTATCTATCTATCTATATATATATATATATATATATATATATATATATCTGTCTGTCTGTCTATCTGTCTGTCTGTTTGTCTGTCTCTATCTAGGTATGATATCCTCAGTTTCCTGTTGACCATATTCCGCGTGTGTGTAAATTAAGTTAATCCTCTTGTCATGTCAGTTTTAGAACCCCTGTAATATTTGGTGAATAGTAATCACTGAACCATTCCGTGAACGTTTAGCACGAGATTTTTTCCTGGTCGGGGACTGACCACGAGGTGGACATCTCAGTTGATTTTAGACTCTTGTAGAGAGCGGAGTGTTATGCTTATTTATTGACAAGTAGTGTAACGTGCAAGTATGGAAGTTATTAGAATTGATTTGTATTCAGGACTTATTTTCTTGGATGTATTTTGTGATGGCTGGACTTGCCAATATCTTTCATGAGTTATATTTTACATGTAATAAAATCCATGTCTGCTACCAGAGTGTTTATTAATAATTCTAAATGTTGTCATTGGAGAGTTTAGTATATTAGTGTTCTCACGCACTGGCAAATCTAGTGCGCGAGTGAAAGTATTTAGTTATCAGCAAAGAACATTGTAGAGGTATCTACAACACAGAGACATTCGCGTCATCACGCCTATAACAAAACCAGGCTGTGACACCTCTTAAATTGGATCACTTTTCAACTCTAAAGTTGTAAAATGTTTTATAATATTTTTTGTGTCGAGACCATTTATTTATACAGTGCAAACCACGCATATGAATGCAGCACAATTACACAAATCCTTAATCGAATAATATTTCTACAGATCCTGTACCCTACTGGACTTTCTAGTCTGTTAGAGCCGACGTTCGGTTAATAATGTTTTGCCTAGTTATCACATTAGAAGGATTGCAATGCACTAAACTGTTCCACTGAGCAAAAATCTTTTCAAATATCCTTTGGTCAAAGAGTTTGTACTTTTGTCTTTTGTCAGCTGTAAGAAGGTAAAAAGAAATTTAAAGAGAGACAGAAAGAGACACAGGGATAGGAAGATAGAACATGAGAAATAGAAAAAAAAAGAAAAAGAAAGAGAGAGAGATAAAGAGAGAGAGAGAGAGAGAGAGAGAGAGAGAGAGAGAGAGAGAAGGGTGGGGGTATACATTTCGCCTGAAATGGATTATGGTATGTCCTTGAGTTCAAATGGAATGATCAACAAATATGCTATACAACTTTCTATTACAATGTCAAGTACCTAGATATTTTAACTCCTAATACAGTCTAAATGTATTCTTAATTCCAAACCAGTTTTTTTTTTTTTTTATTTATTTTTGAAACTCAATTAATTTTTTGTTGTTTTTATTTATTTGATAGATTTTGTTGTGTTACATTTTGTACTTCCATCATATCAACAACACACACACAGACACACACAGGCACGCAAACACACACGCAGACACACACAGACACACACACACACACACTATTAATACCTAATGATACTAAATGGTAATTTCCTAAACGACTCTAATCACGTGGTTTTATAATATTTTCCAAATGATACCACATATTACAAAACACGCACACAAAGAACAAGATTTGAATCCACACTAATAAGAAGAAAACTAAACAATACTCATACACTCACACTCGAAACCCACACACGCACACTAAGACACACACACACACTTCGCCGGCTTTGTTAACAAACTAACATTACCTGATGTTGTGCAGATCAATGCCAAAATTATTATTTGTCAAATTCCTGGTAATTCTCTTGGTCTGGCTAGGTCCTTTTCTTTCTCTCTCTCTCTCTCTCTGTCTCTCTCCGTCTCTCTCTGCCTCTCTCTGCCTCTCTTTCTCTTCATTTTCTTTCGCAACGTCCGCCCATAGATCCTGAATGCAAACACCGATACCAAATCAAATAAGGTTAGAAAATCAATATGGCCGCCGCATTCTTTTGTCGACTCCGCCATAACCAATGACGTAAACAGGTTTTAGCGGCCAGTAAATCTGTTAGTTTAAGGCGTGATTTTACAAGTAATTAATGGATTCTACCCAGTCGAACTTCTAGAACATACAATCCTGGGAGGGGAAAAAAAAAAACAACCAAAAGGATTAGAGCTATGGCAAAATAAATGTAAAAAAGTTTTCACTAGAAAATTACAAAATTAAAAAAAAATTAAAACATAAGTGCAAGAGATTTATGTTTCAATATGTTCTAGTTTGTTTAAATGTCAACAATAGGACTCCATTACAACAATAGGAAATTAGCAAAACATTTTTAAAGTTTCAACGAGTTAACCAAATTATCTACTGAATGGACCTCATTCACCGAAAATAACGGTCACGTGATACTATTGATAAAACAAAAAAAATGGTCACGTGATAACCATTGTTGATTACAGTTAGATCAGAGTTGTTTGTTTTCGATTGGTGAATGAGGTCCATTAGAAGACCTGAAGAAATACATCTATATCCGAAAGTCATCATCAGCATTTTCTTCAATTAATCCACTAGATGTCAACAGCATTGCAACATGCTTGTTACGATTGTAAATATGCCCAGTTTTGTATTTCTTAATAAAAAATTAAAGGTTTTAAAATGTAAACAATCGGTTTTTTTTTTAGTGTTTGTGGTTGAAACTCACTCTCGCTGCATGTGTTGTCTCATAATCGACTCATCGCGAGCAATTCAAGCGGTATAGGGTTAAAATCTCAGTAAGATTGACTCACCACTGACATGCATTTGTCTTCTTAATGGGTTTCAGCTCAACTTTTGGATGGAAAAAGTTGTCTGCTCATTTTGTTTTGTAAACATGAATGTGGCAAATTAAATAAAACATAACCGTTTGAAGCAAAGGCTGTTACTATGGTGATATATGTACAGCATAACAACCAAACGACCGGTAACTGAGATCAAACTGAAACTTTTTAAAATCTTGGAATGATCATTTACACATTTAGAAGAGAGATGGAACAAACTCAGACTGTTGATTCATCTGGCTGTAGTGAAAGTGAAGAAAGAAAAGAACTATCTCAACATGTAATGTAGACAAAGGTAACAATCTCAACATGTAATGTAGACAAAGGTAACAGTCTCAACATGTAATGTAGACAAAGGTAACAATCTCAACATGAAATGTAGACAAAAGTAACAGTCTCAACGTGTACTGTCGACAAAGGTAACAATCTCAACATGTAATGTAGACAAAGGTAACAATCTCAACATGTAATGTAGACAAAAGTAACAGTCTCAACATGTAATGTAGACAAAGGTAACAGTCTCAACATGTAATGTAGACAAAGGTAACAATCTCAACATGAAATGTAGACAAAAGTAACAGTCTCAACGTGTACTGTCGACAAAGGTAACAATCTCAACATGTAATGTAGACAAAGGTAACAATCTCAACATGTAATGTAGACAAACGTAACAGTCTCAACATGTAATGTAGACAAAGGTAACAATCTCAACATGTAATGTAGACAAAAGTAACAGTCTCAACATGTAATGTAGACAAAAGTAACAGTCTCAACATGTAATGTAGACAAAAGTAACAGTCTTAACATGTAATGTAGACAAAGGTAACAATCTCAACATGTAATGTAGACAATAGTAACAGTCTCAACATGTAATGTAGACAAAGGTAACAATCTCAACATGTAATGTAGACAAAAGTAACAGTCTCAACATGTAATGTAGACAAAGGTAACAGTCTCAACATGTAATGTAGACAAAGGTAACAGTCTCAACATGTAATGTAGACAAAGGTAACAATCTCAACATGTAATGTAGACAAAGGTAACAATCTCAACATGTAATGTAGACAAAAGTAACAGTCTCAACATGTAATGTAGACAAAGGTAACAATCTAAACATGTAATGTAGACAAAGGTAACAGTCTCAACATGTAATGTAGACAAAGTTAACAATCTCAACATGTAATGTAGACAAAGGTAACAATCTCAACATGTAATGTATACAAAGGTAACAATCTCAACATGTAATGCAGACAAAGGTAACAATCTCAACATGTAATGTAGACAAAGGTAACAATCTCAACATGTAATGCAGACAAAGGTAACAATCTCAACATGTAATGTAGACAAAGGTAACAGTCTCAACATGTAATGTAGACAAGGGTAACAATCTCAACATGTAATGTAGACAAAAGTAACAGTCTCAACATGTAATGTAGACAAAGGTAACAGTCTCAACATGTAATGTAGACAAGGGTAACAATCTCAACATGTAATGTAGACAAAGGTAATTATCTCAACATGTAATGTAGACAAAGGTAACAATCTCAACATGTAATGTATACAAAGGTAACAATCTCAACATGTAATGCAGACAAAGGTAACAATCTCAACATGTAATGTAGACAAAGGTAACAATCTCAACATGTAATGCAGACAAAGGTAACAATCTCAACATGTAATGTAGACAAAGGTAACAGTCTCAACATGTAATGTAGACAAGGGTAACAATCTCAACATGTAATGTAGACAAAAGTAACAGTCTCAACATGTAATGTAGACAAAGGTAACAATCTCAACATGTAATGTAGACAAGGGTAACAATCTCAGCATGTAATGTAGACAAAGGTAATTATCTCAACATGTAATGTAGACAAAGGTAACAATCTCAACATGTAATGTATACAAAGGTAACAATCTCAACATGTAATGCAGACAAAGGTAACAATCTCAACATGTAATGTAGACAAAGGTAACAATCTCAACATGTAATGCAGACAAAGGTAACAATCTCAACATGTAATGTAGACAAAGGTAACAGTCTCAACATGTAATGTAGACAAGGGTAACAATCTCAACATGTAATGTAGACAAAAGTAACAGTCTCAACATGTAATGTAGACAAAGGTAACAGTCTCAACATGTAATGTAGACAAGGGTAACAATCTCAACATGTAATGTAGACAAAGGTAATTATCTCAACATGTAATGTAGACAAAGGTAACAATCTCAACATGTAATGTATACAAAGGTAACAATCTCAACATGTAATGCAGACAAAGGTAACAATCTCAACATGTAATGTAGACAAAGGTAACAATCTCAACATGTAATGCAGACAAAGGTAACAATCTCAACATGTAATGTATACAAAGGTAACAATCTCAACATGTAATGCAGACAAAGGTAACAATCTCAACATGTAATGTAGACAAAGGTAACAATCTCAACATGTAATGCAGACAAAGGTAACAATCTCAACATGTAATGTAGACAAAGGTAACAGTCTCAACATGTAATGTAGACAAGGGTAACAATCTCAACATGTAATGTAGACAAAAGTAACAGTCTCAACATGTAATGTAGACAAAGGTAACAATCTCAACATGTAATGTAGACAAGGGTAACAATCTCAGCATGTAATGTAGACAAAGGTAATTATCTCAACATGTAATGTAGACAAAGGTAACAATCTCAACATGTAATGTATACAAAGGTAACAATCTCAACATGTAATGCAGACAAAGGTAACAATCTCAACATGTAATGTAGACAAAGGTAACAATCTCAACATGTAATGCAGACAAAGGTAACAATCTCAACATGTAATGTAGACAAAGGTAACAGTCTCAACATGTAATGTAGACAAGGGTAACAATCTCAACATGTAATGTAGACAAAAGTAACAGTCTTAACATGTAATGTAGACAAAGGTAACAGTCTCAACATGTAATGTAGACAAGGGTAACAATCTCAACATGTAATGTAGACAAAGGTAATTATCTCAACATGTAATGTAGACAAAGGTAACAATCTCAACATGTAATGTATACAAAGGTAACAATCTCAACATGTAATGCAGACAAAGGTAACAATCTCAACATGTAATGTAGACAAAGGTAACAATCTCAACATGTAATGCAGACAAAGGTAACAATCTCAACATGTAATGTAGACAAAGGTAACAATCTCAACATGTAATGCAGACAAAGGTAACAATCTCAACATGTAATGTAGACAATAGTAACAGTCTCAACATGTAATGTAGACAAAGGTAACAATCTCAACATGTAATGTAGACAAAGGTAACAATCTCAACATGTAATGTAGACAAAGGTAACAATCTCAACATGTAATGTAGACAAGGGTAACAATCTCAACATGTAATGTAGACAAAACATTTTCTTCGTACATGTACACAGAGCTGAGAAATAGCTGTAGTAAAGTTCCATAAGCACCCAACTACCTATACACTATACACTCTACACTCTACACTCTACACTCTACACTCTACACTCTACACTCTACACTCTACACTATACACTCTACACTCTACACTCTACACTCTACACTCTACACTATACACTCTACACTCTACACTCTACACTCTACACTCTACACTCTACACTCTACACTATACACTATACACTCTACACTCTACACTCTACACTCTACACTCTACACTATACACTATACACTATACACTCTACACTCTACACTCTACACTCTACACTCTACACTCTACACTCTACACTCTACACTCTACACTCTACACTATACACTATACACTATACACTCTACACTCTACACTCTACACTCTACACTCTACACTCTACACTATACACTATACACTCTACACTCTACACTCTACACTCTACACTATACACTATACACTATACACTCTACACTCTACACTCTACACTCTACACTCTACACTCTACACTATACACTCTACACTCTACACTCTACACTATACACTCTACACTCTACACTCTACACTCTACACTATACACTCTACACTCCACACTCTACACTATACACTCTACACTATACACTCTACACTCTACACTCTACACTATACACTATACACTCTACACTCTACACTCTACACTCTACACTCTACACTCTACACTCTACACTATACACTCTACACTCTACACTCTACACTCTACACTCTACACTATACACTCTACACTCTACACTCTACACTCTACACTCTACACTCTACACTCTACACTCTACACTCTACACTATACACTCTACACTCTACACTCTACACTATACACTCTACACTCTACACTCTACACTCTACACTCTACACTCTACACTCTACACTATACACTCTACACTATACACTCTACACTCTACACTCTACAATATTTCCATGCTTCTCAAATAGCCTCTGACAACCAGTTCCACTCACGTGCGTACAAGACATCCAGTCCGGCGGGCATTGTTATCAATGACCAGAGAATGGGCAAAGGCGAGCAACTAGCGCCGAAACCAGTAAGGCTGAGAGAGAAGGGGCTCAACTATGCTCACTAAGGACTCTTAAATCCAGTACTGCTGCTTTGCATCTATTCCCCAACAAGGGAAGGGCTTCGTGAATGTCAACCTCGTGAAAAAATCAGGCGACCCTTGGGCAGTTCCTGCATACAGCACTACACCCTGGAAAAACCTGTGACCCCTCTAATCCTAAACTGTATCGGATGCCAGCCGTTTCTTTGGAAACATCAATGCCTGGAGAGGTGGAATTTCGATGTGGGCATCATCTTTCCGACCATAGTAAGTACCCAGGCTTTCATCTTATTTCTTTGAGACAAACTCTAGTAGACCTACGACTAAAGGAGGCAATCAAACAAAAAAAAAACGTGCTTACAATTGTATTAACAATTTTTTATCTCCTTATTCCAAAGGTATGTTTACTGGCTTGAAATAGAACTGTTCCCTATCAGATCTTTAGCTGGGCTTTACTCCATTCTATCTACAACCATTTATTCTGTCTTTCAAATGACTAATGGTCAGACTGTCCTGCCTTAAGAAGAAGAACAAAACGGGAAAATCCGTAAGAAAAAAAAAACAACGAATCTCCGTACGTCTTTATCTATCTGGGGTGATACATTACATCACGGCTAGGTTTTTTTTTATTTCTATATTTTGGTTGTTGTTTAAATACGCCCGTTTGACCCCCACAGAAAGTCTGGCTTTATTTAGAGCTCCCCAGGGAAATAACTCGTGTCTGTCAGATCGAGGGACTTAACTGACCAATGGAAAAAAAAAACATTCGTTTTTGGTTGCTAGCTCATGCATTCTGGACAAAGGCTAGCTGAAAATGGAAAGGGGTGGATTTTTATTTTATTTTTGTGCAAACATCTGTGTCCTTAAAGTGTCATCCGTAATCAGGCCCAACCTGCCACAACTGGACAATGTTATTCTCTAGGTGTTGCTTTTCTTTAACGCTTAAGTGGCTAAAACTAAAAACTGTCCAAATGCAATGAGCTAATTTACAGAGCTTAAAATGAGAGGGAAATAAAACATTTCTATAATGGTATTGAGCGAGGTTAATCGTTATAGTACGCCTAAACACTGCTTTGCCACGTCGGAACCTGTGGGCAGTCTAGACCAAAAGCTTGTTGCCACGTCACAGGCTTTAACGTCACGAGCTACGATGTGGCAACGGGCTATAGTCTAAACTGTCCACAGGTTGAGACCTCGCAGGTCAGTTTTGAGGCGTACTGTAACGATTGATTTCGAATGGACACACTAAAAAAAGTACTAAGATAGATAGATAGATAGATAGATAGATAAATAGATAAATAGATAAATAGATAAATAGATAAATAGATAAATAGATAGATAGATAAATAGATAGATAGATAAACAGATAGATAGATAAATAGATAGATAAATAGATAGATAGATAGGTAGATAAATAGACAGATAGATAGATAGATAAATAGATAGATAGATATGTAGATAGATAGATAGATAAATAGATAAATAGATAGATAGATAAATAGATAAATAGATAAATAGATAGATAGATAAATAGATAAATAGATAGATAGATAAATAGATAGATAGATAAATAGAAAGATAAATAGATAGATAGATAGGTAGATAAATAGACAGATAGATAGATAGATAAATAGATAGATAGATATGTAGATAGATAGATAGATAAATAGATAGATAGGTAGATAGATAGATAAATAGATAGTTAGATAGATAGATAGATAGATAAATAGATAAATAGATAGTTAGATAGATAGATAGATAGATAGGTAAATACATAGATAGATAGATCTAATAATCCATTCCTTAAAATTTCATTACTAATACATTGATATATATCATCATTCTATATAGTTAAAATAACGTTCTGATCATCCAACCATCTGGTTACTATTTACTGGGTTAGGAAGTCAGTCAGTCTACAGCCCTGGGCGAGTTGGGAAATTAAATTTCAAAAAAACACTTCAGGTAGTCTTTTTGTCTCTTGATCTTTTCCAGCTTCACTTATTAATTACTTCCGAATCAAGTGTCGGAGGTATACTGTGGAATATGAGGGGGTATACTGTGGAATATGAGGGGGTATACTGTGGAATATGGGGGGGGGTATACTGTGGAATATGAGGGGGTATACTGTGGAATATGAGGGGGTATACTGTGGAATATGAGGGGGTATACTGTGGAATATGAGGGGGTATACTGTGGAATATGGGGGGTATACTGTGGAATATGGGTGGGGTATACTGTGGAATATGAGGGGGTATACTGTGGAATATGAGGGGGTATACTGTGGAATATGAGGGGGTATACTGTGGAATATGAGGGGGTATACTGTGGAATATGAGGGGGTATACTGTGGAATATGAGGGGGTATACTGTGGAATATGAGGGGGTATACTGTGGAATATGAGGAGGTATACTGTGGAATATGGGGGGGTATACTGTGGAATATGAGGGGGTATACTGTGGAATATGAGGGGGTATACTGTGGAATATGAGGGGGTATACTGTGGAATATGAGGGGGTATACTGTGGAATATGAGGAGGTATACTGTGGAATATGGGGGGGTATACTGTGGAATATGAGGGGGTATACTGTGGAATATGAGGGGGTATACTGTGGAATATGAGGGGGTATACTGTGGAATATGAGGGGGTATACTGTGGAATATGGGTGGGGTATACTGTGGAATATGAGGGGGTATACTGTGGAATATGAGGGGGTATACTGTGGAATATGAGGGGGTATACTGTGGAATATGAGGGGGTATACTGTGGAATATGAGGGGGTATACTGTGGAATATGGGGGGGGGGTATACTGTGAAATATGAGGGGGTATACTGTGGAATATGAGGAGGTATACTGTGGAATATGAGGGGGTATACTGTGGAATATGAGGGGGTATACTGTGGAATATGAGGGGGTATACTGTGGAATATGAGGGGGTATACTGTGGAATATGAGGGGGTATACTGTGGAATATGGGTGGGGTATACTGTGGAATATGAGGGGGTATACTGTGGAATATGAGGGGGTATACTGTGGAATATGAGGGGGTATACTGTGGAATATGAGGGGGTATACTGTGGAATATGAGGGGGTATACTGTGGAATATGGGGGGGGGTATACTGTGGAATATGAGGGGGTATACTGTGGAATATGAGGAGGTATACTGTGGAATATGAGGGGGTATACTGTGGAATATGAGGGGGTATACTGTGGAATATGAGGGGGTATACTGTGGAATATGAGGGGGTATACTGTGGAATATGAGGGGGTATACTGTGGAATATGAGGGGGTATACTGTGGAATATGAGGGGGTATACTGTGGAATATGAGGGGGTATACTGTGGAATATGAGGGGGTATACTGTGGAATATGAGGGGGTATACTGTGGAATATGAGGGGGTATACTGTGGAATATGAGGGGGTATACTGTGGAATATGAGGAGGTATACTGTGGAATATGAGGGGGTATACTGTGGAATATGAGGGGGTATACTGTGGAATATGAGGGGGTATACTGTGGAATATGAGGGGGTATACTGTGGAATATGAGGGGGTATACTGTGGAATATGAGGGGGTATACTGTGGAATATGAGGGGGTATACTGTGGAATATGAGGAGGTATACTGTGGAATATGAGGGGGTATACTGTGGAATAAGAGGAGGTATACTGTGGAATATGAGGGGGGGGGGAATAAAAGCTTAAGAAAGATGAATAAATTGAATACGTGCATGATATTGGTTACAATACTTTGAATTTTATTGGGACCTTCAGTTAATAATTTACCTTTCTTTCTCGAGAGTTACTTTGTTACTCCTGGAATGCTGAACGACCTTCTGGTAGTAAGAGCCCTACTGTTTCCACTGGCAGATCTGGGGCGGTCGGTAGGGGCGATACCCCTCCCACTCAATCGATCTTAGGTGATAGATAGATAGATAGATAAATAGATAGATAGATAGATAGATAAATAGGTAGATAGATAGATAGACAGATAGATAGATAGATAGATAGATAGATAAATAGGTAGATAGATAAATAGATAGATAAATAGATAGATAGGTAGATAGATAGATAGATAAATAGATAATAATAATAATAATAATAATAATGTAAAATTATCTCTCTTTAACAAGTATACGGTAGGACTATGTTCGCCCTGAGGTGAGGGAGGCGCATCTCACTAAACATCTATGACTTTTTGGAAATCAACTTTCTTATTATACGAGCAGACGACTCTGGTGCCTAGTTTTGACGACGCTAATAGCACGCGCTAGGAGGATCACTTGATTCGTGTAGATTTTGAGAGTGTGCTTTGTAGCACTGTTGGGGCTATCGTGTTCCCCGTAAAGTATCTAGGAACACCAGCTAGGAAGGGCGATATGGTCTTGGATCTAACTGTTGCTGGTGACGCAAGACACCTCGCCAAGACGATATGGGGTCAGGTCAGCAAATAGCTCATCTTGTCAACCACGTCCCTTATCTGACCAAATCAATTTAGACATATTGAAGTAATCTTTTCGGAAAACATTTCATGAGAGAAGTGCATTGTGGGATTGGTGGACACAAATTCAAACATTTAGACTTCCATTTTGTTTGTAATGTAGGTGTTATAAACTGCAGAGTTGTTCTGCTGTACACAAATAAATGTTGCTAACCAGGACAAGGGGAAGGCGTTAGGGGCGTGGGGGGGGAGGGAAGACAAAGTATTCGTGTTAAATGTCAATCCATAGATAGATTTTGATGAGTTTTGAAACGGAATATAAATACCAACCATTACAGTTGGGAGACGGAATATAAATACCAGCCATTACAGTTGGGAGACGGAATATAAATACCAACCATTACAGTTGGGAGACGGAATATAAATACCAACCATTACAGTTGGGAGACGAAATATAAATAGCAACCATTACAGTTGGGAGACGGAATATAAATACCAACCATTACAGATGGGAGACAGAATATAAATACCAGCCATTACAGTTGGGAGACGGAATATAAATACCAACCATTACAGATGGGAGACAGAATATAAATACCAACCATTACAGTTGGGAGACGGAATACAAACACCAGCCATTACAGTTGGGAGACAGAATATAAATACCAGCCATTACAGTTTCGAGACGGAATATAAATACCAACCATTACAGTTGGGAGACGGAATATAAATACCAGCCATTACAGTTGGGAGACAGAATATAAATACCAACCATTACAGTTGGGAGACGGAATATAAATACCAACCATTACAGTTTCGAGACGGAATATAAATACCAGCCATTACAGTTGGGAGACAGAATATAAATACCAGCCATTACAGTTGGGAGACGGAATATAAATACCAACCATTACAGTTGGGAGACAGAATATAAATACCAACCATTACAGTTGGGAGACGGAATATAAAAACCAGCTATTACAGTTGGGAGACGGAATATAAATACCAACCATTACAGTTGGGAGACGGAATATAAATACCAGCTATTACAGTTGGGAGACGGAATATAAATACCAGCCATTACAGTTGGGAGACGGAATATAAATACCAACTATTACAGTTGGGAGACGGAATATAAATAGCAGCCATTACAGTTGGGAGACGGAATAGAAATAGCAGCCATTACAGTTGGAAGACGGAATATAAATACCAACCATTACAATTGGGAGACGGAATATAAATACCAACCATTACAGTTGGGAGACAGAATATAAATACCAGCCCTTTCAGTTAGGAGACGGAATATAAATATCAACCATTACAGTTAGGAGACGGAAAATAAATACCAACTATTACAGTTGGGAGACAGAATATAAATACCAACCATTACAGTCGGGAGACGGAATAGAAATACCAACCATTACAGTTGGGAGACGGAATATAAATACCAGCTATTACAGTTGGGAGACGGAATATAAATAGCAGCCCTTACAGTTGGGAGACGGAATATAAATACCAGCTATTACAGTTGGGAGACAGAATATAAATACCAACCATTAAAGTTGGGAGACGGAATATAAATACCAGCCATTACAGTTGGGAGACGGAATATAAATAGCAGCCATTACAGTTGGGAGACGGAATATAAATAGCAGCCATTACAGTTGGGAGACGGAATATAAATACCAGCCATTACAGATGGGAGACGAAATATAAATACCAGCCATTACAGTTGGGAGACAGAATATAAATACCAGCCATTACAGTTGGGAGACGGAATAAAAATACCAACCATTACAGTTTCGAGACGGAATATAAATACCAACCATTACAGTTGGGAGACGGAATATAAACACCAGCCATTACAGTGTGGAGACAGAATATAAATACCAGCCATTACAGTTGGGAGACGGAATATAAATAGCAGCCATTACAGTTGGGAGACGGAATATAAATAGCAGCCATTACAGTTGGGAGACGGAATATAAATACAACCATTACAGTTGGAAGAATGAATATAAATAGCAGCCATTACAGTTGGGAGACGGAATATAAATACCAACTATTACAGTTGGGAGACAGAATATAAATACCAGCCATTACAGTTGGGAGACGGAAAATAAATACCAGCCATTACAGTTGGGAGACGGAATATAAATAGCAGCCATTACAGTTGGGAGACGGAATAGAAATACCAACCATTACAGTTGGGAGACAGAATATAAATACCAGCCATTTCAGTTAGGAGACGGAATATAAATATCAACCATTACAGTTAGGAGACGGAATATAAATACCAACTATTACAGTTGGGAGACAGAATATAAATACCAACCATTACAGTCGGGAGACGGAATAGAAATACCAACCATTACAGTTGGGAGACGGAATATAAATACCAGCTATTACAGTTGGGAGACGGAATATAAATAGCAGCCCTTACAGTTGGGAGACGGAATATAAATACCAGCCATTACAGTTGGGAGACAGAATATAAATACCAACCATTAAAGTTGGGAGACGGAATATAAATACCAGCCATTACAGTTGGGAGACGGAATATAAATACCAGCCATTACAGTTGGGAGACGGAATATATATACCAACCATTACAGTTAGGAGATGGAATATAAATACCAACCATTACAGTTGGGAGACGGAATATAAATACCAGCCATTACAGTTGGAAGACGGAATATAAATAGCAGCCATTACAGTTGGGAGACGGAATATAAATACCAACTATTACAGTTGGGAGACGGAATATAAATACCAGCCATTACAGTTGGGAGACGGAATATAAATACCAGCCATTACAGTTGGAAGACGGAATATAAATAGCAGCCATTACAGTTGGGAGACGGAATATAAATACCAGCCATTACAGTTAGAAGACGGAATATAAATACCAACCATTACAGTTTGGAGACGGAATATAAATACCAGCCATTACAGTTGGGAGACGGAATATAAATACCAGCCATTACAGTTGGGAGACGGAATATAAATAGCAGCCATTACAGTTGGGAGACGGAATATAAATAGCAGCCATTACAGTTGGGAGACTGAATATAAATACAACCATTACAGTTGGAAGACGGAATATAAATAGCAGCCATTACAGTTGGGAGACGGAATATAAATACCAACTATTACAGTTGGGAGACGGAATATTAATACCAGCCATTACAGTTGGGAGACGGAATATAAATACCAGCCATTACAGTTGGGAGACGGAATATAAATAGCAGCCATTACAGTTGGAAGACGGAATATAAATAGCAGCCATTACAGTTGGGAGACGGAATATAAATAGCAGCCCTTACAGTTGGGAGACGGAATATAAATACCAACCATTAAAGTTGGGAGACGGAATATAAATACCAGCCATTACAGTTGGGAGACGGAATATAAATACCAGCCATTACAGTTGGGAGACGGAATATATATACCAACCATTACAGTTAGGAGATGGAATATAAATACCAACCATTACAGTTGGGAGACGGAATATAAATACCAGCCATTACAGTTAGAAGACGGAATATAAATACCAACCATTACAGTTTGGAGACGGAATATAAATACCAGCCATTACAGTTGGGAGACGGAATATAAATACCAGCCATTACAGTTGGGAGACGGAATATAAATAGCAGCCATTACAGTTGGGAGACGGAATATAAATAGCAGCCATTACAGTTGGGAGACTGAATATAAATACAACCATTACAGTTGGAAGACGGAATATAAATAGCAGCCATTACAGTTGGGAGACGGAATATAAATACCAACTATTACAGTTGGGAGACGGAATATAAATACCAGCCATTACAGTTGGGAGACGGAATATAAATACCAGCCATTACAGTTGGGAGACGGAATATAAATAGCAGCCATTACAGTTGGAAGACGGAATATAAATAGCAGCCATTACAGTTGGGAGACGGAATATAAATAGCAGCCCTTACAGTTGGGAGACGGAATATAAATACCAACCATTACAGTTTGGAGACGGAATATAAATACCAGCCATTACAGTTGGGAGACGGAATATAAATACCAGCCATTACAGTTGGGAGACGGAATATAAATAGCAGCCATTACAGTTGGGAGACGGAATATAAATAGCAGCCATTACAGTTGGGAGACTGAATATAAATACAACCATTACAGTTGGAAGACGGAATATAAATAGCAGCCATTACAGTTGGGAGACGGAATATAAATACCAACTATTACAGTTGGGAGACGGAATATTAATACCAGCCATTACAGTTGGGAGACGGAATATAAATACCAGCCATTACAGTTGGGAGACGGAATATAAATAGCAGCCATTACAGTTGGAAGACGGAATATAAATAGCAGCCATTACAGTTGGGAGACGGAATATAAATAGCAGCCCTTACAGTTGGGAGACGGAATATAAATACCAACCATTAAAGTTGGGAGACGGAATATAAATACCAGCCATTACAGTTGGGAGACGGAATATAAATACCAGCCATTACAGTTGGGAGACGGAATATATATACCAACCATTACAGTTAGGAGATGGAATATAAATACCAACCATTACAGTTGGGAGACGGAATATAAATACCAGCCATTACAGTTAGAAGACGGAATATAAATACCAACCATTACAGTTTGGAGACGGAATATAAATACCAGCCATTACAGTTGGGAGACGGAATATAAATACCAGCCATTACAGTTGGGAGACGGAATATAAATAGCAGCCATTACAGTTGGGAGACGGAATATAAATAGCAGCCATTACAGTTGGGAGACTGAATATAAATACAACCATTACAGTTGGAAGACGGAATATAAATAGCAGCCATTACAGTTGGGAGACGGAATATAAATACCAACTATTACAGTTGGGAGACGGAATATAAATACCAGCCATTACAGTTGGGAGACGGAATATAAATACCAGCCATTACAGTTGGGAGACGGAATATAAATAGCAGCCATTACAGTTGGAAGACGGAATATAAATAGCAGCCATTACAGTTGGGAGACGGAATATAAATAGCAGCCCTTACAGTTGGGAGACGGAATATAAATACCAACTATTACAGTTGGGAGACGGAATATAAATACCAGCCATTACAGTTGGGAGACGGAATATAAATACCAGCCATTACAGTTGGGAGACGGAATATAAATAGCAGCCATTACAGTTGGGAGACGGAATATAAATAGCAGCCATTACAGTTGGGAGACGGAATATAAATACAACCATTACAGTTGGAAGACGGAATATAAATACCAACCATTACAGTTAGGAGATGGAATATAAATACCAACCATTACAGTTGGGAGACGGAATAAAAATACCAACCATTACAGTTAAGAGATGGAATATAAATACCAACCATTACAGTTGGGAGACGGAATATAAATACCAACCATTACAGTTGGGAGACGGAATATAAATACCAGCCATTACAGTTGGGAGACGGAATATATATACCAACCATTACAGTTAGGAGATGGAATATAAATACCAACCATTACAGTTGGGAGACGGAATATAAATACCAACCATTACAGTTGGGAGACGGAATATAAATACCAACCATTACAGTTGGGAGACGGAATATAAATACCAACCATTACAGTTGGGAGACGGAATATAAATACCAACCATTACAGTTGGGAGAAGGAATATAAATACCAACCATTACAGTTGGGAGACGGAATATAAATACCAACCATTACAGTTGGGAGACGGAATATAAATACCAACCATTACAGTTGGGAGACGGAATATAAATACAAACCATTACAGTTGGAAGACGGAACCACTGCTTTGTAAAAAAAAAAAAAAAAAAGAGAGAGACGAAGAGTCTTCCTGAAATATGTGAATGTCTCAATGAAATCATAGAAGACGTTGGAGTCTGGTCAAAATGACATTCTTAATGTACTTTAGAGGAATTACTTTTATGTCTCTGTACACTCTGAAACAAAGTTGTTGTTTTTTTCATGTAGTTGAAAAAATACTTTTTTCTAGCGGACCCTGAAAGGGGAAAAGATGCTATTAGTTTTGTGTGAGCTGTCTGGCCGTCTGTCCCTCTGTCCGTCCGTATCGTTTAGATCTCAGAATTAAGAAGAAAAAATGAAAATCTGGCATCATGATATCTTAGATCATTCAAAGTTCTCATGTAACGGCTATTTTTTTTCCTTTTAGAAAGCGAACCATCTAATTTTCAAAATTATCTATGCAAGCAGATTTAAAAAAAAAATACACCATTTTTCAAAGAAAAACTTCAGGGGAGGTAAGTTTTTTAAAAAGGTCACAGACTTCTTTATTAATAAATCAAGCTTCACTCATAGATTCGCACACTGGTACAAAAATTTGCATCTAAGGTCACAATGGAAAAGTCTCAATGGATCATTATAAAATATATTTTCCATTTAATAACTAACTCGTGGAGTAGAATACTGATAGAAATGTCGTCTGTAAAAAATAATTTTAATACAAACTTCGTTCTAGTAGAAAGTTAAAAACAAACGAACTACTTTTATAGAACGTAGTTTTGACATATCCTCATGATAGGCCTACACTTGACATCAATCTAAATTAGACTCAATAGAGGCCAGATGTAGATCTAGATTTAGATGTAAACGTATTAAACAATTTGAACAAAATGTACATCTATAAATTTTTAAGGAAATAGTTTATCTTCTTACAGCTTAGGGTTAGGGGTGCAGATTTATTTATTATGTAAACAATCGTATCACATTAAGAAGTGAATGTGATGCGAACAGCATAGTGCATTATTATCCAGTAATAGGCCAACTAATCCTGATCATAATATTGGCTTAACTCTAGAGATCTAGACCTACTCTAGATTCTAAATCTAGATCTAGTCTAGATTCTAGATCTGGTATAGATTCTAGGTCTAGACCTAGATATCTAGACTACATCTAGAACTAGTCTAGAAATCTAGATTTAGTCTATATTCTAGATCTAGTCTAGAACTAAAAAAAATCCCAGCCCGTCTACTCCAATATATTAATCGAAATTGTTGGGGAGAGGTACATATCTGTGATCAGTAGCGTCATTAGGTTGTGCGAGGGGTGTGGTCGCACCGGGTGAAACCATTTTAGGGATTGCAACCAAGTTGAAAAAATTTTTAGCTTGGCAAAAGCAGACATATCGGAAAAGATAATTCTATTAAAATCTCTAGGATATATGCCCAAACATGCCTAGACGGTAGATGGTAGTTTAAGTTAAAAGGACAAAGCACAACGTTATACCATTTCTGTTATAAAGTATAACAAAAGAAAACCTGCTCAGGTGATGTTAAGTCTGTTTCTTATTTTAATTAAATATCATTGTAAAATTTGCAATATAATTATAATAAATGTCATAAACAGTTGGATTTTATAATAGAATTGACACTTATTTTACATTTGAGTAAAAATCCATAATATTATGCAATCAGCTCACTGTATTTGTTCTACAAAAAAGAACTAACTAGCAATAGTGTTTATTGGAATATATTTGAGGAAAGTTGATGGGGAAGGGATGACACCTGAGTTACCGCACCAGGTGCCACTGACACTGTCAGGGAAGTTTCCATTCTGTTTTTAGGTGATCAGTAAAGACGAAGTGTTTGCTTTCATGTGAAAAAAATCACTAAATGTTTTTTTTACAATTTTATTAATTTAGTCGATCAAAACAAGACAATGGCTTAAATATTCCTAGTGACTTCAATGGGGCCCGCCTCTGAGTTTGTGTGATAGCACAAACTCTCTTTGTGATCTTGTTTTAAATCAGTTTGTGTAGACCGTGTATATGTATGTGTATACTGTTTCTGTAAAAAAGTTCTTGCTATTTAACCAACTCTTAGGCTCGGGTCATGATGATTTCTAGTATGTATTTATTACAAAGCTTATATCAACTCACTCTGTCTGTCTGTCTGTCTGTCTGTCTATCTGTCAGTCTTGTTAAAAGTGGGCACACGTTATTGTTCCCACACCCATTCTCGGATCAATTTTAAACTTCGTGCAATTATTTATTGACATAGACAAGACATGAATCAATTTTTTTAAAAAGTAAAAAATTAGACAATTAATTAATTAATTATTTTGTTAAATAGCAACAAGAGAAACTAGTTCTTAAGAAGTCACAGATATGGCTAAAATTTTAAATGTTAACGCTATTCCTCCCTCACGCATTGTCCGATCAAGCTGATACTTTACACAATTATTTATTGTACCTAACAAAACATGAATCAATTAACAACAAGATTATAAAGACAGTTTGTGTGGAAACATAAACTCACAATCGGCCCCCAAAGTGGTCCACCCAGGCAGGCTTCAATATTTTCAGAAAGAACATCCAAATGAAATTATATCAAAGACTAATGAGAGATAAGAATGGAGAAAGAAGTTGACAGATCTTGTGTAGTGCCCCAACGGTACAGCAGACCAAAGGATGAATGCAAAGTTAGATGTGAACCTGGCCTAACTAGTTCCCCTTTCAGACCTTGTGGTCTATAGGGCAGATGATGTAAAGTTCATCTGTTTTTGTGGCCTACGGTTAAAGAGGGTTCATGTAGCTAGCACAACGACCAACCGCCATTACTTTTCCCCAACTAATATCAGGTACCCATTGGAGCTGGGTGGACTCAGGGGCGCCTAAGGATTCCGAAGTTGAAAATCCCAGTCTTCACCAGGATTCGAACCCGGGTCCCCGGTTCGGAAGCCAAGCGCTTTACCGCTCAGCTAACGCGACTCTCCTGGCCTGACTGAAGTCTTATAATTGATATAATTGTTTTGAAAAGGCTCAATCTGTTATTCGAATGCAAAAATAAGATTTAATGTCGGATTTTCAATATCTAGTCTAGTTTACTAGATCTAAACGGGACGGACAGACATTTCGCACAAAACAAATAGCGTCTTTTCCCCTTTCGGGGGCCGCTAAAAATACTCGATTAGTCATTTATTTATTAGTAATTAATTATTTTGTTTGATATCGAATAAGGGAAATAACTTGTACATTATTGGCAGTTATATTTTTAAAGACGAAGTTCTTCCCTTTTAGATAAGTTTTTTATTTTTATTTTACTTGTTTAACCAAAAACGATAAAGAGAAAAGGTTTAAAATATACATGATGTAGAGAGGCAGGTATAACCTAAACAAATATTAACTAAAAACTTTTCTTCTTCAATTCTTATATCAATGTCTGTAGAAGCAGTTATATACATAAAAGTTTAAATATAATACATAACTTTTGAAAACAATATCAATTAATATGCATTCTGAAAGATACAGCACATATCGATATAAATATGTATGGACCTTTAACGCAATGCACTACACTAAAATACATGCATAAAGCTTTAAAATGTAAAAATAAAATATCTATGTATGTTTTCCCACAGTGTGTGAATCATTTCCACTATTAGATCAATGTCTGCACTGATTTCTTGTGGTGTTTCCTTGTCGTGAAATAACCAAGTTTTTTAAGATCTTAAAGTACTATGCTTCATCTCATTCTCAAAACTCGCAAGGGGGCATAATTAATTATTTATGGCTGGCAACTCACGTATGCACATGAGCGTGTATGTGTGTGTTTGTGTATAATCATGAGAGTGTGCGCATGAATGTGTCTGTGTGTGCACGCGACTGGTCTGTTTAGTAATAAACAATTTTCCGTGTTTTGTTTTTTTTTGGTATCGGCGCTAGCCACGCGACTTTATCGAGACGCTTGCTCCTTAAGATGAAGCGATAGAGCGATCGTTATCAGGCGTGCTCATTACCCATTTACAGAGTCTCAGTTTACCAGCGTTGTTTTTATTTTATTTTTTTTGGTGATGACGTCATTTTATTTATTGAAATAGCTGGAGCACACAAGAAGAAAAAGAGAGGGGGGGGGGCAGTCCTGTTTTTTGTATTACACGCCTCTGAATATTGATGGAATAGAAGGATGGTAAAATGAATAGAAATAATGCTACGGAAACAGAGGCGTAGCACCATGACTCGAAGGGGTTCCAGACACTCGGACCCATGACCAATTACCGACCACAAAGACTATTAAAGATTGTCATTTATTACTTTATGTAAACGTCGTGAGGTTACGGCACACACTTCATTTGAAAAGTTGTCTGACAGAATTGTTGACTGACCCCTATGTCTGTGTGTGAGTGTATACTGTCTGACCTAATTGATTTCTTTTGATGACCATTATTGACAGACTATTACGATGGGATAGTTTGGTTAGATATAATGCTATGTATTCAGAACTATGTCCGATGACCTGAATTCCAATTGCCGGAGATACTTAATCAAGCATAAAACGAACAGAAATCTTCTTTACGAAACAAATAATGAAAATATAGAACACACACTCTACTATACACGTAAACTAAATAGTAGATTCACAAAAGTAGACGTAGTATGAAATTATTTCGTGTTGTCACTGGTTGTTGTCATGTAACACCAAATTGCAGGTAATCAGTTAAACAGTTGCAGGCTCAATGTATCTTAACTGATAAAATTTCTAATAAATTTCTTTTGTGAACACTACATAGAACTTTATTTATAACCTAGATAAAATCAACTTGTGATCTTATCTTCTTATCTTATATAATACAGACGTTACTTCAAAAAAGAAGATGATTACGCCCTACGCGTCATGCATTTAGTCATGCATATTAACCAATGACTTAAATTCTGCCAAGTCACTGGTTTTCCTGGCTAGCTCAGGCAACCCATTCCATGCTCTAATAGCACTAGGGAAGAAGGAGTATTTGTAAAAATTTGTCCTAGCATATGGGACGAGGAATGTGCCTTTATTTTTGTGTCTTTCAGAGTATTTTATTACATTTTGTTTTTGTATTTGAAGATAATGGTTCAGTGTTTTATGTATAATTGCTACTTTACTTTTGAGTCTTCTGTCCTGAAGGCTTTCTAAATTTAGTGATTTTACTAATGGTGTTACCCTAGTCAAATGTGAATATTCGTTTGTTATGAATCTCACTGCTCTATTTTGTGTTTGTTCCAGTTTCTTAATGTTTTCTTGAGTTGAGGGTTCCCACACGGTGGATGCATATTCTATTATTGGCCTAACCAAGGTTAAATAACATTTTAGTTTTAAGTTCTTATTTGATTTATAGAAATTTCTTTTAATAAACCCTAATGCTTTGTTGGATTTTTTTATAGTTTCATCAATATGTGGATTCCATGACAGTTTTTCATTTATTATAACACCTAGATATTTTGCATTTTTAGTCTGTGTTACTGGTTTGCCATGAATAAGATAAGTGGAATTAATTTGTTTTAGTTTTTTTGTTACTCTTAACAACTGACATTTTTCTGGGTGGAAAGACATGCTCCAATTTGATTCCCATTTCTGTAATTCATCTAATTCTCTTTGTAAAATGTCTGTGTCTTGTTTTGTTTTTATTGTTCTATATATTATGCAATCGTCTGCAAATAATCATCAGGTCCAGACGCTTTATTTGGTTTGGTGTTGGCTAATAGTTTTTGAATTCCATTTTCTTGTACTACTAAATCTTCTATGTTGTCTACTTGGTTCAAATTAAGAAATATGTCTTTGTCTCCTGGGGCTGAGAATGCTGATGCAAAGTTTTTGTTTAGGATGTTTGCTTTAGTTTCATTATCATTATGTATTATGTTTACTTTTTATACTTCAAATGAGGTAAATGTTTTGACTTCTGTTATAATATCTTTTAACAAAATCCAACTAATTACAATAACACAACCAGTCTCGCGTTCTGGACTCGTCTCCCCTAAGACCTAATGACGACAACGCCACCTATGTTGCCTCATTCACAGCCATTCGCTAACCTCTTCCCACAATCACCATATAAACACACACACACACACATTACATTTAGACGGCACGGTGCAGTAGTCGAATGGTCTTCTCCTTTATATCTGTGTAAGTAGCATCCCTAGAATCTCTATAAAGGTTTAGAGTGTATGAAGAAAGTTAGTTGCTGGTAGGTGCCGAAAGATGACTTTTGAGTTGTTTCACTGAGCAGACGTGGAACGGAAGGGAGAGAACAAGAAAACAAGGGATATTACTTGTACAGAAGTGTCTTCACAAAGCTCCAAGCAGCTGACTCTCTCTCGGTCTGTTTGGTCAAATATTGGACACGTTTAGTTCCCCCCCCCTCCCCCATTCGTTCTCGGATCAAGATGAAATTTAAAAAAAATTATTGTACCTAAAAAAACATAAATCAATTTAAAAATTAACCAATTAGTCAATTAGCTATTGGTAATTAATTATTTTGTTTGATAAAGAATAAGGGAAATAACTTCTACATCACTGAGATATAAATTTGCAAGTGCGAAGTTCTTCCCATTAGATAGGCTTCGTTTTTTTCTTAAAGTTTTTTTTTATATTCTGCTTTTTTTTTTTAAATTGCTCTACTTTGTTTTATCAAACACACATCCTTTGAGATTCTTTGTGTGCGTGTGTGTGTTTGTTGGTGTGTGAGTGTGTGTGCGTTTGTGTGTGCGCTCATGTGTGTGTGTGCGCGCGTGTTTGTGTGCACGTATGATTGTGTTTGTGTGTGTGTGTGTGCGTGCGTGTGCGTGTGTGTGTACGTGTGTGTTTGTGTGCGCCCGTGTCTGTGCGTGCGTGTGTGCGTGCGTGTGTGTGTGTGTGAGGGGAAAAGCCATCACATTCCTATTGAACTCGCACTCACGGCTACCTTGCTACGCCACTGTATGGAAGGATATTGTGACTTCATGTATTTCACCGCCTTTTGTTTTGGTTGAGCTGCCAGACTGGTGCACGCTGGGACAGGAAATCAATTGAAACGAGACAGAGCTTCACTGAGCCAGGCACCCTTCCCCCCGTCACGGGCCACTGGCCGCCAAAGACGTTGGACTACGGCCAGGGATGGAGTCAATTAGGCGCATCCCTGTCTACAATAAAACAACGCTGCAGGGATATCGGACGAATATGAACATAACATGGTCTTGTGTATCCATTACTATGTTATAAGCAGATCGTTGATGTGTCCGCTTGAGATATTGCCATTCATAATTTATAGAATCGATAACGCTATGACATGACTGAAGGGAGGTAACTAAGTAAGACGCCAGGTTTCAATATATGTTTAATTATCATATCTTTTATTTTCTGTTTGATTATTTTAAGTATGTTCTTTGTATGCTGTTAATACTCGTAATGACTGCCTTTGTAACATTAGTGGAAAAACAAATAAAATTGTTAATTGTTAAAAAAAAATTATATCAAAACTAATAATATGGGAAAATAGTTATTGACCTTTGATCGAAATTTCCAAGGACTTTGATAGTGTTAGATTATATAGTTTGTTGTTGCCTTGAGATTATGTCAAATCTGTCTTCGTCAAAATTTCCCTATATCAAACTTGTGACTTTGTCATGAATATTTTCTTATGTCGTACATTTAGGTTTGGCTGCCTACAAGAATTAAGGGCCTTTAGGGTATGCAGATCTTTTTGTTATAAACAATGCCAGAAGGAATTTACAGAAATTGAAGAATCAAGTGCAGGAGAAACAAAAAGCCGACATCAGAAATCAATTGACATCATCAAACAGCAACAACGTCTCATCAAAACCATCAACATCATAAAAACAAATCTACTAGATCAACATATTCAGCTTCATAAACTTTATCGATCTCTGTCAATATTATCTACTTCATCAGCACCAACCAACATCATCATGATCAACATCATCAACACCATCTTATCACCAACATCACATTTATCAAAGACCAACCTTTCTAAAACAAAATGTTTAGCCAGATTATACTTGAACTTGAAAGATATTGAAGCGGGACTTAACCTTCTATGGATAACTTACACGAATGAACGCATTCCCATTAAAAACTTGAATATGTCTTTAGGTGTTAATGGCTGGCTGGCCAGACTCCCTACGGGTGGATGCCACACCAGCAATTTAAATATTCATTCGAGTGTCAAGTAAATAATTTTTCCATCCATAATATTGGCATAGGCTTGATTTCTTTAATGGAATCTTTGACATTTGGAGCCATACACGAGGAATCTTTACACAACCGGAGCCATTACATTTTATTTCAATGTGTCTGTTTCCTAACGAGCAGCTTTTAGCGAAGGTGGGGAACTGACTTCCGGTCAACACCAACAAATGATGTCACAACTAAATTTATCTAGTTAACTCTTGAAAAAAAAAAATAAAAAAAAATTTTACACTTTAAAAAAGAAATTACCCCTCCCCCTTCCGATTTGAATCTCAATGTATATATGTGTATATTTAATGGATTGACAAGTTTTACTTTTATTTTCAAGTTATATTTAGAAACATTACCACAATGCATCTTATTGAATAATTCAGACAAAACAGAGTTGCATGTTGGCAAGTGGCTGCAACAAATTTAAGCAGAGCAGCATTGCTATATAAGTACATTCCTAGACATCTATACATATAATTCAATTCACGGCTCGAGAGTTTGGACAAGAATTAAAGGAAACATTACTCTTTTATTTCTGAAAGTCGGACGGACTAGAGTTACCCTACAAAAAAAAGGCGGGGGGGGGGGAAGAACAAGTAGTATTCACCCGTCACAAAATAGTTGGGCCGGACTGAACCGTTGTGACAAAGAAATCATGGAAAGATCACACTTTTTTATTTCTACCCCACGTAGCTTTAGCGGCGAAAAAAAAAAGAAAAGGGGGGGGGGGGAGGAGAACAAGTAATCTACTCTGTATTCACCCCTCACTAAATAGCAGGGCCGTTGTGGGGTTCTATGCTAAACGAATTTAGCGGGGCCAAGTTTGGGTAGGGATACGGATAATAAGTGAAATTTAAGAGTTCGTATTAAAAAATAAATTCTTCGTCTTTGCGTTTTATTCATTCTTTACTACGTACAGAATTACTTTACGCGCCTTATGTGTAGCGAAGTCATACAGTAAATCATAAAAATTCTATTTCCTACATAGATCACGCTCAATAGCAAGAATTACCAAATGTCTGAAGCTATCTTCGAGATATGTTGACCTCAAGTTTGAGGCTTGAGAAGCTTCTTTCACCAGATTCCACAATTAGGGGTATTGCATAATGTCGTAGGATTGGCGTTTTCCATATTGAATGACACTCCAAAATGACAATTTTCTGTATATATATTTCAGGAGATTTTTTTTTTAGTTTTTAAAAGATTTTAATAATTTTCGCAGATTTATGACTTTTTTTGTATATTTTGCAATTTCAGGAGATTTCCAGGATCTTCTGGTAAATCGGGAGACTGTGGAAATTCTGTTATAAGTTATAAAATGGTTTAATTTAATAATTTACACCTAGAATTAGCGCGGGTCCTTTGAAAGTGCCGGGCCCACTGCAGTCGCATAGGTTGCAATGGCCTAAGGCCGGCCCTGCAAAATAACAGCGTATGCTTCCCCCTGGGTCGACTAGTAAGTAATAAGACAGTACAACATCCAGACTACACCAATACATTTTGATACTTCATTGAAACAGCATGTATGCAGGGTCGAATTTACCTATCAACACAAGCAATAGCTTTGCGTCCAAAAGAAATATTTATAACTGACAAATAATATCTGGACTAAAAAAAATGGCCCCAATTTTTCATTTAGCCATTTTAAATCCTAATTACGTCAGTGCAGATATAAGAAGAGAACTATTCCACTGTTTTTACATGTTGTCACAACGCAACAAATGCTATGGGCTACTTAGATGTGTGTTTCTAAGTCCTTCATCTCTCGGTTCTGACTCCCAGAATTCAGCGGGACAAAGTCAAGGCGCTGATATGAAGACTAATCGTTTTCCCGCTGCTATTGATCTTTCGCGGCAGACGTGACCTCTGTTCAACATCAACCTTGACTTCAGGGGTCATTGTGCTGTCCTGATTGGTCTGTTCAAAAACAAGAAATTAAGACTCGTGAAAAAAAAAAAGAGTTTTGGTACTTTAGAAAGTCGTTGTCAGTCTTTGTGGAAACTTGTAACAGTGCCATTAGTCTAATACAGACTAGTCTAGTACAGTCTAGTATAGTATAGTTTAGTTTAGTACAGTCTAATCTTGAACAGTTTAGTTTAGTACAGTCTAGTCTAGTACAATTTAGTTTAGTACAATCTAGTCTAACACAATTAATTCTAATACAGTCTTGTCTAATACAGTCTTGTCTAATACAGTCTTGTCTAATACAGTCTTTTCTAATACAGTCTTGTCTAATACAGTCTTGTCTAATACAGTCTTGTCTAATACAGTCTTGTCTAATACAGTCTTGTCTAATACAGTCTTGTCTAATACAGTCTTGTCTAATACAGTCTTGTCTAATACAGTCTTTTCTAATACAGTCTTGTCTAATACAGTCTTGTCTAATACAGTCTTGTCTAATACAGTCTTGTCTAATACAGTCTTGTCTAATACAGTCTTGTCTTGTCAGACCATTAAAGCAAGAAAGGTTTACTGTTGTACTGACAGATTTGACCAATACGTCTAGGTAAAATTCATATTATATATTTACAAGGGCCCTGATTCATTCACTGCCTCACCTATAATTAATTGTCCAACTTGTGAACTAAAATATGCGAAAATGTAACTGTTTTAACTTATATTTAGTCTAGGATACGTAATTGCTGATGTCAAATTGGTAAAACTTGGTCAAACAAAGTTACCATATAGGATTCTATTCGCAATTGAGAGCCAATATGATTTTGAAAGACGAGATAATACAAAATGTGCACTTCCTTTTTGTAATAGCTAAAAACTTCCACTTCCTGTTCGCTCCAGGCCTAATTTTAATTCTACACATTTTCTTTAAAAAAAAAAAAGTCTTTAACATCAGAATAACAATTTTATTGCGAATATCTTCTGTTAAAAGAAACGTCTGTAATTTATAATAAAATATTAGATGTACATTTACCATAGATTTTAAACTAAAATCCAAAAGTCACACAGAAAATAGGAGCATATTAATTTAGATCTAAACTTTTTAAATAGAGATGTTCTGGGGACAGGTATTTATTTATTTGTTGCTTAAAAAAAGCAACATAAAGTCTATACATAAATATAATAAACATAAAAGTAATAATAATATAAATTTATAGCACTGACAAAGAAGTCGAAGAATAGTCAGATACTATTTGTTTTATTAGGGGGGGGGGAGTTTTTTTAAATTATTATGTTATTATCAAGCATGTTATTTAGGTATGGCTGGGTAAAATGAATAGATAGTCCTTGAGAAGATTGATGAGAATAAAGTGGCTCTGGAAAAATGACCGGGGGAGGGGGCAAGGACCATGGACCATCGAGTCAACAGTCGAGAGCCCTAAGATACGTTGTGTCAAATAAACATTTCCTTGCGCTGAAAAAAAATAAGGGGGGGGGGAGAAAAGTGACAGCTGAATCAAATGGCCAAATTAGGTGTGTGGAGGGGGGGCATTGTAAAATTGGATCATTCCAATGGAACGCAACAAATACTACAAAATATAGAGCAAAAGTGTATTTGGGAAGCGACTAAAGCGCTTCTCTCTCTCTGTGTGTGTGTGTGTGTGTGTGTGTGTGTGTGTGTGTCCACGTTTTCATTGGGAACGATGTAAAGAGAAGAAAGGGGAGGGAGGAGGTAGCTGCCAGAAAACTAAAAGGTGAAAGTGGAACGATGTAAAGGTTGACAAAAAAATGGGAGAGGGGGGGGGGTTCCTACCTATATTTGACAACAAATTAGAAAAATGAAGAGGGTTTACTGGTTAAAATAAAACAATATATCCCAAAGAACAAAATCAACGGGCGTGCCCGGTGTTGTGTGCTAGTAAATATCTAAAAGGACTGCTTCTACTTATTTAACTCTTATGTCATTCTTTCGTCTAAAAATTCAGAACAGTCATCACCGGAAAGAAGAAGTAAAATAGAATCTTTGTTTAAAAGCCCAAAACATTTCAATCATTGAAAAGATATTTTACAGAAAAAAAAAACACAAGAAAATGTTAAAATGTACACGGAACTTTAAACCTGGAACCAAACTAGCCTTGAGCTGATTAATTAATTTTAGTTCCATCACAAAAAAAAAAATTCGATTTTTGTGTGTGTTTTCTGCCCCATGTACAATGGCCCATGTGACTGGACACTGCAGGCCGAGCCACAGCAATGAGGTCGAGCTACTGACCTGTTCTTAAGGATGTTTGTGACAAGGGCTGGGGGTGTTTTGGGGAGGGGGGCTGATTAAAAGGAAGGCGATGAATTGAATTACATCTGGAGCTTCAATTACCTCCAGGGTTATGTGAGAGGTCGTCAGTGTGAGTGAAAGTCAGTGTGTGTGTGGTGTGAGTGTGGTGTGTGTGTTTAAAAAAGTAATGAAGCACAAGCTTATAAGTAGTTCTCTCTGTCTCCATTTGTTCTTCCGTTCTTCAAGATGACAGCTCAAACATTGTGTCTTCAGAGTTTTTTATGATGGTAGTTAATACTAATCAGGGATGTCATGATGGTAGTTAATTCTATTTAGGGTTTCATGATGGTAGTTTATTTGATATTTATGGGGCATTGTTGTTGATTGTTAATCCTTCTTCATAGTTTTTACAATTCTAGCTTATCTACTCAGCATTATCGTCTACAGCATTATCACAATGACTCTAATATTGAACCAATAGAATTAAATACTCAAAGAATGTAATAAAGGACATGACTGTGGACATTCACCTCTTTAAATGCATCTTTTTTTTTTTATTTAGGTAGCAAGAGGATTACAGCATTTTAAAGGCATTTGAAATAGTATAATCTAAGAATGCATATTGCAATAAATCAGCCTGTATGCATATATTTATATATATATATCATATGAATGTACTGTGTTTAGAGATTACACAAATGTATGTAGAGATAATTTAAAATCGGTATGTTTCACAGCCTTTACAAAGACAGTGTTATGTACTCCTTGAACTTTAGAAGCTTCTTATCACTCGTCTCTCTTCAAGGCTAGACCATAAGGTGGCACACACCTCACAGCGGACCTTTTTGTATTATATCACAACTTGTAGGGTGAAAGGGTGTCAGTCGCATCTTGAAGACTTAAGTCACTAAACAGAGTTATAGCCCTAATTTAACTCTTTCCTTCCAATGCTACGCAAATACATACCCTTTGTATAAACGAGGTCACGTGATTGACGATGCGTAATCAGCATTTAGTTATTCAAAATACTGACAACAGTATGCTGTTGATGACAAGCTAGCGCGGGATCGCCAATTACTTTCGATTGTTAGTTAGGGTGGTACACCGTGGTTCACAGATATTCGAGATTTGAGTTAATATTAACTCTGTAAAGAGGAAGATAAAAGCGAAGCAAGTTAAAATAAAAAAAAATACACCTAAAAAATTGTAATAAAAAAAGTAAAAAAAGATAACACATTTTTTATAAGGAAATTTAAATCAATGAGTATATCGGGTAAGCTAAGGGAACAAGCAGACGAATTAAGTGTTCTTGTGCTCGAAGCGCCATCTTGACTACTTCCTGACATCCGGTTCCGTTCACGGGAAGGGGAGTTAATCACTACTTCACCTGACATGGCTTCACAAGGGTGACGTCACGCATGACTTGCGCTGCAGGGAAAGATAACTACATTTAGAAGTTAGGAGAGAGAGAGAGAGAGAGAGAGAGAGAGAGAAGAGCATGGGTAGTTAAAGACAAAATAAAATAATGGCCAAGGGGCACTTGAGAATTGTGTTCTATCCGCTGATGGCTAACCACATGTCACGTTTTGTACAGGAGAATTGGGTAGCGGGTAAGGGTGTAGTATAGTGAGGCCAAAATTACTAATGCAGGTCCTTGACATCAACTTATTTAAGTAAATGACTGGAAGAAAGGTATACCTAACAACATGAGATCAGTCGTGCATGCTCAAATAAAATGGGAAGAAGAATTAAATACAATCAAGAATATAATCAAGATAGAGAGGGGGGGAGAGAGGAGAGAGAAAGACATAAAGAAAGAGGGTAAAGAGTCCATAACTGTTTATTTATTAATTATGCCAATGACTAGATGCACTCGTCTTTTCTTGTGTAGAATTAGTGTTATGGTCAAGTGAGACAAACAATATCGAGTTTGCCTTGAAAAAAAAGCTTCATATTAAGCGTATTCAAATAATTAAAAGTGTAATAGATTTAGACCAACAATAGTTGTCTAGCACCATTTCTTGCTTTAGTCTGAGCTTTCTTAGTCCACTATGACAATGATCATTGGGTCTGGGTCACTTAGAAAAAAAGGTGTGCGAGAAAGAAGGGAATATCTGAAGGATAACGTGATCACGTTTTAAATGCATTTATATAAAAAAAAAAGCAAAAAAAAAAATTCTTTTTTTTTTAAATAAAAAAAAAGAAAGAAATCTTATCTAAAGGGGAAGAGATCCTCATTAAAACTATTTCTACCAATAATATACAATTTATTTCCCTTATTTGATATTAAACAAAATGAGAATTTGTGAGGGAAAACTAGCGTCCACAATTATTTAAAGGTATTAAACCCAACGCATTTAGCCATATCTGTGAATACTGAAGTATTAGTTTCCCTTGTTGCTATTTAACAAAATAATGAATTACCTGTTATTATTGTCTAATTTTTTACTTTAAAAAAAAAAAGATTCGTGTCTTGTCTATGTCAATGATTAATTGTGTGCAGTTTCAGCTTAATCCGAGAATGGGTGTGATAGAAATAACATGCATGTAACAAGTTGATAGAAATAACATGCACGTAACAAGTTGATAGAAATAACATGCACGTAACAAGTTGATAGAAATAACATGCACGTAACAAGTTGATAGAAATAACATGCACGTAACAAGTTGATAGAAGCTTTGAACTACTAAAAGCTGAACGATCTGAATATATCATCTGTATGCTCAGGCCAACATACTGTTCTAGAAAAGAGCTTATGAAAATAGAAAGTTTCGTACTTATCTAATGTTTGTTTCAAACTTTAAAGCAAAGAATAAAGGGAACTATTTCAACTTATACCTCCACATCAGTCAAGTACCATTTGTTTCCTTTGTTCGATACCAAAAAATTACTTACTTATAGTTAATTAATTATTAATTAATTTTTTTAAAATTTATTGTTTTATCAGGTTAAAGAATTAAGTGTGCAAAATGTCTGCTTGATCCAAGATGGGGGGGGGGGGGGGGAAGGGGGTGGTAGAAATAACGTGTGCGAACTTTTTATCATAAAGAATAGACAGACAGTTGATGTAAGCTTTGTAAACAGAAGAGAAGAGAGATAAAGAAAGTGGGAAAGAGAACAGGCAGTAGAAGAAAGAGAGAGAGAGAGAAAAAAAAGAGAAATAAAAAAGAGAGAAAGAGAGATCAAGTGGAGATAAAACATTCTAGAGATTGAAATAGACAAAGGGAGAAAAACAAAGGGGAAAACAAAAAATAGAAGGAAAGAAAGAAAGATAGAGAGAGAGAGAGAGAGAGAAAGCAAGATAGAGAAAGAGAGAGAGAGAGAGAGAGAGGGGGGGAAGTGAATTGCTACTGGACAGAAAGAAAGCGAGAAATAGATGTGAGTGAAAGATAGACCGAACAGTGAGAAAAGAAGAAGAACGAAAGAAGATGTCGATGCCAGTTAATTTGCCGCGAGTTCTGTTTCTCCCAATAAGACTGGATGACACTAAGAAAGCCGCATTAAGCGGGTTGTTAATGGCGTACCGGAAACGCGTGACAAATGCGCACGAGTAATGAAACATTTCTTATTTCACGCATCTCTTCTTGGGAGAAGGAAGATTTTGTGTGTGTGTTACTTTTCAATTTTAGGCTACTGCAGCTTGATCCAATGGATCTCACATTCCGAGCTCGTTGTCATGGTTCCATTTAAATACGGGGCTAATTAAAAGAAAGAAATGTTGAAGAAAATGTACCAGCCATTTGTACCCTCGACCAACTCTCGGAAGAAGTGTATCTTGATTCTCTCCAAGCATTCTCTAATAATACATAGAACTAAATGTGAGGCGTATGTATGTATATATTCATATATGTATGTATGCATATGTATGGATTTATATATGTATGTATGTATGTATGCATATGTATGGATTTATATATGAATGTATGTATGTATGTATGTATGTATGTATGTATGTATGTATATATGCATGTATGTATGTATGTATGTATGTATGTATGTATGTATGTAATACTATGTATGCATATGTATATACGTATGTATGCATATGTATGTATGTATATATGCATATGTATGTATGTATGTATCTATGTATGCATGTATGCATCTATGTATGCATATGTATGGATTTATATATGTATGTATGTATGTATGTATGTATGTATGTATGTATGTATGTATGTATGCATGCATGCATGCATGCATGTATGTATGTATGTATGTATGTATGCATATGTATTTATGTATGTATGAATGTATGGATATGTATGTATGTATGTATGCATATGTATGTATGTATGTATGTATGTATGTATGTATGTATGTATGTGTATGTATGTATGTATGTATGTGTATGTATGTATGTATGTATGTATGTATGTATGTATGTATGTATGTGTATGTATGTATGTATGTATGTATGTATGTGTGTGTATGTATGTATGTATGTGTATGTATGTATGTGTATGTATGTATGTATGTATGTATGTATGTATGTATGTATGTATGTATGTATGTATGTATGTATGTATGTATGTATGTATGTATGTGTATGTATGTATGTATGTATGTATGTATGTATGTATGTATGTGTGTGTATGTATGTGTATGTATGTATGTATGTATGTATGTATGTATGTGTATGTATGTATGTATGTATGTATGTATGTATGTATGTATGTATGTATGTATGTATGTATGTATGTATGTATGTATGTATGTATGTATGTATGTATGTATGTAAGTATGTATGTATCTATGTATGTATGTGTGTGTGTGTGTGTGTGTGTGCGTGTGTATGTATGTATGTATGTATGTATGTATGTATGTATGTATGTATGTATGTATGTATGACGCGGTTCCATCCGGCCCGCCGCAACGTCGGCACTAAGTGTAGAAATTTACCTTCCAAACAAAAAAAAGTTGAAAAAATCTTTACCTACCTCACTTTTTCTCTGATGGATTGGTATCATGATCTTTAACATGTGTGTGTTTATGAACATGATAATAAGCCAACATATTTATTTGATAAGAAAGTGTCTGGCTGTTTGATAAAACAACAACATAAACACGGCATTATAAAATAAATATACTGGCATTGTTGGTTTGAGCCGCGAATAAAAAGTTTGTAAATTTATGCTTAGATATAGGAGGATACATGGAAATATTTATCAAAAAGAGACCACACAATGAGCCCGGGGTAATTTTCAAATTCGGACTTCCCCCTCACCCACCCTAGCTACGCCACTGAGACCATGAAAGAAACAAACCACACAGAATAATTTCCATTGACATTAATACTTCCTTCAAGGCTCTCCTCAAAGTAACAAAACTAATTAAATTTGTAGTTGTCATGACTTCTGTCATTGATTCGTTGCCCGCTGTCTGCCAACTACTCAATTGTGTTGTTTTGTCACTAGACAAATTAGTTTAGTCCTGAACTAATCAATAGATTGTATTTTATACTCCGTGTATTTTTTATTATTTACAAGACAGATATTTCATAGCAGAATTACTATTATAACATTATAATGTAACCTATGGACCTGTCCTTTTTTTTTCCAGAGACTAAGCAGTGTATCAAAGTAGCCCAATCTTCACAGAGTTGTCCAATTTTGACAGAAAAAGAAATTGAACTGTTGGATTATAATGTCAACACTTTAACCATTAGAATTTCTTTATACAAAAATTGACTTCAATTATTTCCTTTCGCATATTCAACAAAAGAAAAGAAAAGAACAACAAGTTTTGGTGTCTCAATGAGGACAAAAAGTCTCGAGTTTCTCTTCATTTTCTAGTTTGTCCTATCTTAAGAAACTCAATTAGCCGCTTGACTGCTGATGTCTCCGCTGAAAAAAAAAAAGCCTTAAAACTGAAGTAGTTTTGACCAAGTCATGTGATGTTAACCAAAGGTATTGATTGGTCATTTGAGAACGGAAGTTACACTGTGGCTTTGTGAAAAACGTCACAACTATTTCACTGGGCTGGTTAGCCAGGTTTGAAAAAATGTGGAGATTAATTATTTATTGAAGCTATTTGTCGTTTCCTGTAGGAGGCTAAACGCAAAAAGAATAAAACCAAAACATCAACACAAATTTTGTTTATGAAAAACTTTCAAGAAATAAAAATGTCCGATTATCACAACAGCATTAGAACGATATTCGCTAGTTCTCCGAGTCTCTTTTTTAAAACACGTGCCCAAGTTTCGTATTCATGTTTTTTTTTAAGGTCTAAAGACAAATAGATACATAGACAGATGATACATCACGCTTCTTCCACTTAGTCACACATCATGATTCTTCCACATAGTCACACATCATGATTCTTCCATAGTCACACATCATGATTCTTCCACATAGTCACACATCATGATTCTTCCACATAGTCACACATCATGATTCTTCCACAAAGTCACACATCATGATTCTTCCACATAGTCATACATCATGATTCTTCCACATAGTCACACATCATGATTCTTCCACATAGTCACACATCATGATTCTTCCACAGTCACACATCATGATTCTTCCACATAGCCACACATCATGATTCTTCCACATAGTCACACATTAAACTTCTTCCACATAGTCACACATCATGATTCTTCCACATAGTCACACATTAAACTTCTTCCACATAGTCATACATTATGATTCTTCCACATAGTCACACATTATGATTCTTCCACATAGTCACACATCATGATTCTTCCACATAGTCACACATTAAACTTCTTCCACATAGTCACACATCATGATTCTTCCACATAGTCACACATCATGATTCTTGCACAGTCACACATCATGATTCTTAAACATAGTCACACATCATGATTCTTCCACATAGTCACACATTAAACTTCTTCCACATAGTTACACATCATGATTCTTTGACATAGTCACACATTAAGCTTCTTCCATATAGTCACACATCATGATTCTACCACATAGTCACACTTTAAGCTTCTTCCACATAGTTACACATCATGATTCTTCTTCAACATAGTCACACATTACGCCTCTTCCACATAGATACACATTACGCTTCTTCCACATAGTCACACATTACGCTTCTTCCACATAGTCACACATTACGCTTCTTCCACATAGTCACACATTACGCTTCTTAAACATAGTCACATATTAAGCTTCTTCCACAAAGTCACACATCATAATTCTTCCACATAGTCACACATCATAATTCTTCCACATGTCACACATCATAATTCTTCCACATAGTCACATATCATGCTACTTTCAAATAGTCGTACAGCATCTAAGAGAGTCCAAATAGTCATAAATCACTCCATCATGCTACATCCAACATCATTCATTATTATGACAGATTCCACAAAGTTATCCATGATGCTGATGGCACTAGATCCTACTACTTCTTCTCGGTCATGGATCTAGATCCTACTACTTCCACTCGGTCATGTCTCTAGATCCTACTACTTCTACTCGGTCATGGCTCTAGATCCTACTACTTCTACTCGGTCATGCCTCTAGATCCTACTACTTCTACTCGGTCATGGCTCTAGATCCTACTACTTCTACTCGGTCATGGTTCTAAATTCTACTACTTCTACTCGGTCATGGCTCTAGATCCTACTATTTCTACTCGGTCATGGATCTAAATTCTACTACTTCTACTTGGTCATGGATCTAGATCCTACTTCTTCTACTCGGTCATGGATCTAGATCCTACTACTTCTACTCGGTCATGGATCTAGACCCTACCACTTCTTCTCGGTCATGGCTCTAGATTGTAATACTTCTACTCGGTCATGGATCTAGATCCTACTACTTCTACTCGGCAATGGATCTAGATCCTACTACTTCTACTCGGTCATGGCTCTAGATCCTACTACTTCTACTCGGTCATGGATCTAGACCCTACTACTTCTTCTCGGTCATGGATCTAGATCCTACTACTTCCACTCGGTCATGTCTCTAGATCCTACTACTTCTACTCGGTCATGGCTCTAGATCCTACTACTTCTACTCGGTCATGGATCTAGATCCTACTACTTCTACTCGGTCATGGCTCTAGATCCTACTACTTCTACTCGGTCATGGCTCTAAATTCTACTACTTCTACTCGGTCATGCCTCTAGATCCTACTACTTCTACTCGGACATGGCTCTAGATCCTACTACTTCTACTCGGACATGGCTCTAGATCCTACTACTTCTACTCGGACATGGCTCTAGATCCTACTACTTCTACTCGGTCATGGCTCTAAATTCTACTACTTCTACTCGTTCATGGATCTAGATCCTACTACTTCTACTCGGTCATGGATCTAGATCCTACTACTTCTACTCGGTCATGGATCTAGATCCTACTACTTCTACTTGGTCATGGATCTAGATAATACTACTTCTACTCGGTCATGGATCAAGCTTCTATTTAGATAATACATTTTCCCCCTTTATCTACTTAGAATCCATATCAGTCACTTCTGTCTGTCTGTCTGTCTGGTAAACATTTTGAACACGTTATTTCAAAGTTTATATCCACTTATATCCGTCTAACTGTCTCTCTGTATTGTGTACATTTTATATCTTCCACTTTCCATTTTCGGATCAAATTCAAACTATGCACAAAACATGAATTAATCAATTTAATTTATTAGTGGTATTTAATAACTTTTGTTTAATATAATAAAAGGAAAATAAATCTTACAGTACCATAAAATTTGTTGTTGTTTTTTTATGCAATGTTTCTTTAATAAAGTGAATTTTAAAAAGTTTCATTCGTAGAAGTGTTTTTGATGTAAATGTGCAGTTCTTTACCTTCTATAAGCTTTATTTTTTAAAAAAGTATTTTATATATTTTTCTTGTTTCGTTGTGAAATACTGAACAAACTTTGCGTCTGAATGTCAGATCACTTCGCGCCACAATGCATAGAGATGTTCTTTAGAAACTATATCTTGTATCACACACGTCAAAGTTACAATACGTTCTATATTTCAACCAGGATGTGGAGAGTTACATATAGTAAGTATTACGTTGTAACATTCACTTTATTTTTTTTTTGTTCAACAAGTTCGTTAAAGTGTAGAGATCACGTGATAATCTAAGGAGGGAGGCGTTTATGGCGGTCACTCTACAACTTTGTAATCAACCAATCAGCAATTAACACGTCGTATGAGCGTGGGGAAAAACAAGCTTTTTTTTTAGAACTCTTCATCAAGGTCAACGTGTGCGGTCCACTGCGTGTAGTGACTATCGACACTCCCTTTCGTCACGTGAGCCAGCTGAGTGGTTCAGTTCAGCGTGCAGACGACTGTTAAAACTCTGACTAATATTGCAGACGATAATGTGCACTAAGACAAAGCGAGGTTTTGATAGTGCAGCAATCCATCTTTTCAAAGGAAACCTCAGAATTTGCGCTATTCAATATATATTTTCCATTTATTCCTACTTTACGAAGCAGTCTCTAATCATTTCTCATTCTATTCAATATTTGTAACGTTTTATTCAATAAAATATTTTTAAAAAACTTAAAAAAAAAAAAAAAGCTTAGATTGATTAAAATTGCATCAATTATTTTTAATTCGTTAATATTTTTTTTAGTAGTTCCAGACTAACAATAATAAATGTATGCGATTAAAAATATTTTTATTACTTTTTATTGTTTACAGCAACTATCATACTCACTGCATTCCCAGAGTGCTATGGTTTTATCACTCATTCGAAACGTAATAGTGGAGGGTGGTATCTATCGGAAGGAAGGTTTACGTGCTGCCTTTTCAAAAGCAATTTAAAAAATTTTGCTGAGTCTGGATTGTAACTTAAGACCCCTTATTGGGAGATTGACGTGTTTGCAACTGAGCTACCTAAGTACTTATTTAAAAAAAAGGTTTTATAGTTCATGGTTAGTTAAAATTTTTAGCGAATGATCTAATTCTTTGCACAAGGTTTATCTCCCTTAGCTTAGTACCTTTTCTATATAAAACATAATTAATGTATTACCACTTCCTAATGATTTACTAATTGGTCCATTTTGTATTGGTTCCTATGTTGTCATTGACAATGAATGCAAAGTTTGAACTTGATCGGAGAAAAGGAAGTAGGAGCAATAGCAGACAGACAGACGGAGTGACATGATAGGAGCTTGGTAGACATTAAAAATGAGTGGAAAGAGTAATTTAGATTGGAAATGTCTAGAAAAATAGATGCTTAAAACTTTAATTCGGAATCAATATTTCCATTATGATGTAAGAAAGACTGGGAGAATCGCAACTTCGCGGACATTATAATTTCGTCTGAACCGAAAAAAAAAAATTTGAGCCCCAGTTTGTTAAAGAGTACATTCTTTAAAACTGTTTTATATTGCTTTGATAGTAAAAGACTTTTGTTTATTTAATAATTGAACCTACTAATAACGACAATAGAACCGAATGTCTGTTCGTTTAAATCTCCCAAACTCGTTTTGGTTTCGCGCCATGTGGGTTCGGAAATAGCCGTGCTGGTGTATTTAATCCTCATTTCTAGCAAAGTTTCATGCCAAACAAAAAATCTCCTGTTCTAAAAGCCTCATCGAGCCACAAACTTTCTTCGACCAGGACACCCGCAAAAGTGAAGTTTGAAATAAAAACATTCAGAGTCAGTTCACGGTCATCATTCTCCACGCCCTCCCCATTTTTCCCCAGCCTCTCCCCTCTCCAGAACCTCACTTCAAACTTCCTGTCCATCCATATAAAAACATCTTTGAATAATAAAAACTGTCACTATACTTGCTGGACCTCGTCACGTGAACTTCTCTGTCGCGTGCTCCACTGACATACCGGAAGTGAGCTCTTTTTTTTTCCCAGCGAACTTTCCCGCCACAACTGAAGACTAGGGGAGAGCACTCTTTTTGGGTTTGAAGAGTATTTCAGTTGTGTGACAGATTGGGTTCAAGAGTAGAGAGTTTTTTTTTGTTTTATTTATTTATTATTATAATCTTTTTGTGTGTGTGTGTAATCTACGTTTATTGAAAACATTATCAGATTAAGATTATTAAGTCTATGTCTTAAATTTCATTTTAACAGATTACATATTAGTTGTTTGTTTGTTTTACATGTTTCGGATGTTCCTTCAAATTTGAGAATTATTACATCCTAGCCCAAACCTCCTGTAGGATGACGGGAGATGACAGTGGGTAGAAATCGAACCCGGGACCATCGAGACAACAGCTCAGAGCGCAAACCATATGACTAGGCGGCTAATATATATATATATATATATATATATATATATATATATCATGGGCGTAGCCAGGATTTTTTTGGGGAGGAGGGAGATTTTTTTTCTCCCCCCCCCCGCACCCCCCCGCGCGAAAAAAATATATTTATATGTATGTATATTTGTGTTTATATAATCTTAATTACATTCTGCCCCTTTATTCTTTCGGAAGACGTTTATTGGGCCCTAGAATAGGTTCATCCTGGTGTTAGTGGGAAAATTGTAGACTCCCCGCCATTGCTAGCAACTAGCGCTCCCCCAGCGCTGGGCGGAGCCCCGCGGCCAAGCACTATTTCTGGTATTGAAACAAAATGTATATTCTGAGGTATCTTCAGTGCAGTATCTTGCTATTAAAAAGTTTTATTTCAAAAACCTAATGTGCTATTCTTACTGACTTAGACCCTACTGCGCCGTTCGGCACATTTACGGCAAGCTGTTTCCACAAAATCTGTCACTGGTAATGTCTGAAGCCTCTTCCCACATGCTCTGAGGACCTCCATGAAAGTGTGGCGCCAAGTTGTACTAGGATGTCATCGCAACTCTTCTTATGCGTAATTCATTTTGTCGGAGAACATGTCCCGCAAACCTCGTGCGAAGCTCTGTCACAACCTTACCAAGAGGTCGACTTCCAGTTAGGCATAGCATTTTTTTGGTTGAGACCCGATCTCTATAATTTACTCCTAAAATCCGTCTTAACCATCTTTGTTGAGCCACATTTAGTGTTTTTCGATTTCGATTTTTTACCTTCAAACCCCGCTGAAGGGGGATTTAAACTCAAAACTGAGTCAAAACCCATTTAGCTACGCTCATAACATTTTGAGTGCGTTATTTGCGTTTTTTTTTTTACCGGGTATTGAAGAGGTATTTTTTAGCTTCAAACCCTACTGAAGAGGGGGTGGGGGTTAACTCAAAACCCCGGGCTACACTCAGAGATTTTGAGTGAGTAATTTTCTTTTTTCATATTGAAGAGGGGTTTTATCGTAAACTTTGGAGGGGGGTTCAAAATCAAAATCTTCCTTAACTGTCTTCGTGAAATTTGTGGGATTGTCGTTTGCATTTTTTTTGTTTTGTTTTATAGAAGATGGGAATTTAACTGCGAAAACCCCTGGTAGAGGGGTTTAAATTCAAAAACCAATGGTAGGGGGTTTTAAACTCAAACCCCCCCGTAGGGGGTTAGAAACTCAAAATTCCCCTGTTAGAAACCCCTTTTAGGGGGTTTTAAAACTCAAAATTCCATGGTAGGGGGTTTTAAACTCAAAACCTCCTTTGCTATGCTGGGGCAAGTGATAGTTTAGTATTAAAATCTCACCTAAAATAAACAAAATCAAAGCAAAAATCAGTCACTAAATTCTGCTCCACCCGCTGCGGGGGGGGGGGGGGTTCATTTCGGGGGGGGGGGGTTGGAACCCCAAAACTCTTCCCCCTGGCTACGCCCATGATATATATATATATAAATAAATAAATAAATAAATAAATATATATATATATATATATATATATATATATATATATATATATATATATATATATATATATATATATATATATATATATATATATATATATATAAATATAAACGGGTGGGGTGGGGGTGTCTATGTGTGTTTGTAAATTTTGTTACAATTGATTAATCACGAATTACTCTATTCACGTAGCACAAAAAGACTGTTATACCACCAAGACAATGCAGGCACCATAGTGATGTGTTTTTTTGTGTTTTTTTTTTAAATTAGATTTAGAAAAAAAATGCCAACTCTCAAAAAGACATTTGTGTAAGCCAGCTGAATGCCTATTGAAAAGTAAAATGGCTTTTTTAAAAGCTGAATAATGGCTTCCGTTCCAGGGGTGTGTCAGCACTTGAATGAATAAGTGGAAAACTTACCTCCCTCCCTCTCCCCCTTATCTCCAGATTTTAAAGTTTTTTTTTAATTGACAAGAATCTCACGGGCTGGGAGAAGGGTGGTAGCGAGCATTGAGGAGGGTCTGCAGAAGTGAGGCTGTCAGTCACGTGCCTTGAAAGGAAAAATATGTAGCTCTGTACATTAGAACAGGACTTTAAAAAAATAGAATTAAAATAAGAATGAAATATTTTTTAAATTATCTTTTCATGACTTACAGATTTGTGTGTGAATCAAATGATGGAAGAATATAAACAAGAAATAAGCGTACTGTGTAAAGTACAAACCCAAGTAGACAGAGAGTTTTCTTTGGAATGTCTTTCTCTCTTGAAGTTTCGGATATTTACACAATCATCTAGGTCTTGAAAAACCTATACTTTGTGATCCTATTTAAAAAATATATAAATCATTCCAATTTCATAAAATATGCCCTCCGCTCTCTTTCCAATACAACTAAATGTAAAATGTCATTGAAACTGTTATTGATATCTAGGATTCATTCAAGTCAACTCATTCTGGAAAATGTGGCAGTCCACAAACCTGTTTTAAAACGAAATGCAGAATATTATCCACACGGGTAACTCCAATAGGCATATATGCATATATTCACGGTCCGTGGATTATAAGAATAACTCATTTTAACTGACGAATAAAGTACATACCATTCATTATTTAGAATGGCTCCATCTTTTGTTGTTGCAATATTAGATTCAAGTTAAACATTGACCGCAACACTTGCACTATTATTTATCGTCAATCCACCAACCAAAGTTTTAGACTGGAGCATTTTGTTTTATACTTTACTTTCCAAAATAAAGATTATTCTTGCCAGCCTAGATCTCCCGCAGGACGCCAGCAGGTTGAAGTGGCTAGGCTTGAACTCAAGACCATACTGAAGACACATCGAAACGTATGCCAGACGTCCAGATAGCCATCATGAAACACCCCTTCGTGAAGCTTTGTGGGACGTTGGCTGTCCTGAAACAAGAGTCAAACATTAAATCAAGAACAAAATACTGAGGAGTCTTGAAGGAAGATATCACGAGTTGTTTCCTCTCAGTATGCAAACATAACAAAAAAGGATAACATATTATAGCTTCCACGAATAACATATAAATAACTATAACTATAAATACAACAGAACCAATGTATACGTGACATATAAGGAGAAATAATGCCTAACAACTATCATAAAGTGTGTATCCTTGTAGAACAGCAAACAAGACAATTACATCCAAGCGTGACATTTACCTCTGGCCTGAGTTGTGCCTAGACCGCAGAGCAAGACCACTTTCAATCAAAACATCACAATGATGCTAAAAGAACACAGTTCTACAATCACCTCAGATAAATGGCTGTGGAATTATCCCTTTTTTTTTCCCCAGCTAGAAAAATCAATATTTTTTTTAAATAGCTTCTTTTTGTAAGCAATCGTCAAATTTTAATACACGAAAAGTTTCAATTGTTTACTTCAGGAGATCAATGTCCTCATTTTTTGTTTTGTTCAACGTAATGACAAGAAAGGAACTGCACCATTCTATCTAAGTGGATCCGTGCCATTTCGCCAGAGGTTGGCCACTTTAAAAGACAATTTCAAAATGAGAGGCAAACATGAAATTCAAAAAAGAAGCATCTTCAGTTGTCGAGTGTGACGAAATATTCACAGCACATCATCCAGACATCTTGCACGAACGACGTGGAGTTTGGTTTTCACTTTCAGCAACAACTCTTGAGGCTAACGCGAGGACGGTAATGGTCAAACGTCGCATCAAGATGGCTGTCTTCCAAAAAAAGCAGTTCATCGAAATAAAAAAAAATATGACAAGACTTGAGGTTTGAGCTTGGTGAAGAGGGGGAGTGAAAGGGGAACACTAAATCCAGAGACTTGACTGAGATGTGCGTGACGAGCTAGCGGGAATGCGCAATTTGAGTGAAATGACTTGTGCGAGTGCGGGGAAGATGGCGGGGTAAACGACGTAATCTCAATCTATAGTGCACTGACGTGAGGAGACTGTCAAGCGCCCCTACAAAAAGTAGCGCTAAAAAAGAAATGTTTTGATAAAAAGCGCCCCTCAAAAAAATGTGAGAAAAATGATCAACCTTAACAATGCCACATTTCAACCCCCTATAGAAAGCCGAAATAACCGACTGAAGCAAACCCACTAACAAAAAGAAGTACTAAATCGGGATCTCAAACATATGGTCTATTGTCTATATCTTACATACAACAACCAAAAAAAAGCTATTGACTTAGATCACGTTTCGAGGGATGAATGATTTCCAACAGAAATAACTCCTTAACGGGGATTCTCAAACCAAAACTTAATTACAGTAAAATCTAATCTCTGTTAATAGTTTGATAGTTTTTTTTTACGACAAAATGTATATCAAAAATAGGAAGCAACACTATATGAAGAAAAGTGGAGGTGATGTAATGTAACCTACAGAAAAACATAAGAAAATAAAAAGGAGATATAGTGGAAGAGATTTTGAAATAAATATCACAGAAATCCGTTTAAAAGAATACCATAAACAATGTCAAGGACGCCATTTGAAAAGATCATTGTTGCCAACAAAATGAAAAAAAAAATACAAAGATCTTAGAAATTTGATAGTTGCTATTGTGTTGAAAAATGTCACGTACCTTCTCCATTCATATATATTACAACTTACACTTTCTGCTATATCACGTGACCTGAACCATGCAACTGATTACGTTCCAATCTACACCCTAGAGAGCTGAAATCCGTGATATAACTTGAGAATTATTTTTTATGGGTACTTACCATTGCAAATATAACTCCAGCCTGTATATAAGTGTTGCCTGTACATTGTAGATCAATGGTGGTGAATATTTACACCGGTAATGATGACCTTGGGCTTCAGACGATTCGGCAGCAGGGACTTCTACTAAAGGTGTTGTTTCTTGAGTTGAGAATATCGAGATTGGAAGTTTCTTGAACTGGGTCAACAAGTCCTTGTATGGGAGCCCAGAGAAATGTATTTTAGTATCTGCATTGCTCGAATCATTGCAGGCGCTTTGATACAAAGTAGCAACTGATTGGTTGCTTCTCGAGCAAACAACCAATCGTGTGTTTACTATTTCATGTAGGTGAGTGGCGTCTCACCAAGACCAAACGTCATATTAGGCCTCAACACTAACCGGCCACGTAGAGTGAAGACCAATAGCTCGTTGCCAAGTCATATATACCTGTGACGTGGCAACTAGGGATACGTCTCAATTGCCCATAGATTGTGACGTTGCAGGTCAGTGTTCGGGCCTTCTATGACGATTGGTTTCGGTTTCAGGCAGTTGATGATTCTTCTCATAATACCATACTGAACATATGGCTGTATACTGATTTGCAATATTTTATTATCTATAACATTATTTTATTGTTAGTTAATATTTTATACATATTTATTTATGTTTTTTCATACAATTTGAGATCATGGAAAAAAATCTCCTGATTGAGTTCCGCAGAAAGCCCGCGAAGATCCGTAAGTTATTTTTCTCATTAATATTTATTGAGAGCCCGCGTGGTGGTGAAGCCACAAAAGTGAACCGCAAGGCAGTGAAGGATTACCGCATTGACATCATGGGTGTTTAGAAAATCTTTCATACATAAAGTGGCCACAATGACACAAAGATAAAGGCACATTTCTTGTTCCATTGGCTAGACAAACTTGTACAAATGCTCCTTCTCCCCTAGCGCTATTAGAGCATGGAATGGGTTGCCTGAGCCAGCCAGGAAAACCAGTGACTTGGCTGAATTTAAGTCATTGGTTAACATGCATGACTAGTTGCATGACGCGTAGGACGTAATCATCTTCTTTTTTTTAAAGTAACATCTGTATCATATAAGATTTATAAGATAATAAATAATAAGAACACAGTTTAAATTGTTGTCATTAGAACCTTCGTCCAGTTGTGTCAGTGTGTGGGGGCGGCATCTGCTGATTCGGTTTATTTAATGTAGGCAGTTTGTCAACATATCTGGATATCTTGCTGAGTGGCATTACGATCTTGAATGCCTAGCAGAAGAGAATTGAGTTCGAATCCCGATATAAACTAAGTTTTTTAAGAGATCGGAGCATGGATATTAAAGACGTGTGTTATTTCGGAGTACAGGTAACAACAAAGCTTGAAACACACAAAACTACTCTATTTTCAATGTCGTTAATTCAGATCAGGTTATGTGATGAATGATAGTTTCTGTAGTCGTGGAATTTTGTTTTTTAGGTAAAATAATGAAGTTCGTGTCATCTCTCCCAATCTTAATCAATAAACGAGTGGCTAGGCAAAATGGAAGGTGGGGTTAACCATAGGAATGCGGGCTTATAACAAATGGCTACTATACTAATGAGATATATAATCCCCCCTCAGGCACGGGTTTTCCTCCCCCCCCTCCCCCCCTAATGTTATATTACCAAACAAAACCACGCATTTACACACCAACATACATATCCACATTGTGTACCCACATTTCATAAGCATTCATCATACACACCGTCCATCTCCTAGAGTAAATAGACCAACCTGTTCATCTCAAAGAGTAACAAGACCACACTGTCCATCTCCTAGAGTCACCTGACCACACCGTAGATCTCCTAGAGTAACGTATACCATACTGTCTATCTCCTAGAGTAACTAGACCACACTGTCCATCTCCTAGAGTAACTAGACCACACTGTCCATCTCCTAGAGTAACTAGACCACACTGTCCATCTCCTAGAGTAACTAGACCACACTGTCCATCTCCTAGAGTAACCAGAACACACTATCCATCTCCTAGAGTAACCAGACCACACTGTCCATCTCCTAGAGTAACCGGACCACACTGTCCATCTCATAGAGTAACTAGACCACACTTTCCATCTCCTAGAGTAACTAGACCACACTGTCCATCTCCTAGAGTAACTAGACCACACTTTCCATCTCCTAGAGTAACCAGAACACACTGTCCATCTCCTAGAGTAACCGGACCACACTGTCCATCTCATAGAGTAACTAGACCACACTTTCCATCTCCTAGAGTAACCAGACCACACTGTCCATCTCCTAGAGTAACCGGACCACACTGTCCATCTCATAGAGTAACTAGACCACACTTTCCATCTCCTAGAGTAACTAGACCACACTTTCCATCTCCTAAAGTAACTAGACCACACTGTCCATCTCCTAGAGTAACCGGACCACACTGTCCATCTCATAGAGTAACTAGACCACACTTTCCATCTCCTAGAGTAACTAGACCACACTGTCCATCTCCTAGAGTAACCAGACCACACTGTCCATCTCCTAGAGTAACTAGACCACACTGTCCATCTCCTAGAGTAACTAGAACACACTGTCCATCTCCTAGAGTAACCAGACCACACAGTCCATCTCCTAGAGTAACCAGACTTCACTGTCCATCTCCTAGAGTAATTATACCACACTGTCCATCTTCTTGAGATAGATAGATAGATAGTCATTTTCTACATGTTTAAAACCCATATTAAAGAAACACAGTTCTTCATCCCTTCAATTAGATTGTTTCCTCAATTTGAGACCCCCTCTCATTGTTTGCATTCTTATTTTTTTTTGTCTGTTGTTGAAAATAACATTTTTGTGTTGTCCGCCTGTCCAGTGGCCCGTCGAAACAATTTGTCATCATTACCGCTGTTATCGCCCAGCTAATGAAACAACTGATAAAACGGATCTGGTTGAAACGTGTTCCTACTGAAGGCACTGCCTTGTGGGAAGGAAACGAGACTGAGGCTAACTTCCTGGCCGCGTTGTGTCACAAACACATTTTCTGATCGAATGGTTTTTTTTAATCTTTAGAAACGTTTGGAAACGACGGCGATAAAAACACTAACACAAAAGAAATATGAAATAACTATATTTTTTTTTAATTCAAAGAAAAAGAATACAAGGCAGACAATGAGAAAAATAAAAGAGTACAATTATTGAAACATTTTTAAAGATCATTTTCCTAGTAAGACATATAAATGTATTGTTTTATTCTTATAAAGTGCAGCTGTAGAGCAATGGTAATACTAATTGCCAAAAGATTGAAAAAAAATTCTCGACCCCAACCGTTACATAGTGAGAGTGTTGACTGTCCGTCATCCGTCATGTTAATAGCGAAAAAAAAAACTAAACTAAAAGCTATTGAGAATTTGATTAACCTTTAATTTTCCTTCCGAAACATTGCAATAGTTTAAGTACATATAATAAATTGTTCCGGATGTTTGTATATAAAGTGAGAGAAAAAGAGAATTCAATATAAATCTAATACCGTGAATTAAATATTTGGGATGGTATCGTATACCATAGCTTTGTGGAGAGAGATTTTCATACCATACTTTGGTGTTAAGAAGGTTTTTTTTCCTTAAAAATCTGAACATAGTATTAACGGCAATTAGATTTTGTAACGTTTTAGCTAGAAAATTAAATGTAATGTAAGACAGAAATGCGATATTACATAAATAGAGTTAGAATGTTTCTCATAAAAATCCTGAACAACCGATTTTCGTAAATGAGAAGAAGATTTGTTTTTATTTATTAAAAGAGGGATATCAAACAGTTATTTGCGTTATTGATTTTTTATCTAAAATTCTGTTTTTGGTTGTAAGTAAACGTAAGTTATGTAGGTCGATTTCTTGTTGAAAACCAAAGTCCGCCGGAACATTCTTAACAGAGGAACAAAATTAAATGTAAAATAAGTCAAAAAGTGATTTTCAATAATCTTTTGTAGTAAATTATTATCTTATTTTAAACTCCTGAACAACCTATTGTCGATATTTCTGGAAACAAAAAGTCATTAGACATAAATTTGTTTTGAGTTGAAATACGAAACAATCTCGTGTCTCGAGAACTAAACTATAGTGACGTATCGTCAAAGAATATAACTGTATTGTAAGTCATTGATACGATTTCTAACAATCATTTGACATAGTTTGTGTTTATAATATAATATCCGGAACAGCTTTATAGTTAAGGAAATATAAGTCTATAGAAATTTTCAGTTAGCATATATATGCGATTTACTTTAAAAAACCGGAACAACATATGATTGATCATGTGTATTTGCAACATTTAAATGTAATATTATTTAGAAGAGCAAACAAACATTCATTGGCATTGATTAGTTTTTCACAAAAACATCCGAAACAATCTAATATAGAGACTTAAAACTATTGCGATGTTTCGGTAGGCACATTAAAGGTTAAAACAGATTTTCAATAGTTTTTAGTGTTGTTTTTTATCTAAACGTGACGGACAGACCGACCAACAGAAAAAACGCACAAAAATTAGCGGCTTTAATCCTTATGGGGGTCACTAAAAAAATAATAAAATCTAATTATTTAAATATTTTTATGGAACTGATTTAGTATCGTATTATGTTTCGGTCTGTCGCTACTGTATGTAAATCGCTGCATAAACAGTCCATTTTAGATAATGTGCGTGGTATTTACATACAAATTGTATTCTAGGCCTTTATAAACATACATAAATGTTCACTTTTAATTTTAGCAACTTGTTTACTAGAAAAAAAAAACACAGTTAACTAATATCTATATTTGTTGCGATCATTTATTGTACATTTTATAAATATATTTCACTTAGTGATACTAAAAATGCACAAAATTTAGTCTTTCTTTGCTACTAAAATATAATATTATCTCCCTTACATTTATGTATTGTTTTAAAATTGTTGTAATTTTACGACAAAATTGCTTGCATAATTGATTTTATAAACTAAACGGTTAGCTTTTAGAAAACCAAAAGTAGGCGTTGTACCTAAATTTTGCAAGCATCATCGCGTGGGGAAATAATATTTTTCATTTCTCTTCTAGTTATCGAGACCTGAGTATGACAGACATTTTGCACAAACCTAATAGCGGCTTTTCCCTCTTCGGGGGCCGCTAAAAAAGCTAATCAGCACTTCATTTTCTTTGTACACCGGATACACCAAAATGCAAGCATTTATAGTTTTTTCCCCAATGCCCGACAAAATCTCCTACAGTAAGAAAGTTTACTTCTACTTAGTTTAAATATTTTTATTTTCAGTGGTATTGCCTTGACATTGGTAGAATACAAATTGCCCTGTGCATGCAATTCACACGCAGGTTGCTCAGCCGCGAGGCGGCGTCTCACTTCTCGTCTTTGTTCGCTCGAATGACGCAAGTGTAGCAGCTGTAGCCCTGCTACACAATATTGTGATAGAGCTGCTCACAGAACCAGTTGGTGGAGCTCATCCACTTAACCATGCGTGACGTGGCTGTTGTGATGTGAACAGATGAACAACCTAACCCCTTCTCCCGTTTCTCTCGATACTATGTCATAAGTGTGGGTAGACCAGATTCACATATGACCTTCCCCCTCCCAAGTGGCAGCATTATGGCGGGTGCTATGTTCAAGAGTGAGGCATGACAAATAGGATGCTAGTATTGCAAGTCAACGTAAACACGAAGCCATTTGGTTTCGGGCTGAGCAAAGTAAATTACGTGTAAAAAGTCTAATTGTGTTGACGTAAATTTAGTTTAACAGATTCAGGTTATAGATCACATTGGAAGAAAGTAAAGCAGGGGCTAGCGCCGCTAGAGCGATGTTTAGTTGATAACGTTTGAGTGTGTGTAGTTGTCGTACTGGTGTCACTACAAATTCACTGTTCTATTTCATCGAAAACATTTGCGATTTTAGGAAGGTTTATACCAATCTGAATTTTTTTTCTGTCTATTGATAATTTGAGTGCATATTTATGATTTGAAACAGTTGTTCACGGTTTGTTTCTTTCTGGACTCATTAAAATTTCAGCTAACGTGCCGCATCTTCAAAACATAAAATGTCTTCCACTCAAACCGAGCGTTTGTGACCTCACTATGGGCCATTCTAGTGACGGACAGCACGTTGTCACTTGCCGGATGTGGTAAGCGGGTCGTTGTTAGGGTATGCCTTGTAGATTTAGATGGATGAATGGTTGGCTGTCTCGATGGTTTCTGGTTCTAACTCTACACGTCACCATTCTCCGCCGTCTTGGGGTGGGGGGGGGTGAGTTAGGGCTAGCATTGAACTCTGAAGAAACATCCGAAACCTATAAAACAAAACTCTTCACAAGAAATGTGTTGTTTTTGTTTACGACGTATCTCTTAGTTCTTGAAAGCTTGTAGCTTGATTCTTTCTTATAAATATTAACTAACAGATATTGGAAAGGTTGGGGGTTGTTGTTGTTGCCAGCTGTTGACTTGTAGCACCAAACTGCTGGTAGGTAAAATCTAACTCACTACAAAAACACATCCTTTTAGTCTGGCGTTCTAGAGCGTCTGTCCTAATTACAACTGCTGACAACAATGCCGTCTATCTAGCTTCATACACAACCAATCGCTAACCTCTTCTCACCGTCACCATAGAAACACACACATACACACACTCCATAACCGTCTGTTATGCGTTTCTCTGCAAAAGACAATACTAAACATACGCTAAAAACGCATTAGGAGGCACAATTTCAGAAAACAGGCTATAAAGTGGTAAAAGACCTGGACGCTTATGTCTTTTAGGTTGTCATGGATGTCGAACACATATTGAGATCTACGGATTCTTAAATTCAATGAAGAAATCAAGACAAAAGATGTACATCTATGACACATAATAACGAAAGTGGGATGGAGATCACACAGAATGAGACCAATAGAAAGTTGAAGCAGAAAGAATTGAGACTATAAGATATAAAGCAACCCTATTAAAAACTGTGCGAAAATTATACGGGAAGTGTCGGTAAGTGACTCTAGACATTAAAACAAGTAGAGAATATGATAAGTAGACTATAAAAAGATTAAATCTGACAGGAAAGAAAGACAGAGAGACAGAGACAGAGGTGTATGAATCCAAGGAGAGAGAAAGACACAGAGAGAATGAAGATAGAACTAAAGAGAAAGAGATCTAGTTAGAACGAGAGAGAAAGATTGGAGAAGTCTCCCCATCTACGTCATTGTCGTCTGTTGTCTACCCAGCCTACAGTCATTAGGTCACAAAGAGACATAACTCTACCAACACAAAGACTTCACTAACGGAGCTAATGAAGTTGATACAAGAATCTACCCAATCTATTGACAGTGACAGTGACAGTTTCTGTTTTAGCTTAACATCAGAGAGACTTATTACACCAGCACAGAACCTTCGTTAACAGAATCAAATCAATAGCTCAAAGATACTGTCAAGAGGAAGCCAGTCTTATAAAGATTTATATTTTAGGTCGAGTGACTTCAAACTTAATGGAATCAAATCAGAGCATTACATATTTCTGAGAGTTACGGTGCTGATGCAAAGTCTTTGATTTAAAATTTAGTTTTGACAGTCGAATGAAGATATGATTTAAAAAATAATAATTTACAACATAATGCTAATTAAAACAGACACCGCCCTCTCCACTTCATGTTATTCTTTCTAATAGTTCGTAAGTTTCCAAATCTGTTTCACGCCCACACAAAGAGAAGGGTGGACACAATGTCACAAAAAAGGCATCGATTTATTTTTAGAATATAAAGAAATCATTTATGTAATTTTTGAAAATTTGTTCTATAGAAAATAACCTCACTTTCTCCTTCCCTTAGGTTCAGGTTGGACGAATGTTGGTTGAAGGAGGCACGCCATTAGCACCCTCCTCGTAGACGCCAGTGAACTATACTTCAAACATTGGGAAATTCCTGGCAATGATTTGTTATCACTTTCAAATTATTCAAATGAATATAACCTATAAGATTTAAATAATTTGAAACCATAATAGGTCACAATCGCCTATTTAAAACGGTACCGCTCCATACCTCAGTACTTTGTATTTTATGTATACATCTGGGGCAGTGTAAATGTAAAATATAGAGCTAGATATTTGTATATGTCACACATAGGCAAGAGAGATAACTTGGAACAAATAATTTCCAATCATGTGACAGGTTCTGCACTGTAAGAAGATGTACTTATATGGCTAGCAGTTTAAAAACTATTCAATAATAAATGTCGAAAAAGAATAGTTTTGGTTTTTAAATAATACAACTCGAGATCACAAATTTCTGTTTAAGGCAAACAATTTTTATAAATTATAAGCGATCTATTTAACAGTTGAAAAAAAATATATATAAATGCCATTAAAAAATATTTATTTCTGTCCAGCATTATATACCACATAGTCAATATCAATGTTATAGTACACATGAGCTACGAGAATCATGGGAAATTCCGCCCCTAAATTGACTTAACTAGTGATCACAAAGAAAGAGATTCATGTTTTTGTATGATGCCGTTACAATCAGCGAACAAATTCTAATCAGTTGTATACATTTCTGTCCCCGCCTAGAATGATTGATCGGTGCATTAAATATGAAACTGGGTTGAAGTCAATAGCCCCTTTCACGATAAGACGGGCACCAGACTAGTTACTGTAACACTGTCATTCTAATGCAGGTCAAGGATAGCACTGCTGTAGAATCACATTTATTTATTTTGTTTAACCGACTAACAGTGCAAGAAAAACAAAGTTAGTCTTTCAACCCCATCAAACATAAATTGCATTTAGTTATTTTGTATTTTTGTTTAGGCACTTTGTATTTCGTTGGTGGAGAGTATGTATTTCAATTATGACTACATTTTTTTTTGGTTTCTTACAAATTACTCCCCCCCCCCGCGGTTGTCTCTGTCCCAGGCGATTACATTTGCTTAATTTTCCTGCTTACTTGACACCTACCATCGTGGCTTACGTGGTGCCAGCAATTTATTGCATCCATATCTAAATGACCCCCGAAAGAATAAAACATATTTTGAAATATTATAACTCCTCTTTCGTAATCCAAGATGAGTACAATTTCATCTCCTAGGAACTTGGAGATGTAGTCTTGCAATCCTAGCTTTGAAAAGCTTGCCAAAGTCAAGGCGAGCCTCGCAATGAAACTTGTTCAAAGTGAGGGATATTTACGCAGCATCAGCCTCACTCGCTCGCCCCTGGCTAGCTACATCCAGTGACAGAACAGGGTCAAAACAACTGGTCCTGGTTTGGTGAACTTCAGAACTCACGTCCCAGTGACGAGGTTGACCATAGCTTCTGTTTTAGAAATACTATCGCTAGTGAAATCTAACAGTGATGACGTCACTCCTTCCCTCTCTAAACAGCAACCTTTGACACGAAACAGTCGCAGATGACGTAATAAGAATCAAGATCTATTAAAGACAGCTCGGCTTTTGTTTATAGTATCGTTTATAGTATCGTTTATAGTATCGTTAAGCGTAAGGATGATGACCACTTTTGTCATACAGGGGGCTGAGCACTTTGCATTACAATTAATTTTAGGCCTCTTATTTAGCCTGGTGAGTTCTATAGACTCCTACGTAAGCTCAGAATGTTCGGCTGAACACTGGGTTACCTATTCCTGCTGGAGCCTGTGTGAATTACCTTGATTTCCTTATCTTGGGGTTGTCATTGTTGTCTTCTTGTCCACTGCCTTGTAGTACATCTCCTGCCGTCTATAATTGGATATTGTCCATCACAAATCCCATCTGTGTATTGCCATGTCACTTCCTGTTCTGCTAATGTACGGAAGTTTACAAGAAGTCTTTTTCATGGAACTTCTGTCATATCCCGTCATTACTAACACTTTCAATGATCGCAGACATCTTCTACAGACAACATTCAATCACATTTATACCAAGACTAAAACTATAAAACATCTATACAGAAAAAGATATAAAATATATAGTTCCTCCTTCCGTTGAGAAGATGAGCACATTTCTCATTTCCTATGGACTCGAAGATGGCTTTAAAAAGCCGTCCGTATACGTGGCATGGGCGTGTTGCAGATAGGCCTGCTTCTTCTCTCAGCTTTTTGTTGGTTCGGCGCTCTTTCGCCCTGGCCACTCTTTTTGCTTCAAATCTTGAGACTCACAGCTTCACGCCTTGAGGAGCGATGGAGAGCTAGTGCTTCCCAGCCGTGAATGTCGATATCGCATTCCTTGAAGGAGCTCTTGAAAGTGTCTTTGTAGCGCTTGTATTAACCTACCTGGGAGTGCTTTTCTGCACACAACTCCCCAAGTCGTTTGGGGAGGCGATGTCCTGCCCATCGAAGTTGGGAATTTTTTACAGTTACATTGATATTGTTCGTGTTGGACATCTTTATAATTTCTGTGTCTGGTATGTGGTCGGACCAATGCACCTTATGGATACTCCTTTGACAGCGAGTTTAGCTTTTTGGTGTGGCGGGAATATAAGGTCCAGGAGTCTGATGCATAAAGGAGTAACGGGAGAACTACAGCACTGTGGACTTTCAGTTTTGTGGATACTGAGTCCTCTCCGTTTTTCTTGAAGTCTGCCAAAAGCAGCACGAGCAACACGGAAGTCAACCTCATCATCTAGGATGGCGTTTGTTGATATGGTGCTTCCCAGAAAGACAAACCTTTTAACGTTTGCTAATTTCTGGCCCTCTATGAGATAGTCTGGTTCTGTGACATCTATTTTTGTATCATACAGAAAAAGATACTAAATAACACTTTGTTAACAGTATAAATGTATATAAATGAGAAAAACATGACTTTACATTGACAAATTTACACTTTTAAATGAAGACATGGAATTAGTTTCTATAAATGTTTCGATAACTTAATGCAAACCATTAATAAATATGTTGTTTGGAACCAAGAAAGAAACTGATAATTCTCTGGTAAAATAATTCGACTCTGTGGGTAATTTAAACATACGTCGTATGATGACATATCTGGACATACAGGAAATAACAACAACCTAATTTTCTTTTATTGTTTATTGAGAACAAAGATTCTTTGATTAATGTTGTATATTTTTTAAAAAGCTAATAATTCAATTTCGTTTTTTTAAATGCCAACACTTGATTAAAGTCAAATAAAGGATGTCATTATCTTTTATTTGTATAGATTTAGTTTATTCAATTTTTTTTTCAATAACTAAAGTCAGACAAGAATGTATTAACTACTATTCTAAGATTTCTCGTCTCTGACCACTACTAAACAAATTGACCTTTTAGTATATGATTTATTTTTATATTTTGATGACCACGTTAAAACATTAAATAAAAAAGGACAAAATAAAAAAAAACAGTATTCAAGTTCTTCAAAATTTGTGTTTACGTCAATGGATTATTTTTTTCACTGTTTCATTAATTATCTATGCTGTAGTTTTTGTAGTCTAAAATGTTATATATATATATATAAAGGCATCGTGTATCATGGTGGCTATAAATGGGTCAATACAAGTGTAATTTTTAGTCACAGAACACACAAAAGTAATTGTATTCATTCCCTTCCAAGTCCCGCTATCAAAGCTATCCTTTGATACACTTTTTGTCCAGCCCGCCCTTTCACTTCCTCTTCCATCATTGAACAACAAACACGGTGCGCGTGACGTCTGCCTTTCTGTGACATGCGCAAACTTGCTGAAAGATGCAGTATGGCCCAAGAAATCAATACATGCCATGATGGCCGACAAGTGTGGGTCAATTAGGTTGTAAATTTGCTTTGCTCTTCTAAATCATCGGAACTTTAAAATCCGTTCCGATGAGAGTTTTTGTTTTTTTTTTTACCTGAAAGCAGGGCCCATACTGATCACGGCAAATAGCGCCGCCTTTGCCATCGTGGCCTGCAAGTTGATGTTTGAACTAGATGTAACTAGTGTTTGAGTTATCTCGAGGAAAAGCATAGCAGGTTTGATAACGATTTTCAGTGGCGTGACGTGGTAAAATTTTGGGTGGGGTTAGTTTGGTATAGCAGATCATAACACTAAAATGGCTTAAATCAAAGGCACATTTAGTAACCTACTAGATGGTGTTAGAGCTTTGGCTCAGTTGAACTGATGAGCTTTTGGTGCCAACACGACAAACTAATGGAACACATTTCTGTTAGTGAGAGACTCTCAGTAGAACTTCCCAATCAAGCAAGTTCTCTAAGCTACAAGTGTCGATATTTGCTACATCCTGTGTTTCATACCCATTGGCGGATCTAGAACTTTGGAGTGGGGGGGGGCGATTTTTTTCCAAACCCTAACCCTAACGCTTAGTAAACCCTTGCCCCAATCATAAACGCACGTACAGCATATATATATATATATACATATATATATATATATATATATATATATATATGTATAAAGCATTATTTTTAAAAAGCAGTGTTTCTCAACCTTTGGCGGAAAAAAAAGAGCCCTGATGTGACCTTTCTCTTGACAGCTAAGGGGTCTGGGGGAGCGCTGTAAGCTCCCCCAGTGCCCTGACGCAAAAAACGTTTTTCACTGCCGAAACGCATTCTCCTGACATCCTATTGAAAAAGGACATTTTGAATAATGTTTTACTAGAAAAATATTCTAATATAAATTTGAAGGCCCTTACTACATTGCATACACAACCGATTTGTTATTTGAAAAGATAAGATACCCCACATATTTAGAATAAGACATAGATGTGAGTTATAGTCCAATCACTATTAGTCAAGGTTGTAAAAAGGTGACTAGGAAAATAATATTTGCGTTCAGAATTCATCTCAATTGTAAGTCTAATAATAAAACATTCCGTATGAATTCTAAATTTTCCAAAACAAAGTCTTTCTTAAAATAACTAAGATAAATTCGTATACAATGACATAAACTCTGTCGCCATATTTAACTATTCTGTTTTAAAACGTCATGTTTTTGTCTGGCAAGGGGAGAGGGCGGTAGAGTGAAAACGTTAATCCTCACTCCTTTTTAGAATTTCTGCTAATGATTGCATTTGGCATTAGAAAATAGGGGTTGGGGCAATTCGATATAAGAATTTAATTTACAGCATATCTAACTTTAGATGGTGACAATTTTGTTTAAATTGTGTAATTTCTTAAATAAAATACAAAAAGAAAAAAAAGTATTGGTTTATGCGATGAACGGAAGGTGATTGTATGTATCGTCCTTCCCACCTGGTACAACCCTTTTCATTTTATATTTACTAATGATAAAATTTGAGATCTGCGACATTATATACAGGTGGGCTAAAACATCAATATGTAGCTAATATTATATAGATATTTAACTTATTTTGTTTACAAACAATGATTTCTCCATAAAAATAGGACCGCCCCCCCCCCACTCAGAAGGATAGGGTGGGGAGGGCAGTAGATGCAATCGCCGCCTACCTTACCCCACTGAATCGGCCAAGATACCAGAAAGGGAATGACATAATATAAAAATTATATTTTAATTCAACTAATTTTGTTCACAAACTAGGATTTCCCCATAAAAGTAGGACCGCCCCCCTCCCAAAATTAAACGGTTTAGGTGAGATAGGCAGTAGATGTATTCGCCCCCCCCCCCCACCATCCAATCGGCCAACAGGGGAACGACATAATATAAAGATTGTTTACAACACCAATAAAAAGTTTTAATAATATATATATTTAATTGATATTGTTAGCAATCTGTGATTGAGCAAATAAATTGGACAATCCCCCACTCGTTTAGTTTATAGAAGAGGAAGGGGGTTGATGCCATCGCCCCCTCACAACCCTACCAAATCGGCCAACACACTAGAGAGGGGCGAAATAATCTAAAAAAAAAGATTGAAATATAAATAATTAGTATATATTATTAACATCAGTAATAAATTAGTATACAAATTGTGTGAATTCTATACTAAAATTCGTCGGCCGAATCGGAGGGGGGGGGGCGATCGCCCCATACCCCCCCTGGATCCGCCAGTGTTAGTACCCCACCTCCAATCCGGGCAAAAAAAGGATAGCATGCTTGATAACGAATTTCAGTGGCGAATCGAAGTAATATTTTGGGGGGATGTTAGCTTTGTAAAAAAAATATAAATATTTTCAATGTCGTCATCAATCCTTTTTTTTTTTTAAATTTAATGTCAATGTCAACACTAAATGTAAGTAAAAGCGATATCGTTTCATCTTCTGAAAGGGCATTTTAAAATAACGTTCAAACCTGAAATGTCTGCAGCAAAATATTTTATATAAATTTCAAAATATCTAACATATAATCGACTTTTTTGTTGGAATAGTCGAAATTTTCAGACTGTCGAACATCATGTTGACGACTAAATTGTGATAAAAAAAATGATGAAAAGATAAAGATGTTTTACTAAACACACAGATGATCCTCTGACCGTCATGTCTTTGACAGATGTCAGCGCGCTTAATGTACTTCAGATGTCCCTCTCATAAAAGTATTGGCCAGTGCTGGCTCCTGAGACGCTCTTTTTTTACTAGGATAAATAGTTTGCGTTCTATAGACACCAGGAGAATGCATTTCTCAGCTCTGGTTGTCAGAAAACACTTTGATATCGGCTCGGAACACCCCAATCACATCAACCGTTTTAAACAAGCGACCTTCTTACTAAAAGAAAAAGGCGTTGAAAACGCATGAAGAAAGATTCTGAATTTCAGAATGCAGGAAAATACGTTGCCTTAGCCCAAGGGGGGGGGGGGGAGGGAAAGCTTGCAGCAATCTCCTAGACCCCCTTAGCTGTATGGAGGGGGGGGGGCAATGCTGCGTCTTCAATACTCTCCTGAAAGAACATTTCTAGTACACAAAACACAATTATCTATAAACACAAACGTTTTTGTTTCTATACATTTTTAAAACCTTTCGAGACCCAAATATAGGAGTCTACAGCGCTCCCCCCATGCCTACAGCTGGTTAAGGTGGACACAAGGACATCGATTTTTTTTTCATCTAGGGGGACGCCACTGTAAAAGCTGATAGGAAATCCTGTACTAAACCAAAGAATAATGTTTGTGCTCTTTTTCAGCACTAGAATAAAATTTTTAAGTACTTTTGTTTGTAGCATACAAAAGTTTTTGATAATTTAGTTGGACATCGATGTTTTAATATGACTTTCTTGACAATGTTAATTTTTGTGTTACATTGTAAACTATTATGATTTAGATAGCAGCGAAAATCTTAAAATATTGCGTCCTTGACATTGTTTATTTGTCTACTTATTTCAAACTCTTTTCCAATCTTCCTATTTCAATTTAGTTTCTTTTTTTCTGTATGCTCCATTTAACTCCATTATATCACCACCACATAGCTTTACACCGCTTTCTCTTCTTTTTCTCTTGCCTGTAATTTTTTTTTTCGTAAAATGAACATCTATCAGATCTTAAAAATTTGAATGTCAACAAAGAGTAGCTACTGGGACCAAATGTTATTCTGAAAATCCCAAACATTTTTTAAAAAGTTTTCCTAATGAAAAACAATCGCGAAATGCAGGCCTTAAATCATAGAATATGTTATTTCGATAGAACTGCTGTGTTTGCTGTCATGAGAACCTATTGTGTTGAAGTTGTCGGAAAGGGAATTACTTTTCTATCTTAACATTTGGACTGCACTCAAAGGTCTTCATACTACTACATCTATGTTGCATAGGCTACCAGACATAAGGAGGGAAAAAAAAAATACTGGTAGATTACGTAACTGATGGCGAAAAAACACTTTAAATATGAAATAAAAACCAAAGGAGAAATAGATGAAAAATGTGTTTGATAAAATCGTATTCGAGATGCAGCCAATTCGTCTCGACAAAAAGACTCAACACTCAATATGCGCATCTAGATGTTCTCTCGATCGTACGAGTAGATCTTTTATGTTGGGTATCGATTCTCGTGGAGACAAAAGGTCCTGATATATGATCTATATTGCATGCGCCATGCCGGCCATAAGCCCCAGTCAGCAGATGTGATAGAATGAACCAGATTGTGGTGATTTACTGAAGTCAGACCGAGACTTTAATTCAGGGTTTAGGCTTTGTTCACAAGGGAAAAAACAAATAAATTCTCCAATTTCAAGTGATATATATATATATCTTTCATTTAGCTTTTTATATAGCTTTTAGATAGCGCTACTTTCATGCTTATAGCATGCTCAGAGCGCTTTGGTCCAATCTCATTTGTGGACCAGTGGGGGGAGGGGGTATCTAGGAGTTGGTTTTCCGTGCTGCCTTTAGGCGCTCAGTAAACATAACTCTGCCCGAGTCAGGTGTCGAACCTCGAGCCCTCTTCTAGGTAGCCAAGCCAAGCCAAGCTCGCACTGAGCCTCTCGACCACGATGTATTTCTATCAAGTATAGTTGTTTAAGATATAGTTAAAGCTAAGACGTAGTGAATATAAGAACTGTTGGATACAATTAAACTCTCTCGATGCTAACGCGCTCCCTGTTTACAGTTATCATAGATGAGTTAAATTTTCGTTTTGTCGTATATAAACCAAATAAAATTCCTTTAAAAAGCTATTTAACTAATAAACTAATATCTTTAAATTATAGATTTAACTTAATTCAGCATCATTTCCACTAATTAATTCAAATTAACAACTCTTAGTTTAGGACTATTTTGTCTCACTAATCCTTATAATTAGATCTAATATTAATTAGTCTATATTTATTATTATATCCTTAGATTTTAGATCTAGTCAGACTTAGACTTTAATTAAGGCTTTAGATCTACTAATCATCTACTAAAATAACTAATAGTTATATTCTATATAGTTAATTAAACACATAAATATATTGATCTAGAATTAGATCTAGATCTAGAATTAGATGTGGATCTAGTCTAGGTCTATATTTTGAATAAACCATTTGATTGTCATTGTAAATTAGCTATCACTTTAGACTTAGAATTAGCTTAGGCCGTCTTAGGCATTTTTAACCTCAAACTAGATTTAGACTAGACCTTTAAAAACTAAAATCAACAACAGTCATCATGAAATTGCTCTGGCTATTTATCCTAATAATTACTAAATACACACTAGCTGAACACAGAACTAGATCTACCTCAGTCAACACTAAACTTAAAAAGGAAAAAACAGTCATAATCAATCATCACACTTTAGATAAATGCAACTTCAAAAATAACCTAACATATACATCCATAACATTAAAGAAGATTACCCATCACAAATGGAAGTTCTCAATCAGACACAGTAGAAATAAATACCTATCACTGTTAATATTAATAGCAGGAGATGAAGAGTCAAATCCAGGGCCTAGATCTAAATATAGATGCAACATCTGCAAAAAAGTATGCACCATGAAACAGAAAGCCATTCAATGTAACACCTGCAGATGAATGGTACCATGCATCATGTCTCCATATGAATACACCTGTGTATTATGCCTTAGGCAACAAAGATGCATCAAGGCACTGTGTACCGTGTGGGTTACCTCAGTTTACATCAGGACTGTCTGATTCCTTAGATGCGGACACTTCTAACCCATACAACATCCTAAACACCATCCCAAAACAAACTCACCAACCACTAGCCAGATCCACTCCTGTTAAACCTAAATCTACTAAAGTTAATACAACAGCCTCACTAAACAAACCTACTAAAGAAGAAATACCAAAATACCTTAAAACCTTAGGAATAAATTTTCAAAGCATTAGGAACAAAACAGCAGATTTAGAAATTTTATTAGAATGTGCGAAACCAGACATAATTGCAGGAACAGAAACTTGGCTACATCCTGAAATTTATAATGCAGAAATTTTCAATAGTAATTATGAAATTTTTAGAAAAGATAGGGATGATAAACTCTTATAGCAGAAGAACTTACCTTACCTAACTCAAAAAATATAGAATCTACATTTTGTAAAATTAATACCACCTCAACATCCCTAATAATAGGCAGCATTTACAGACCACCAAATTCTAGTTTAGAATACATGCAGGAACTATGTAATCAGATTCACTTAAAGAGACAAATAAAAATGCAGTTTTTTGGATTATGGGTGATTTCAACCTACCTGATATAAATTGGAAAACACTAACCATAGATAAACACCAAAATTTTAAGGACATAAATGAGCTTTTCATAGAAACTTTACACAACCTAAGTTTAGATCAAATCATTAAAAAGCCAACTAGAATAAACAACACATTAGATCTCTTCTTAACCAACAGACCTGGATTAGTAGTTGATTATGATATTATCCCTGGTCTATCAGACCATGAGATCATAAAAATACACAGTCAGATAAAAGCAGTAGCCAATACAAAACCCAAAAGAAAAATCTAACTCTGAAATAAATGTAACCTAACACAACTACACCAAGCTGCATTAAACTTTCAAAAAACATTCTTATTAGAAAAAGACATTAACCAACCAGTCGATGACTTCTGGAATTTCATTAAAAACCATCTTAAAAGCATTATAGAAAATCATATACCAACTAAATACACATCAAACAAAATAAATAAATGCTGGTTTAATAACAGACTAAAGAAGCTTTGTAAACAGAAGGAAAACCTATATAGAATATTTAAAGAAACCAAGGCAGAAAGAGTTTACAAAAAGGTTATAAAAATTAAACACCTAACCCAAAAAGTAAGCAGACAGCTGCAGAGTGAATACATAAACAATGTAATATCTAAAGGTAACAACAAAAACCTATGGTCATACATTAAGTCTAAGAAAATGGAAACAACTGCATAGCGCCATTAAAAGATGAACATAACATAATGCATAATGATAATGAAACTAAAGCAAACATCCTAAACAAATACTTTGCATTAGCATTCTCAGCCCCAGGAGACAAAGACATATTTCTTAATTTGAACCAAGTAGACAACATAGAAGATTTAGTACTACAAGAAAATGGAATTCAAAAACTATTATCCAACACCAAACCAAATAAAGCGTCTGGACCTGATGGTATTCCAGCTAGATTACTCAAAGAACTAAGCAATGAGATAGCCCCAGTGTTCAAAATACTCTTTCAGGCATCGCTTAACCAGGGCAGAGTACCAAGGGACTGGAAAGAAGCTAATGTCACCCCCTATTTAAAAAAGGACAAAAATCTGATCCAGGAAACTACAGACCAGTATCACTTACCAGCATCACATGTAAAATCCTAGAACACATAATATGTAGCAACATCATAAACCACTTAGAAAAACATAATGTTATCACCCCATACCAACATGGCTTTAGGAAATATAGATCATGTGAAACACAACTAATAGGACTAATTGATGATTTTTCAAAAGGTTTAGATAATAGTGAACAAATAGATGCTATCTTACTAGATTTTTCCAAGGCTTTTGACAAAGTTCACCACCATATTCTGCTTAAAAAATTAAAATATTTCGGCATTAATGGTCCACTGCATCAGTGGATTAAAGATTTTCTGATAGGGAGAGAACAAACTGTAATAATAAATGGCTCTAAATCAACACCAATAACAGTAAACTCAGGTGTACCTCAAGGAACAGTCTTGGGTCCACTACTATTTTTAATTTACATAAATGATTTACCAAATTGCATTAGTTCAGGAACAAAAGATGATTGCATAATATATAGAACAATAACAACAACACAAGACACAGATATTTTACAAAGAGAATTAGATGATATACAGAAATGGGAATCAAATTGGAGCATGTCTTTCCACCCAGAAAAATGTCAGTTGTTAAGTGTAACAAAAAAAACTAAAACAAATTAATTCCACTTATCTTATTCATGGCAAACCAGTAACACAGACTAAAAACGCAATATACCTAGGTGTTATAATAAATGAAAAACTGTCATGGAATCCACATATTGATGAAACTACAAAAAAATCAAACAAAGCATAAGAATTTCTTTAAAGAAATTTCTATAAATCAAATAAGAACATAAAACTAAAATGTTATTTAACCTTGGTTAGGCCAATAATAGAATATGCATCCACCGTGTGAGACCCCTCAACTCAAGAAAACATTAAGAAACTGGAACAAACACAAAATAGAGCAGTGAGATTCATAACAAATGAATATTCACATTTGACTAGAGTAACACCTGTAGTAAAATCACTAAATTTAGAAAGCCTTCAGGACACATGGCTCAAAAATAAAGTAGCAATTATACATAAAACACTGAACCATAATCTTCAAATCCAAAAAAAAATACTCTGAAAGACACAAAAATAAAGGCACATTCCTCATCCCATATGCTAGGACAAATTTGTACAAATACTCCTTCTTCCCTAGTGTTATTAGAGCATGGAATGGGTTGCCTGAGCTAGCCAGAAAAACCAGTGACTTGGCAGAATTTAAGTCATTGGTTAATATGCATGACTAAATGCATGACGCGTAGGACGTAATCATCTTTTTTGAAGTAACGTCTGTATTATATAAGATAAGAAGATAAGATAAGATAACCGAATACAATATTCAAGAACAAATTCTTTTCACCTTATATTCTTTGTCCCGAGAACAAATAGATCTAGGAATATTGGAGAACAAGTTGATGTTATAGATCTAGGAATATTGGAGAACAGTTGATGTTATAGATCTAGGAATATTGGAGAACAAGTTGATGTTATAGATCTAGGAATATTGGAGAACAAGTTGATGTTATAGATCTAGGAATATTGGAGAACAAGTTGATGTTATAGATCTAGGAATATTGGAGAACAAGTTGATGTTATAGATCTAGGAATATTGGAGAACAAGTTGATGTTATAGATCTAGGAATATTGGAGAACAAGTTGATGTTATAGATCTAGGAATATTGGAGAACAAGTTGATGTTATAGATCTAGGAATATTGGACAACAAGTTGATGTTATAGATCTAGGAATATTGGAGAACAAGTTGATGTTATAGATCTAGGAATATTGGACAACAAGTTGATGTTATAGATCTAGGAATATTGGACAACAAGTTGATGTTATAGATCTAGGAATATTGGACAACAAGTTGATGTTATAGATCTAGGAATATTGGACAACAAGTTGATGTTATAGATCTAGGAATAATGGACAACAAGTTGATGTTATAGATCTAGGAATATTGGAGAACAAGTTGATGTTATAGATCTAGGAATATTGGACAACAAGTTGATGTTATAGATCTAGGAATATTGGAGAACAAGTTGATGTTATAGATCTAGGAATATTGGAGAACAAGTTGATGTTATAGATCTAGGAATATTGGACAACAAGTTGATGTTATAGATCTAGGAATATTGGAGAACAAGTTGATGTTATAGATCTAGGAATATTGGAGAACAAGTTGATGTTTCAGAAATTCATAAGTTTCATTTTTCAAAACATATTTTAGAGTTAATTTATTGTGAGATCAAGCGAAATTTACCTAACTCAGTCTCACCTGGAGGAGTCACACCGAAAACCTAAGGTAGTCACACTAAAGAGCTATGAAAGGCTCACCTGTAGTAGTCAGACTAAAGAGCTAGTCAGTCTTACCTCTAGGAGTCAAACCAAAGTGGTAGGTCAGTCTCACCTGTAAGAGTCAAAGCAAAGTGGTAGGTCAGTCTCACCTGTAAGAGTCAAACCAAAGAGCTAGTCAGTCTTACCTCTAGGAGTCAAACCAAATTGGTAGGTCAGTCTCACCTGTAAGAGTCAAACCGAAGAGCTAGTTAGTCTTACCTCTAGGAGTCAAACCAAAGTGGTAGGTCAGTCTCACCTGTAAAAGTCAAACCAAAGAGGTAGGTCAGCCTCATTTGTTATCAAATGATTAAACTTAAGTTTGAATTCATTTTTAAATTGTGACATTTAATAAACAATTGACTTTAATGTGCATGACAAGACACTATTAAAAAAGAGGCTACACGATTTGAGATCACTTTTAACAATCCTACTTTCCAATTATTTTTTTTTTTTAAATACCGTATAAATCCTCTTTTGACCCATAATTCCCAATGTAAATGTCCCTACAACTGATTTGATGTTACTGAAGACTGTTGCTGAACATTATTTATAACTAGTCGACCGGCGGCGTAGCATACGCCGCTATTTTGCAGGGCCGGCCTTAGACAACTGCAATCTATGCGACCGCGTTGGGCCTCGCACTTTCATAAAACCCGCGCTAATTCTAGGTGTACATATTTCCCGCGGCCTTCTGTCGATTTACCAGTCGCTGGTGGAAATCTCCCCAAATTGCAAAATATACGAAAAAGCCCTGGAAGTATCCGGAAATTATTAAAATCTACGCGCGATAAAAAAACAAAAAACGGCATTAAACAAATTCTTAATTGTGGAATCTAGTGAAAGAAGCTTCTCACGCCTCAAACTAATGAAGAATTACTTGAGGTCAACTATTCTTGTAGATAGATTGAAACATTTGGTAATTCTTGCTATTGAGCGTGATCTGTGTAGAAAATATAATTTTTACGATATAGGCCTACTGTATGACTTCGCTACACTCAAGGCTCGTAAAGTAATTCTGTAAGTAGTAAAGAATGAATAAAATGCAAAGACGAATAATTTTCTAATACAAACTCTTAATTTTCACTTATTATCCGTATCCCTACCCAAACTTGGCTCGCGAAATCCGTTTCGCATAGGGCCCCACAATGGTTAACTCCGGCATTGCTATTTAGTGACGGGTGAATACAGAGTAGATTACTTGTTCTCCTCCCCCCTCCTCTTTTTTTCACAGACCGCTAAAACTACGTGGGGTAGAAATAAAAAAGAGTGATCTTTCCATGACTTCTTGGTCTTAACGGTTAAGTCCGGCCCTGCTATTTTGTGACGGGTGAATACTTCTTGTTCCCTCCCCCCCCTCTTGAGGGAAGAGGAGCATTATATATATATAGAAAAAGAAACTATTGGAAACGTACACTGTTCAATGCTGAGACAAGGGAGAAGAGGGAGGTCATGAAGTCTTTTCACAATCTCACATCATGGCAAAAATAGTCCATACAACTCTATGGAATCAACGCTCTGAGACTTCATTAGGAACAACTTTGCGAAGGGCTCAGCACTCTTTAAGTTGAACACCATTTCACTATGGAGTGATTACTTTTTAGGGGTGACTTATTCCAAAAATGGTTTTGTAAAATTTTTAATGGATAGAAATTTGATAATTCACAGTTGTTAGGGCTCACTTGGAGGAAATTTATCCATAAACTTGTCCTTGATATTATTCTTTGTGCTTTCAGTTTTCATTCATTCCATCTGTCCAGTATTTGTTTTGGTTCATTTTCTTGAAAGTTCTATCCTACTATAATCTTCGTCTGGCCAACAACTATCCATTACCATACCTCTTCTTACCCCCCCCCCCAATTGTCCAACTCACAGGCCTCGTCCGTAACTCATTCTGACCCTCGGCATCCATCATAGTCTTAAATTTGGTCAGTCACGCGGTCACTTCAGTGACGTAACTGCTTCGTCTCTGTCGGGAATTAGAATTGGCTCGCCCTGACTACCAACCAGACTTCCTTTCAGAGGTTCTCAAACTTCGTTTCAGAGGTTCTCAAACTTCGTTTCAGAGGTTCTCAAACTTCGTTTCAGAGGTTCTCAAACTTGCATGACTATCCAGACTTCGTTTCAGAGCTTCTGAAAGTTGCATTACTACCCAAACCTAAGTTCAGAGGTTTTCACAACTATATGACTACTAGTACTAACAGACTACCCCAAATTAATTTCAGAGGTTCTCACAACTGTCTGACAATCCAGACTTCGTTTCTATTATCATTATAACGCCTTAATTGCAAGATCTGTGGTTCTCCCCCCTAACTTAGCGGTACTCAAGACAAAATGCTTTCTGAGACTTTTCTTCGGTAGTTTCATATTATCCTTAATACTCTAAAACGCTTTAAATGTATTCATTCTGATATAAAGTTTGCAATTAGCTTTTAATTGTATTTCTAGCCAGTAGTACACCTGTACTGTTTGATGCCATGCCAAGTGGACACAAATGATTAACGGTGGAATTCTGAAAATACAAATATATAATAAACTTCAATTAGTTAAAACACAGTGTGGAATAATCACAGTTGTTTTGTTTTTTAAAGTCTAAAGATTCGGTGGATAGGTCATAGAATGTAACTATTGAATTTATTTCAGGAAAGAACAGCAATAAAATTTCGAGCGCTTTCCAAATTTCTCTATGCCTCATTGTAATAGGCCTAATTTTCTCAAAGCCTCATTGTGATAGGCCTAACGTTCTCAAAGCCTCATTGTGATAGGTCTAACTTTCTCCATGCCTCATTGTTAAAGGCCTAACTTTCTCTATGCCTCATTGTTAAAGGTCTAACTTTCTCTATGCCTCATTGGGATAGCCCTACTTTCTCTATGCCTCATTGGGATAGGCCTAACTTTCTCTATGCATCATTGGGATAGGCCTAACTTTCCTCACGTCTCATTAAGATAGGCCTTACTTTCTCTATGCCTCATTGGGATAGGCCTAACTTTCCTCACGTCTCATTAAGATAGGCCTAACTTTCCTAACGCTTCATTGAGATAGGCCTATCTAGAAACAACTTATTTACCGAAATCTAAAGAATATTTTCGTACTTTTCAGACTGCTATTTTAAGTTGTGGAAATGACTAAAAATTGTCTCTTAAAAATAGTCTATCTTACTTGAATGTCTGATTTGGTTCTCTGTAATCCCAACATGCAGCCACGCCCACCATGCAAGTCGAGCTCTGTGACAGGGCGCATCACGTGATTTAACATTTATATGAAATAGACGCCACCGATTATATAACGAAAAGCTTCCACTAACAAAGATGACAAATTGAAAACAAAGCCGTCGGGCACCTCCAAACATGTCATCTATTATCTCAAAAACCGAGTCGCTAGCGCACAGCCCAGACATTGGTTATCTCATATCAATCAAAAGAAGAAAGGGTCTTCCATTTATGACGTCTGCACGTAGGGTGTTCGAACTCAATCGGACTCACGAGGTTAGGGGGTAATACGAACTTCCAATAACGTGTCCACACACACACACACACACACAGAGAGACAGAGAATGTCTGAGCGTGAAATGATTTAGAAACGTTCAAGACAATAGTAAACAAATGTTTAAGAGTGGGGGGGGGGGGAAGAACGATTGGGTTTTTTTCCGGAGAGGTGGAGGGGGGCATGTTGTAGATTTTGTCTCGCAATTCCTCCCGAAACAATCCAATCAAAATGTACACAATCATTTCATTTTAGCAAAGCTTTGTGAATGGAGATTTTAATCCGGTTTCATATGTTTTCTACGTAGAAAAATTGGCTTATATTACCTCTGTATTGTCTCTTTTACCTGTCAAAAAGAAAGACTTCCAATTTAAATAAAATGTTTGCAGCTACCTACCTGTGTGCTACTTAGAAGTGTCTCTATGTCGCGTTATGACACTTTGTACTCAATAGTATATAGATAGGATAACTCAGTATGTAAGAATAAGGCTTTCAGGCTGTTTTATACCCCGCCCCAACCGCACTCTGTAACTAATAAAGAAACTCATTGTTGAGTAACTAACAGGAACTAAATCTATGAATGAGATACAAGCTTTTATATAACATCCTAAGTCTTCGTGCTTCTAACACATTTCTCATGTAAATCTAAACATATGAACACTCATACGCTCTAACAAACTATGCTTTCAACAATTAATTAGTTAAGTCAGGAGTAATCCCCCAGTCAGTTCAGACAGTGTACACACACCTATAAGTCTGTCATCAATATTGTTTCAGTGTGTTTGAGCACGTCCGTGAAGACTATCAATATCTCACGTTACCGATTCTCGTTGCTGATAATCACGTTGGTCGAGATTCTCGGACTATCTCGTTGATCTTCTCATCACAACAATAGAACTGCGACTTAGGTGAGATTAACTTTAATCACGTTACAAATAATCTACTACCATCGTAAAAATGTATGTCGGTCAGTGCCAGTAGCTACTGTCTAATCATAGTCGGTAGTAGAAAAAAAAGTTGACCGATTCGTGTCGAGCATACTGTCCATTATTCTGACCATTTTAGCGCGTCAAATGGCACTTGGAAAGGTTTGTTATTGTCAGTATGGGATCAGTCATTGCCCTTGGCTGAAGGAGACAGTATAAAGATGACTATCCAAACAGATCCATAGACTTCATCTTGTGGCTCGTCAAGAAGTCAAACCCTACTAATATCTTAGCACGAACTCAACATGCAATAAGCCTGACCTAAAATGTTCTAGTCAGAATAACAATAGTCGAAAAATGAAATTTATGCTTTTGCTAGAACCTTTTGACTACGTTTACCAGAAGTTTCAGCTTCCGTTGTATTCAACTTGACAAACTCTGTACTGAATATTTATCGTCACTTCATGGTATCTTTTGAAATGTAAGTAATATGACAAAATAAAAGCTTTAGTTTTTAATAGAGCATTTTGTTTTATAATTAAGGCTTAGGATATTTCACTATAATCTAATCCATTATGTCATTAAGTGTATTAAGTGTAATTTAAATTTAGTACTAGCTTAGTTTTCCATAATGCATTGTCAAAAATAAAGTAGTATTAGTATATCTAAAAAAAAACTTTTTTATGATCAAAAACTTAATTTTTCAATCTGTCTGTCGGGTAGAAAGCTTGTACACATTATTTATCCGACAGCCAATCTCGGATCAAGCTGAACTTTTGCACAATTATGATTTTAAGATGATGGCCTGTTTCTACATAGAGTAGATAGCATATATATATTCTCTATTTCTCTATATAAATATCAACAAGGATGTTTAGGACAACGGATCCACAACGTTTTACTATCCTCTATTTCTGTGTCCTTTAGAGGAGGCTTCAGAGGCATCATAAGAATCCGGAAATCTTAATTCCAGTCATCACCGAGATTTGAACTCGAGACGCCTTCCCTTTGGAAGCCAAGACACTCGTCAACCACGTCCTTGTACAGTTGACACATTGTCTTGGAATTGAGAACAGATGTTCATATGTTCAGTAAATCTTTTTGGAAGTAAAGGGCTTACTAGGACACATATTGGCATTTATTTATTTATTCAAGTAAAATCAGGTTTAGTGTTTCCCAGAAACTTTGACCTTGACCTGGATCTCGTAGAACTTTCCAGAAAGCTGTAAATTGAGATGTGTAAAAAGAGGTCTGGGTAAATTAGGTCTCACCGTAGAAACTGGCACACACAAATCTAGGTTTATCTGAGACTTTTGTGTCTAGCATCCCAGAGTGCACTGTAAAACTTCCGTTTATTTATTTATGTACTTTATATCCATTTTGACTTCAAAACCTCGTGTTTTGACATTTGAGAACCCTACTTGCTGGCTTTGTCGTAGAGACAAATAGAGAATAGGAAATTCTTGAACTATCCAATCTATGGCCTTACACGCCCAGCGAGCTAGTCACGCCAGACAAACTGAATGATTGTGTGACCAGGACATGTGAAAGACGAACTCTTGTGAATAAAAAAAAATCTTGACAATTTTATGCCAGTACGTCCGACGCAAGGCCTGATTGCAAGCGTGGAAATAAAAAGAGGTGGGGGTGGGAATCTCTTCTTTCAAGGTTTTGGGAATCGAACTCCCCTGCCCCAGCTTCCAGCCCTCACGAAAAAGGATTACGGTGTAATTTATGGTAGCAGCGCTCATCACAAATCCGCTGGCTTTTGAATAGTTGATTGTCGGCACACACAGGGACGTATCAGTTTTCTTGTCCATTTCCTGCTCGAGTCAGTATTGACACAGTCATTCAGTCTGGACTCGGCAAGGTTTTTTTTCTCTCCCCCCCCTCTCCCTTTTAATTTTGATTTTGATATCCACGTATGAAAAAAAGAAGTCTAAAGATAGAAACACGTGAAATGACGGATGTTAGGCAGTGCGCATGCTAAGCACGTGTTGTCCTGGCAACGTAAACATTTAAAGTGATGGACTGAAGCTACTTTAGAAACTTAGGTTGAAAACGAAAGTTTAACTCTCGATATTTTTTTCGGCAGTGAAACAAAAATTCTAATATTTATCTCCGTTCAAATGTTTGGTTTGCAGGGCCGCTCTTAGACCACTGCAACCTATGCATCGCAGTGGGCCCCGCGCTTTAATAGGCCCCGCGCTTTAATAGGCCCCGCGCTAATTCTATGTGTAATTATTAAATTGCAAAATATATACGAACAATTCCTGGAAATGTCCTGCATTTAATAAAATCTCTTGAAAACTCATAAAAATCTCCCGAAAAATAGACAAATTTGTCATTTGTGGGTGCCAATCCTACGTGCGATAAAAAAAAAGGGCATTGTCAGCGTTCATGTAATAAAATGTAATAATCGGATGAATTTTTCACCTAAACTGAAAGTTCCAATACTTTATTTACTTTATAGTCACTGGCCATGGGTTTCAAAGTTCGTATAGTAAAGTTAATTTGATCGCAATTTTGAACTTAGTAAAGAATGAATAAAATGCAAAGTCGATTTTTATTTTTCTAATACTAAATCTTAATTTTCACTTAGTATCCTTATTCCCACCCAGACTAGGCCCCGTGTAATCAGTTTCGCAATAGTTAGGACCGGCCCAGTTGGTTTGCATCTGATAAAAGTCAACAAAAAAATCGAAATAATCCGATGGAAAAAGCTGGTGTAAGTGGACTCTCTAAACACGATGCATTTAAAGGACAATCTACATATGGAATCTAGATCTCTTCAACAAAGACTTATTTGTAACAGACAGGGATAAAGGACACCAGGGCAGAAAGTGTTTGGTTTAATTTCTGTATTGGAGTGTACATGAAACAATTCTAATCATTGCTCTTGTTTCATAAAGTACAAATATTCTCCATTTCAGAATGGCAGTTCCCACAGATGACGATGTTTAGTTTATCTGTTTCTATATGCGACAGTTTACGAGGGTGTAATCTGGTTAGCACAACGATTCATAGCATTCTACTTTCCTCTATTTCAGGTTTCTATTAGAGTTTGTTGGACTCAGAGGAAGCCTAAAAATCCCGGGATTTGAACTCCAGACGTCAAGCCAATCACCAACCACCACAACCTTGGAATTTAAAATGTACTGCATGCAACTTAATGTTAAATGCGTGTTTTTGTCAGAGTAGGTGTGTGTTTTTCTGAGTAGGTGTTGTGTGTTTGTCTAAGTAGGTGTTGTGTGTTTGTCTGAGTAGTTGTTGTGTGTTTGTCTGAGTAGGTGTTGTGTGTTTG